>JACEFZ010017335.1:0-35059 GCA_014155875.1 Cepaea nemoralis | reverse complement strand
CGTTATTATAATGGTTTTTAACACCAATCTGGTGTCCCTTCAATGTGTGAAAGATGGCGAAGCCACTAGAGCTCTGTTGATGAAAGATCTGTACGTTATTTTAAAATGTGTTATTTGCGCTGGTGAGATGCGCGACAAGCCTCCGTGATTTCTCAACACATACATTCGGATCATTACGTTACAGTCTTTACTGCCTATATTTTATAATGTATTGCAGCTGTTATGTACAATAGTGGCGTATTCATCATTCATTTCTTGTTATGGTTTAAGTATTGCCAAATCTAGTTTGATATTTCTTACAGCCCTTTTTAATTGCATCAGTGTTAGTGCTAGTTTTCAAATTAATGGTGCACAGTCACTTTAGTAATACGCTTCTGGTCTTGTTTATGACGACAGTATGCTGTTGCGAAGTCAAGTGTTGATTATTATGTAATCAATTTAATTATTAAAATTGTTTCCTAGACTTTTCCATGTCCAAAAAGCGTCTGAGATGTTGCTGAAAGATAGTATTTCTGATAATCATATTATGTACCCTTACCCATTCAGCCAGTTTTCCCATCTCTGATTTCTTTCTCCAAGGCCAAATCCACCAGTAATACCTTCATTTATTTCTTCTCGTACTTTTGCATTGAAATGTTCCTGTACTATAGTTGTTTCACAGCTTGTACAGTCTGCTATAGCTATGTTAAGTTGTTGATAAAAGTTATCACGTTCTTCTTCAGAGCTGTCTGCAGTTAGTGCAAGGCTGCATCTACTATTGTTCTCATTAATCTGACTAACAGAACTCGATTTGATATGGGAATATATCGTTTTATTGTCTTCCTCTGTAAAGATTATACTCACACCTCTTTCAGGTTTATGGCCTCTTGAGTAAATTGTTCTATATTCGTCTGAGTATATATCTCCTGATACAATATGTCTTGTCTCCTCACAATCCCAAGGTATTAACAGTCTCTTTTCAATTCCCTCTAAATGTTTTCCAGTTCAACAACTTGCATCTGTGTTCTCACATGCCATGCCATAATGGCAAATGCGTTGTTTCTTTATTTGCATACACTCACTGGCAATCTACTGAGCGTATAGTTGTTAAGAAAATAAGTCTGCAGTTGATAGTAACTTCCTGTAAAAGATATTCAACATTTGTTTATATTTAAATATATGTAAGACTGGTAGGGATGAACCAGTTCCGTGTTTTCACATGATCTCTTAAAACCCACATAATCTTGATGTCATCTTGACATTCATATCAAGCTTCAAAATTGCGATATAGCGATTTTTTAGGTTATCTATAGTACTTTAAAGTGTCATGTGAAATTCCTGTTTAACAAATTCTTCCTTATTACTTGCTGGTATGTAAGACTGGATCATTTGGTCCACTTTATTGAATTCAAAGTGCCGAAATATTACATAGAAACTATTTTGCTGTGTAGCAGTTAATCTTGAAACGTAAATAAACAAATCAGGAAGAACTTTAAGCACCGGATAAATGTACCTTGGACTGTGATTGCGTGAAGAGGCTAATGAAACTAGAGCATTATACAGGGTGTATGCAAAGTCTCACTACACTTTGCATGTAGAAGAATTTTGAAAAATGAAGTACATTACATATCAAAACATGTGCTCCACAGTCCAGTCGTGAAGCAATATGCAGCGAATGGCTGTCGTCAGCTGCAGTAATTCTTTGCACTCCAAACAGAATGGTGTTATCAACGGAAGAAAGAATTTGTTTGGTTGAACAAGTGTTTCGAAATGACAGTCGATACACACGGATGGTTGTTCACATATTTATAGCAAGACTTCCTGATAAACAACCTCCTCATCACATTACGGTTAGAAATTTTTTGAATAAGTTATAATGAATACTTCATTGGTAATTCTCCAGCTTCCCCAAAACAGCGTTAGACCATAGCAGTGACTATTGTAACTAATTTAATGAATTTATTAACACATTTTTATGACGTCATGCACTTAATTTTTCAAAAGTGTTCTACATATAAAGTGTAGTGAGACTTTACAAACACCCTGTATGAAATAATAAGAAAGAGACATGTAGGTTTCTTTGGTCATGTGATGAGAAGATGGGCATTAGAGACCACCGTGACAACTGGAAAGATCAATGCCAAAAAAGGCAGAGGTAGGTTAAGAGACAGGGTTCTGAAAATGGTTTGAGGTGCAAAAGGGAGTAAGATATGGCTTCTCTCTCTCTCTCTCTCTCTCTCTCTCTCTCTCTCTCTCTCTCTCTCTCTCTCTCTCTCTCTCTCTCTCTCTCTCTCTCTCTCCCTCTCTCTCTCTCCATGCCTTTTCAATATATTTGCAAAAAAAAATTCATTGAGAAAAGCCAAAAATAAGATGCCAGAGACAATTTTGATCGATTTGTTATTTGTGGAAATCTAATTTCAGAACTTGGATATACAGATGGCACATTTCTCCTCTCAAATAATACTAAAGGATTAGAAGAGATAATCCTGTCTGTCAAGAGACATAGTGAAAATGAAAACTGTTTTATCCCTGAACTTAAGCAATCCAAACCTAATGTCTACGGACAAAACTACATCCAACTAAAGTTCACAATCAACAGTGATGAAATGTAAAATTAGCGCCAATTATATCTTGGTTGACTGTTATTTTTCTTTACTTTTCTGTTTTTTTTGGGGTTTTTTTTACTTTCATGGTTGGTTAGATTTTGCACCTACAGTTTTCTATCGTATAAGGTAGCCAGATACACTTCAAACTCACCTCTTACTGGTAATTTAGAGTGTTACTATTCTTCGTTTCTTTTAAGCGCCTCGGCAACACACCGCGGATAATATGTTAGGGCCATCTTAAATTAATAGTAGCCTGCAATGTCTCAGATAATCCAAAATGGCGGACGGAACGAGACCATGTTTTTATCGTTTCCATTGTTATTTAAAAGTTACTCTCATAAACATGTGTAATTTCTTTTTATAAAAGAACAATGTGCTTAAAAAAAGTCAGTTACATATCCTTTACACGACGTCGCAGTCAACCCTACCATTTTATTTGACTGTCTGTGATTTCTTACCAAGTTAACGTTCAGTAGTTTCCCTCTGCTTTCTGAACGCCACGGCATTCATACCATTATATGAAAATAATCGCTAGGCGGTCTGTTTCCAATCAACTGCAGCTGTTGTTTCGAGCACCGCATGCAGGATTACGAATTACTTCCGTAATCCCTTCACCAAAGAGCCGTTGTTTTAAAATGTACACGTAAATTTCGGGTCAGTTGTATTCAAAATTGTACCCGCCGACAATGTCTGTTATTGTAACTATCAGATCTATAAAGGCCCTGCGTTGGCCAGGTTTCGTGATGGCAGCAGAGCTATGCTTTGCTATGTCGAACAAACGTCACTGCATATTGCAGTGGTTCTCAACCGGTGGGGAATCCCTCCTCCCCCGGGGGGGGGGGGGGGGGGGGGGGGGGGGGGGGGGAAATTGTAGGGTTTCCAGGGGAGGGGATGAATTAAGATTATTTCAAGATCACGTTAATACAAGAACCGATTACTTGATATTGTTTTGTTTTTCCCTCCACATTTTAGAGTTCTGTACTTCTCGCTCTTCTGAAATTCGTTTTATAACGTAAGTAGACCCGCAAATCACGTTTCATGTAGACGTCTAGACTTGTTCTAGTATGTGTCATTAAATTTAGTCTCTATTGTACATATACTATGTAGGGATGGGGGAATTTATAGGGAGAAAATACGAAAAGGAGGGGGGAGGGTAATGACATTCTGAACATATGGTGACGGGTTGGATGAGCCAAAAAAGGTTGAGAACCACTGGCATATTGGCCTTTTCCACGCGTGCTTAGACGTCTGATGCAGCAGTCATTGTAAAGTATTTCTGTCTCCATAATGAGCCTCCTATATTTGGTCAAACATTTAATTAACTCACCCTTAATGTGATAGCTGGAACTGATTATCTTTGTTGAGACTTCTCGTTTCTTTGTAGTCATTATTTGCAGGACATCCCAACACTAAAGTGTTAATAACTATCCAGTGTGTGTGAGGCAAACGACGCCATTATTTTCCTTTGATCACTGTTCTAAGAGTGTTAATACTTTCGCAACCTAACTTGCACTGACTCTCCTCTGAGTCACTGCAATACAAGAAGACGGGCCATGAGCAACCTACGAGATGCATACGTGTCTGTCCCGTTATATACTCGTATGTGTGCTGTCTATCTCATAATGGACGTTCCTTGCTCATGCCTCAAATGTGTTATTAATATTATTCCCTTAATATAAATTTATGTCGCTATGAAAACAAAAGCTCGTAGATTTCTTCAATTTCAAGTCCCGCCTGAGATTGCTTTGGCAGTGCTAAACCAAATTATTTCCCGGGATTTATACTGCCAACTGGCTCTGTGGCGAAGGTGTTACGGACGTAATTCGTAATCTCGCATGCTGCGTTCGAAATACAGCTGCGGGAGAGTTGGAAGCAGATCGCTTTGCCTTGGTTTCCATACAAAAGATAAGTGACGGTGGTTCAGAGAGCAATGGTAAACTACTGAAAGTAAACTTGCCAAGAGTTTGTTTTTTTTAGTTTTAGTCGTTAGATCAACATCACGGCACACGGTTTAACCCATAAGTGCTCCGTTTTCCTCCTAACTCAAACCTGAGTCTGGAGAAACTCAGCTCAATGCACGAACTCCGTTGCATCGGCGAGGATCCTGAAATACTTTGGATAGATTTTTAACTCGACATTTTGCCCGGGCAGCGCCGTTAGGCTACTCTTTTTCGATTTCCAACTGCCAAGGGATTTTTTACGTGCGCAACAACACACACGGGCTTCCGATCTCACTACCCAGAGACCAGGGGAAATTTTATTACTGGAAGTCCAGGTGGATTTTTTGTAAAATAATATACCAGTCCTCACCGCGGCCTGAACCCGGTACCTCAGCACTCGAGGCGGATACCATACCTTGAGACCACGCAGCCCCCTCAAAATCACGAACAATCAAAAATGGGGGGGGGGGGGGGGAGGGTGTGTGTTGACAGCGACATTCTGAAAAGGACATGAACTAACTAATGTATACTGCCCACAGGCCACGTTTTCCGTTTCCTGCCATTGAGGTGGTAATGGTATCTACTCTCTTTCCTTCGAAGGCTACATTGGCGTGTCTGACCAGGCTTCACCCCAATTCATGTAACTGGGTAACATCGGAGTCTCGTCAGTATCCGCCAACCGAGTCCGTACTGCGTTGATTATAACAGCCCTGTCCATGCTTTTTCCTGTGTATACTCGTGCATTATTTGCGAGCATTATCTGCACGTTCATTACTTTTAACTTCGGCATGTCACGGTACGTGAGTAGTAAGGGACACGCAAACTAAGTATGAAATATGGTGCAAAACGTCATCGATGACGTAGTATTTTACAATACGAAGGGTATAGCACCAGATTATTTTACGACCTCATTTTCAAGGGATGCAACCCATGAATAAATAATCGAACGTATTTTTGCACTGTTACTTCACTATTTGTGTGATAAATTTTATATGTGTAAAAATTATATAACTGCAGGTATTATTGATTGTAGCTATCATCATACTAGTGGTGCTGTTAAGGTACAGTGCTCTTTTTCCTCGTTTTTTTTTTTTTTTTTTTTTGGGGGGGGGGGGTCTTCTTTCTTTATCTGTACTGGGGATAAAAACTATCAATCATTCCATTGGTGCATGTGTTAAGGGATAGGGTTACAGTTGCAATTCCTCGGGGTGGTCTAGGGGTCGGCGGGCGTTGGTGTGGGAGCTCAGGGGTGGAGCGTGGGGTGTCGGCGTGTGGGGTAGGGCTAGGTGGCTCGAACCTCAGGTCGTGACAGGTGTCATATGAAAACCTTATGAGTAAGAATGTAAATATGGCGGTTATTAGTGATCTGTAGAGGGTCGTACTGGCCAATATATAATCATCATACAAATGAAAACCTTAAAAAGTGAAGATGGTCGGTGTTATTGATTGTAGATGGTATAACTTAGTGAAATTCGTTGGTAAGGGGTGGGTAGAGGTTATTAGTGATCTGTAGCGTGTCATGGTGGTGTAAACACTATCATCATACAGATTACAAATGAAAAACTTTAAAAGTACAAATGGCTGATAATATTGAAAGCAGCGGTTATAGCTTGGTGAAAGTCATTGGTTAGGAGTGGGTAGAGGTTATTAGTGATCTGTAGCGTGTCACAGTGGCATGTTCACTATCATCATACGGGTTACAAAATAAAGACCTTAAAAAGTAAAAATGATCGATATTATTGATTTTAGTGGGTATATCTTAGTGAAACTCGATGGTAAGGGGTGGGTAGCGGCTATTAGTGGTCTGTAAAGGGTCACAGTGGCTTATTCACTATCATCATACAGGTTACATATGAATACCTTTAAAAAGAACAATGGCCGATTTTAAATGATTTTAGCGGTATAGCTTATGAAATTCTTTTTGGTAAAGGGGGGGTAGTGGTTATTAGTGCTTGTAGAGTGTCGTAATGGCCTATACACTATCATAACACAGGCTTCAAAAAAAACATTAAAAGGTAAAAATGGCCGATTTTATTGATTGTAGCGGGTATAGCTTAAAGATGGCCGATAGTAAGATTTTAGCGGGTATAGCTTAGTGAAATTCATTGGTGAGGTGTGGGAGGGGTTATTAGTGATCGTAGAGTGTCTAGTGGCCTATACACTATATCACACAGGCTTAAAATGAAACTTTAAAAAAAGGTAAAGATGGTCGGTATTTGGGATGAGCGAGTATGGCTTAGTGAAATTCATTGGTAAGGGGGTTTGTGAGTAGGGGAAAGGCTAGAAGGTGCTTCTGATCATTTTTAAGGGTGGTCGAGGGGGGCGGTGGTAGATAAAATACGCCCGGCCCTTTGATAATAGACGGGGAAACCCTAAATTTTAAAAGTCTAAAGATTGAACTAATAGGGGTGATCTGAGGGGGACCCCCTGGGTGACTCATCACGGGGCTATGTCGGTGGGGGTGAACATAGTGAACGTGCTCAGACATGTTTTGGGGAAAAAACGGGGGAGACTCAGAGCGTACTGAGCGCATAACGATACACACGGGTAATGGTCACATGGGACCAAGTAGGGGTCTGCTTCGGTTGCATTGTAATGACTAAACCCAGACAATGCGCTCACTGATTAAAGCTGTAAAAGATGGCGGCGATCCGATCACACGGGGTTAAGGCAAAACTAGACCACGTGACAAAAAGCTGCTGAAAGATAGCGATGCATCCGGAACACCGGGGTAAGGGGCACATTCGATCAAATAGGGCACTGTTTCCCGCTCGCAGTGTAATGACTAAAACCCAGCCACGTGCTCACGGCTAAAGCCGGTCAAAGATGGCGTCGCACCCAAACACACGTGGTAATGGAAAGACCGACCATGTGGCTAAGCGCTAAAAGATGGCGCTGATCCGGGCACGTGTTTATGGAAAAACCAAACACGTGACTAATGACTCAACTGGTCAAATATAGAGTCGACCCGGTCACATGACAAGGAAAGTGATACTATTCTGATGAGTCATTTACGTCACAGATATGTGTATATAGGGGCCACATTCCCCGTCTAGAAGTACCGGTCTCATTTAACAAAAACCCAGTTTTTTTTCTTCTCTGTGTCTGTGCTGACGAAAAGTTTCTAACCGCAAGATCAATGGTCCCCATCTACACAAACTCTGGGGCGAAGCGGCATGCATTCATGCGCGACGTGGCTATATGGGGGCGAAGAGGTGGGAAAAATGATTAGCAAGGAGGTCACCGTGGTTGTGATCCTACCTACATGGTAATAACAAAACCTACACGTGCTTTAAAATTCCCGGCATGTCTTTAGCTCTAAAATAAGATACTATTTCAGAATCCACTCATACATTAGATTACAAAACTGTGACAATAAAACTAGGCGATTTCCCCAATCCGACACTAATTCTAGAACCATTACCGCCACAACATTATGACCTGAACTCTCGATTGACCATCACGGGGCTAGTCAGCGTGAGTGAACGTACTGAACGTGATAGACATGTCTTTGGGGGAAAACCCCAGGAGATTTTAGACGTACCGACAGCGGGAAACCTACTTGAACATGATTAGACATGTTTTTATTTTGCATCAACCGCACAGTCTGTATAAAAAGGACCGCAAAATCGGGTTAATACACACGTTTGCAACAAGAACTTCGAAAACAGCTCACCCAAGGACCCCGTGGGAAGTACGCTGTGTGTAGTAACATTCTCGTTACACGCCCGGGAAATGGGTATATGTTGTCGCTGATATATATCGCAGGAAATAAGGTACATGAAGCTACATTCGGGTTTAACCCCGAGATATATCAGATGCGTATGATATCAAAATACTGTCTGATGTATATATCCCCGCCCCCACTAGGTCAAAATGGTCCCGCGTATTGTCATATGGATGGGTCACATTGTTGTAAAATTCCCGTATGTGTAAATTTATCTTATACATATGATGTAAAAAGTTTTATCACCACTAATTATTTTTCACCAATGCTCAGTAACTCCTAAGTGCCCGTATTTTGCCGCTTTGCTCCAATATAGTACATAAAAAACCGCTTGTCAGTGACAAAACTAATAAAAATAACACAAATAAAAAGCTTACAGATTACGAAACATACAGGACTTTTCTAGCCCTTTACAAACCCAAACACAAAACTATACTCACTTGAAGACCCTCAGGTGACGTAAGCAGCCGGTATGAGAAGAACAAACAGAGAGAAATGCAGAGAACACCCTTTCTTTACTACATATGACGTCTTGGGCACCCTCATAAATTCGCAAATGTTTAAATGGGGACTATTTTCTATTGATATATCATAATTAAAAGTAAGTACTTTTGATTTGAAAAAATGTGGGTTATTATTTTTTTAGATGATTTAAAAAAAATACATCAAAATAATAGTGGTTGTCGCATGTTTTGAAATACAAAATAAAAAATCGACGGTGGACTGTAATGGTTCGTATTTTCTTCACAGCGGTATAACGTTCGGCGGTCAGTACTTTCACCGAACGACCGTGAAAGCGGGAATACAGAAATCTATAAAATCATAGGGTTTTATCACTCCAAAAGTATTAACACTTCACCAGTGCAACTACACAAAAAAGTACGTGCTAATTTTCAACCTCCATTTGCTGGGGCCGGAAACGAAAGAGAGGTGGAATCGGCATTTCCTTTACCCTTTGCAGCGTAATGCCACTAAACAGAAAAAATCTCATCTGTGTCAATATGTGGTAATTCTTTACAGAAAACCACAAACTTACAGTAATTAACACAGTTCACAACACCCAAACGCATACATCCACCTCTGTGGTAACCTATACAACAGAAAAGAACAACCTACAACGACACATAAAAAACAAACCTTTGGAACCCACTTCAGAACAACTATGGGTACTGCAAACCCCAACACCTATGAGCACTACACCCTCAGCTTTATATACAAAACGAAAAAACCTTCAGATACACAAAACCTGAGCCCCAAGAAGATGTACACTATACCACCAGTTTTCAACCCAACTATAATCAGACGGTTCATGACCCCAGCAACAGATGTGTGATGAGCCCAATAACCAATTTTTTTGATGTGCAACAAGACACCAACCGAAGCAATCAAGTCAAACACACTCACGACAGTACTCAAGTCAAACAGGGTACTAAATGAAGCCACCAAGTAGACGCATACTATTCCGCCAGTTTTCAACCCAGCTACAATCAGATGTGTGATGACCCCAGCAACCAGATGTGTGATCAGCCCAATAGCCAGATGTTTGATGTGCCCAACACTCAGATGATTGATACCCCGATTGTCTACAATACTCAGATGCCACCCCATCAAGCAGGAGACCAGTCTTATACCTACATGCCAAGTGATATATACATACCAGGCTACCAGCCAGAAAAACCAACCTACTCGGACAATGGTGTGAAGAAACCCAGAAACAACACACAATGTGGATAGCTCTGTAAGTGAAAATAAAATGTTGTGATGATACTATGTATACCAGCTCATAGCACATCATCCATTTCGTATAATGACATTAGCATTTGTTATTCTTGTAAAATGTACTGAAACACTGTAAAATGTACTGAAATACTGTAAAATAAACAGGCATATATTATAATTACGTCTTGGTTGTTGAATATTTTAGTGTTTACGGTGTATATAGATGTCATGTGATGAGAGAATGATACAAATTGGTGACAAATTCAAGAAATAATTCAACAAAACTAAGGAAACGGGTTTACCAAAGTAGGAAAAACTGTTGACCATAGTCTGAAATATCTCAACAAAAATTATGAAAAGTAGGAAAAATTAACAATTAAATTTCTCTTTATGTTTCCAAATTGAATGTTTCATGTATTAATTTAATTGTTAATTTTTTGTACAATTTTATTGTTGAAATTTTATTTATTTTTTTCATTCAACCATAGTGACTTATTACATGAGATACATTTAATTTTTTTCTGAAATACAGCTGTTGTTTGCATAGGGGACAGGCGAATATCTCTAGTAGGTTGGGATGTAAAATGACAACGTGAGATATTTTTTCCCCTTTGGTTAAGGAATTTTCCTACTTTTTATAAGTTTGGCTGAAATTTGGCTAAAATGTTTCTTATTTTGTTAACAAAATTTCCTACTTTTCATAAGTTTTGCATGAAATATTTCTTCACTTGTACAAAAAAAAATTTCCACATTTGGTTAACAAAGTTTCCTACTTTTTATAAGTTTCGATGAACTTTTGCCAAACTTTTCACATTTGGTTAACAAAGTTTCCTACTTTTTTATGAGTTTGTTTGAAATTTGGTCAAACTTTTCACATCTGGACAACAAAATTTCCTAGTTTTCACAAGTTTGGGTGAGATATTTATAAGTTTGGTTGAACTTTGGTTAAAATTTTTCATATTTGGTCAACAAAATTTCCCACTTTTTTATGGATTTGGTTGAAATTTGGCCAAACATTTCACCTTATGGTTAACAAAGTTTCCTACTTTTTATGAGTTTTGTTTGAAATGTGGTCAAACTTTTAACATTTGGTTAACACATTTTCTTACTTGGCCAAGATTTTTGCCCTTTGTTTAACAAAGTTTCCTACTTTTCATAAGTTTGGGTGAAATTTGGTCAAACTTTTCACAGCTGGACAACACAATTTCCCTCTTTTCATAAGTTTGGGTGAAATTTGGTCAAACTTTTCACGTTTGGTTAACAAATTTTCCTACTTTTCATATGTTTGACTGAGATTTTTATAAGATTGGTTTGAAATTTGGCTAACCTTTTCACATTTGTTTAACACATTTTCTTACTTGGTCAAGATTTTTTACCATTTGTTTAACAAAGTTTCCTATCTTTTATGAGTTTTGTTTGAAATTTGGTCAAACTTTTCACATCTGGACAACAAAATTTCCCACTTTTCATAAGTTTGGGTGAAAGATGGCCAAACTTTTCACATTTGATTACCAAAGTTTCCTACTTTTTATGAGTTTGGTTTGAAATTTGGCCAAACTTTTTTCACCTTTGGTTAACAAAGTTTCCTACTTTTCATAGGTTTGACAGAGATTTTTATAAGTTTGGTTTGAAATTTGGCTAACCTTTTCACATTTGGTTAACAAATTTTCTTACTTGGCCAAGATTTTTTTTTTTTTTTTTTTTTTTTTTGCCATTTGATTAACAAATTGTCCTACTTTTCATAAATTTGAATGTGGCCAAATATTTTTTTTTCCTTTTAGGTAACAGATTTTCCCTACGTTTTGCAAAGTTTCCTACTTTTCATAATTTTGGGTGAGATATTTCAGACTATGGTCAACAGTTTTTCCTACTTTGGTTAACCCGTTTCCTTAGTTTTGTTGAAATATTTCTTGAATTTGTCACCAAAATGTATCATTCTCTCATCCCATGACAACTATATACACCGTAAACACTAAAATATTCAACAACCAAGACATAATTATAATATATGCCTGTTTATTTTACAGTATTTCAGTACATTTTACAGTGTTTCAGTACATTTTACAAGAATACCAAATGCATAATGTCATTATACGAAATGGATGATGTGCTATGAGCTGGTATACATAGTATCATCACAACATTTTATTTTCACATACAGAGCTATCCACATTGTATGTTGTTTCTGGGTTTCTTCACACCATTGTCTGAGTAGGTTGGTTTTTCTGGCTGGTAGCCTGGTATGTATATATCACATGGCATGTAGGTATAAGACTGGTCTCCTGCTTGATGGGGTGGCATCTGAGTATTGTAGACAATCGGAGTATCAATCATCTGAGTGTCGGGTCACATCAAACATCTGGCTATTGGGCTCATCACACATCTGGTTGCTGGGGTCATCACACAGCTGATTGTAGCTGGGTTGATAACTGGTGGTATAGTATGCGTCTACTTGGTGGCTTCGTTTAGTACCCTGTTTGACTTGAGTACTGGCTTGAGTGTGTTGGGCTTGATTGCTTCGGTTGGTGTCTTGTTGCACACCAAAACAGCTGGTTATTAGGTTCATCACACAACTGGTTGCTGGGGTCATGACACATCTGACTGTAGTTGGGTTGAAAACTGGTGGTATAGTATACAGCTGTTTGGTGGCTCAGCTTTTGTGTATCTGAAGGTGTTTTCGTTTGTATGATGAATCTGAGGGTGTAGTGCTCATAGGTGTTGAGATTGCAGTACCCCTAGTTGTTGCTGAAGTGGTTGTCTGATGCTTTGTTTTTATGTGTCGTTGTAGGTTGTCTTTTCTTTTGTATAGGTTACCACAGAGGTGGCATGTATGAGTTTCGGTGTTGTGAACTGTGTTAATGTGACGTGTAAGCTTGTGGTTTTCTGTAAAGAATTGACCACATATATGACACAGATAGAGATTTTTCTGTTTAGTGGCCATTACGCTGCAAAGGGTAAGGGCGCTAAGGCACGTATTCCAACCCGTTTGTAGTTTCCGCCACGAGCTAATGGAGTGTTGATAATTAGCACAGTACTCTTTTGTGTAGTTGCACTGGTGAAGTGTTGATACGGAAGAGTGATCCAACACTATGATTTGTATAGCTTTCTGTAGTTCCACGCTTTCACAGGTCGTTCTGGTGTAAGTACTGACCGCCGAACGTTATACCGCTGTGAAGAAAATATAAACCATTACAGTCCACCTGACGATATTTTATTTTGTATTTCAAAACATGAGACAACCAATATTATTTTGATGCTAGTGTTTTTAAATCATCTACAGAAAATAATAACCAAAATTTTTTCAAATCAAAAGTACTTACTTTTTAATTATGATATATCAATAGAAAATAGTACCCATTTGACATTTGCGAATTATGAGGGTCACCAAGACGTCATATGTAGTAAAATAATGGTTGTTCTCTGCATTGCTCTCATTTTTTTGGTTCTTCTCACACCGGCTGTCTTACGTCACCTGAGGGTTTTCAACGTGAGTATACGTTTTGTGATTGGTGATGAAGGCTAGCAACGTCGTGTATGTTTCGTAATTCTGTAAAGCTTATTTACTTTGTGTTATTTTATATAGTATGTTACTGACATAGAGGTGTTTTGTGTACTATATTAGTGAGCAAAGCAGGTCAATACACGCACTGATGGACAGTTACTGAGCATTGGTGAACAATAATTAGTGGTGAATAACATGTGACATCATATGTATATGATAAATTTACATATACTGAATTTTACACAATGTGACACCATCCATATGACCTTTACGCAGACCAGTTTTGACCTAGTGTGTAGGGATATATACATCAGACAGTATTTTGATATCATACGCATCTGATATATCTCGAGGTGTAAACCCGACTGTAACATCATGTACCTTATTTCCTGTGACATACATCAGCGACAACACTATACCGATTTGACGGCGTGTAACGAGAATGTATACTACACACAGCTGTACTTACCACTGTGGTCTCTTCGGTGAGCTGTTTTCGATAGGTCTTGTTGCAAACGTAGTGTATTAACCCGCCTTTGCGGTTCCTTTTTATACAGACTGTGCGGTTGATGCAAAATAGAAAAACATGTCTAATCATGTTCAAGCAGGTTTACCGCTGTCGGTACGCTCTGAATCATCCTCGGGTTTTCCCCAAAGACACTGTCTGAACACGTTCACGTACGTTCACTCACGCTGACATAGCCCCGTGATGAGTCAACCGAGAGTTCAGGTCATAGATGTTGTGGCGGTAAATGGTTCTAGAATTAGTGTCGGATTGTGGAATCGCCTAGTTTTATTGTCACAGTTTTGTAATCTAATGTATGAGTGGTATTCTGTAATAGTATCTTATTTTAGAGCTAAAGACATGTCTGGGACTTTAAGCACGTGGTATGGTTTTGTCATTACCATGTATGGTAGGATCATTCAGCCACGGTGACCTCCTTGCTAATCAGTTTTCCACCTCTGTCGCCACCATTCAGCCACGTCGCCACATGAATACATGACCGCTTCGCCCGCAGAGTTTGTGTACATGTGACCACTGAGTCTTGCGGCTAGAAAGCTTTTCGTCATCACAGACACAGAGAAGAAATAAAACTGGTTGTTGTTCACTGAGACCGGTACTTCTAGACGGTGAATGGTGGACGCTATATACACGATATCTGCTGACGTAGAATGACTCATCAGAATATTATGCACTGCCTGGTCATGTGGACCGGGTGCGACTCCATCTTTGACCGGTTGAGTCATTAGTCCGTGTTTCGGTTGTATCCCATAAGACATGTGACCGGATACAGCGCCATCTTTGATCGGCTTTAGCCACGTGGTCTGGTTTCTCCATTACCACGTGTGATCGGATGCGACGCCATCGTTGACCACTTGTAGCCAGTGAGCACGTGGTCTGGTTGTAGTCATTACACATGCGACCGGAAGCAGTGCCATATTTCATCGGATGTGACCATTACCCATGTGTACCGGATGCATCGCTATCTTTGAGCGGCTTTAGTCACGTGGTCTAGTTTTGCCATTACCACGTGTGATCGGATGCGACGCCATCGTTGACAGGCTTTAGCCAGTGAGCACGTGGTCTGGTTGTAGTCATTACAATGCAACCGGAAGCAGACCCATACTTGCTCCGATGTGACCATTACCCATGTGTATCGTTATGCGGTCAGTACGCTCTGAGTCGTCCTCCGGTTCTCCCTAAAGACATGTCTGAGCACGTTCACTATGTTCACCCCCACCGACATAGCCCCGTGATGAGTCACCCAGGCGGTCCCCCTCAGATCAGCCACCTATGAGTTCAAACTTTAGACTTTAATATGAGGCATATCCTCTGTCTATTATCAAGGACCGGACGTATTTATCTACCACCGCCCCACTCGACCACCCTTAACAATGATCAGAAGCACCTATCTAGCCTTTCCTCTACTCACAAACCCCTTACCAATGAATTTCACTAAGCCATACTCGCTACATCCGATAATACCGGCCATCTTTTCTCTTTTTAATGTTTTCATTTGAAGCCTGTGTGATGATAGTGTATAGGCCACTACGACACTCTACAGATCACTAATAACCGCTACCCACCCCTCAGCAATGAATTTCACTAAGCTATACCCGCTAAAATCATTACTATCGGCCATCTTTAAGCTATACCCGCTACAATCAATAATATCGGCCATTTTTACCTTTTTAATGTTTTCGCTTGAAGCCTGTGTTATGATAGTGTATAGGCAATTACGACACTCTACAGACCACTAATAACCGCTACCCACCCCTTACCAATGGCTTTCACTAATCCATACCCAAGACAATCAATAATATCGGCCATCTTTACTTGTTAATGTTTTCATTTGAAGCCTATTTGATGATAGTGTATAGGCCACTACGACACTCTAAGACCACTAGTAACCGCTACCCACCCCTTACCAACGAATTTCACTAAGCTATACCCGCTAATATCATTAATATCGACCATCTTTACTTTTTAAGGTTTTCATTTGTAACCTTATGACGATAGTGAATAAGCCACTGTTACCTTCTACAGACCATTAATAGCCGCTAACCACCCCTTACCATCGAGTTTCACTAAGATATACCCACTGAAATCAATAATGTCGATCATTTTTACTTTTTAAGGTTTTCATTTGTACCCCTATGATGATAGTGAACAAGCAACTTTGACACGCTAAAGATCACTAATAACCGCTACCCACTCCTAACCAATGACTTTCACCAAGCTATACCCGCTGCTATCAATATTATCGGCCATTTGTACTTTTAAAGTTTTTCATTTGTAATCTGTATGATGATAGTGTTTACATCACCATGACACGCTACAGATCACTAATAACCTCTACCCATCCCTTACCAACGAATTTCACTAAGTTATGCCAGCTACAATCAATAACACCGACCATCTTCACTTTTTAAGGTTTTCATGTCTAACCCGTATGATGATAGTGTATTGGCCTATACGACCCTCTACAGATCACTAATAACCGCCATATTTACATTCTTACTTATTAAGGTTTTCATATGACACCTGTCACGACCCGAGGTTCGAGCCACCTAGTCCTACCCCACACGCCGACACCCTATGCTCCACCCCTGAGCTCCCACACCAACGCCCACCGCCCCTAGACCACACCGAGGAATTGCACTGTAACCCTATCCCTTACACATCACCAATGGAATGATGATAGTTTTTTGCCCAGTACAGATAAAGAAAAAAGACCCAAAAAAAACGAGGAGGAAGAGCACTGTACCTTAACAGCACCACTAGTATGATGATAGTTCTTAAGCCCCACCCCGCTACAATCAATAATACCTGCAGTTATATAATTTTTACACATATAAAATTTATCACACAAAAAGGGAAGTAACAGTGCAAAAATACGTTCGATTATTTATTCATGGGTTGCATCCCTTAAAAATGAGGTCGTAAAATAATCTGGTGCTATACCCTTCGTATAGTAAAATACTACGTCATCGATGACGTTTTGCACCATATTTCATACTTAGTTTGCGTGTCCCTTACTACTTACGTGCATCCAGGAGAGCAGATCATCAATGTTTCTCCAGTTCACATGAAACAGCCGGGCTACGTCTTTCGATTTCACGAGTGCATTTTTCTCGGAGTCTCCCGGGGGTCGTCGCTGGAGCTACGGAGTTCGTGCTTTGTGCGACGCTTTCGGCGAGCCGTATTGGATAAACACGGTGCAATGAAGTCAATCCTCTCGACTTTAAGATTCTTTTTGGAGTCTCTCAAGCCGTCTGACTCAGGCTCGAAGGTTGAGGATCCGATTCCGCGTCCTTAGGTTCACTAGTGCATTTTCTTTTATTCTGAGACTCCTGTAGCTCCCGGCTGGAGCTAAAATTTTCGTGCTTTGTGCGACGCTTTCTGCAGTTCGCTACGTAAAGAGACTGAGCCATATGGAATAAAAACCCGGTCTAATGAAGTCGACACTGTCGACTTTTAAGTGGCTTGTTTTCACGCGACATGAAACAAAATCCTAGTCTAAATAGTCCAGTCACTGTCTAAGGCAGTGGTGCTCAATCTTTTTTGCCCATGACCCCCTTTACCATATGTTCCGAACGTCATTCGCCCCCCCCCCCCCCTTTCGACTTTCCTGCCCATAAATCCCCCTCCCCCACCCTTACACAGTATACATAAAAATGGAAGCTAAATTTATTAACACATACTAGAACGAGTCTAGACATCTACATAAAACGTGATTTTCGGGTCTACTTACATTAGGGCGAGAAGTGCAGAATTGTAAAATTTAGAGGAAAAACAATATCAAGTAACTAGTTCTTGTATTAATGCGATCTCGAAATAAACTTAATCTCTACCCCCCCCCCCTCCCACCCTGGAAACCCTAAAATCCCCGGGGGGGGGGGGACTCCCCACCGGTTGAGAACCACTGGTCTAAGGAGTGGAATCCTTGTCTAAGTAAAGTGGCAAGCAGTAAAGAGTCCGAACAAGGAACTTGTTCGCTGTACAGACATGCACACTGTTTCTGGAGATATGTATAGCAATGGTGAGAGCAATAGAAGACAGGCAGACACCTTAGCGAAACAATATTGACTAAGTTTCCATGTCGGCCCCTTGATCAATTAAACTGATTGTAATTTTTTTTTTTTTAAACATGGTTAAAGAGAAAGAGCAAATACCACAGAGTAAAATTTTCTTTTATTAACAAATGATAGAAGAAGAACAGTCAAAAGAAGAAGAAATTTGAAAGTAAACTTATATTTATACTGTGATGTAAAATGAGGAAGGAAGGAAGGAAGGAAGGAAGGAAGGAAGGAAGTGAACAAGGGATTATCAAAACCAAAGTGAAATAAGACAGACTTAAAGAAAGTTAAGCAAACGAAACAGAACATGACGAAATAGAGAAAGAGGACCAAGAATATTGTGTTAATGATGATGATAATGATTATGATGAAAAATAATAAGTCACGTAAAAAGACATTTTTTAAGTGGGTAGAGATGGAGGAAGGGAAGAAGTGACAAACAAACAATAATATACTCACGTGGAAACATTGAGACTGAGCGGTACACGTGTACACCATCCTGTCACCTGTACACACATTTGTCAATATTCTATCTCCCATGAATATTTTATGTAAACGTTCACCAAGTTTCCATACTGCACATTTGTATTGCACTATATAGTCTGACATAGTCACAGGTTCTTTTTATTTAGAATGGTATTTAGTTACGGCAGTTAACAACCCTTCTAATATTCTCCATTCTGTACAACTTTGTTGAAGTTATTCTTTTAATTGGACGAATAGGCCTAGGGTTAATATTTTAGTTCGCTTAATTTAAATTAGGGCATATTACATATCGTCTTTTTGTATAACACATAACAAGTAATTAACGTCAATGCTTTACTTGGCCATAGAAACCGATACCTACATGAATGCCAATAACACAAGGCAAATAATGTCGCGCCGGTTACAACAGTATCTAACAGAGGCCAGATTCACAAGTTTGGTCTAACTCGTTTTCCAATAAAAATGTGAGAAGAGACGCGGGCTATCACCTGACCTCTCCACTGCTTGATTCTGCTTACGTCCTGTCATTCTGTGTAGTTGCAAGGGACGCCGTTCTCACTCACTGCCGGCGTTACTTATGGCTTTTAATTCATAGTCTGGTCTACATAAAAGCCAGGCAGTGAACAGATGTCAGTATCAAGGTGATGGTCTATAGTATTAGAGGTTCCTGAGCCTTTCCTACCTACCTACTACTATATACCTCCTTCTTCTTCTTCTTCTTCTTCAGCGTTCCGAGCCATTGAGGTTCTTCGCTGCAGATACAATGAGTCTCCATTCGTCTCTCTGGTTGACCTTCTCTTGCCAGTCGTTGATTCCAAGTGCTTGTAGGTCTGTATATATATTATCTCTCAGCCGTCTTCTTGGTCTACTTCGGGGTCTACGGTCATTTATTTCCTGAGTGTAAGCGAGTTTTGTTTCCCTATTATCTTCCATTCTTTCTATATGCCCCAGCCATTGTAGTCTATTAGCCTTCATGATACCAGTGATTAGCGGGGACTTAAACAGATCATGAATGTCTTTGTTACTTCTTCTTTTCCACTCTCCACTTTGTGTATCCCTAATGGGTCCAAAGATGCGTCTTAAAACTTTGTTCTCAAAGGTTTGTAACAAGGCTTCGTCTCCTTTCGTTGTACTCCAGGTTTCAGAGCCATACAGCACAACTGGTCTGATCAGTGTTTTGTATATTGTGATTTTGGTGTTACGAGATAGCGCATTTGATTTTAGTAGATGTTGTAGTGCATAGTATATCTTATTTCCAGAATTGATTCTAGTTTGCATTTCTTCCCTTATGATGTTGGAGCAGTTGAAGATTGTACCCAGGTATTTGTATGTTTCCGTTCTTTTAATGGTCATATTATCTATTTGTATGTGGCCAGAGTTTTTAGCCATTCCTTCTCTTGAAATTACCATATATTCTGTCTTATCTTGGTTGATAACCAGCCCCATCTGTTGGGCTTTTTCCTTTAAGTGAGTCAATATTTCTAATGTCTTTTGTTCATTTTCCCCTATAATATCTATATCATCTGCATAACCAAGCAGCTTGGATGTTCCTCCAATATCACATTCCTCCTTTACCTTCCTTACAACTTTCTCTAGAGCCAGATTGAAGAGTAGCGGCGATAGTGCATCACCCTGTTTCAAGCCAGATGTTATTTGGAAAGGGTCTGATTTCCTGCCTTTATATGTTACTATATTATAAGTATCTTCCATGCATAGTCTGGTCATGTTGATTAACTTCCTTGGTATTCCAAATTCCTGCATAGCATTCCATAGACTATTCCTATGGACACTATCATAAGCCTTTTAAAATCCACAAAAATGTTATGGAGATCTCTTTTATATTCCCAATTTTTCTCGGCTATTTGTCGTAAGATAAATATCTGATCTATTGTTGATCTGTTTTGTCTAAAACCCGCCTGGTAGTCACCTAATATGTCTTCTGAATATGGTTTTAGTCTATTTAGTAATACTGCGGATAGTATCTTATAGCTTGTGGACAGTAGTGATATTCCTCTATAATTTTCACATTGGAACTTGTCTCCTTTCTTAAAGATAGGTATCAATAATGACTCTTTCTAGTCATGGGGTAATTCTTCTGTCCTCCAGATTTTTATTATTAGTTCGTATAGCTTTAGATGTAATGCATGGCCACCTGCCTTTATAAATTCTGCAGCAATCCCATCAGCGCCAATTGTCTTATTATTTTTAAGTCGTGTGATTACATATAGGATTTCTTCAAATGCAGGTTCTTCAATTTGTGGTTCACACGTTAGAACCTCTTCCTGTGGGAAAGTGTTACTTGGAGCTTCACAATTTAGTAATTCAACAAAATATTCTTTCCATGTGTTGCACATTTCCTCATTGGTATTTATCATATTCCCTTTTTTGTCTTTTAAACCATATGTGTTGTGTTGGTGCTCTCGTTTCATTTACTTCAGTTCTTTAAAAAAAAACTTTCTGGATTCGTTTTTCTGGTGATTAGTTTCCATATCTTTAATTATATTACTCATATATTCTCGCTTCTGCTGTCGAACTATTTTTGTAGCCTCTTTACATTCATTTCTATATTGCTCTTCCTTTTGGATGTTGTTGATGTCATTTAACCATAAATGTCTGGCATTCTTTTTCCTAATGACTGCTTCTTCACATTTTTGATTGAACCATCTGTTCTTTCTATGCGTGGTTAACACACCGAGAAATTCTTCTGCGGTAGATTGAATTGTATTCTTGATGTTCAACCAAGTTTGGTCAACGCTTTCCTCCAATGGGTTTTGCAGAGTTTCAAGTTTACATTTTATTTCATCTGTAAATTTCTCTTTGACTGTAATTTCTTGTAGTTTTTCTCTGTTATATGTTGGGTGTAATCTTTGTAATTTAGTATAGAAAGCTCTCTTAAGTTTTATTTTAAATTTTGCTCCAACGAGGAAGTGGTCGCTGTGGCACTCAGCTCCTCTATAACTTCAAACTTGTTTTATGTTTGATGCATTTCTGTTGTTAATTAAAATGTGATCTATTTGATTATAGGTTCTCTTGTCACATTATTTCCAAGTTTGTTTGTGTATATCCTTTCTTTGTAGTCTGGTACATCTGAACCATATATCATTGACTCGAAGTTACCACAGTGCTGACTGTGATACGGATCATTCTTTTGTTGTTGCAAGGGTTAGACTGAGACCAAAGAGAATCTACACAGCTAAACACAAATCTAGCCCCAGGATTAATATTATTAACACTCACGATCCTGAAAAGTGCTTTCAGTTTCAACAGCAACTTGAAGACGCTTTCACTGATGCACCATAAAATTGTACAGTAAATGAAAAGTGGGGTCAAATTAAGGAAACTTTATAAAACTGCCGTAGGGGTTTACGGCACTGTGGATCATAAGAAGCAGGACTGGTTTGCGGCAAACAGCGAGACTCTGCAGCCCTTGATTGATAAGAAGAAGAAAGCTCTTTTAAGAAACAAGGAAAGACCAATGCGCAACACTCTGAGTGAGCTAAGGCAAGCTAGGAAGGATGTGCTAAAGGCTGCCAGGCAGTGTGCAAATGATTATTGGATCAAGTTATGTGAGTCCATTCAAATCGCAAGTGATAAGGGAAACATAAGAAGCGTGTATGAAGGAATAAAGAAAGTCTGTGGTCCAGTGATCAAAAGAAGTGCACCATTGAAAACCTTGACTGGAGAAATCATCACTGATAAGAAACAGCAGATGGACAGATGGGTAGAGCACTATTTGGAGCTTTACTCAAGTGAGACCAAACTAGCGGATGATGCCCTCAACGCCATAGAGGCTCTACCAACTCTTGACCACCTGGACACACTTCCCACCATAACAGAAGTTAAGTGTGCTATAAATGAACTTGCATCTGGCAAGGCTCCAGGTAAGGATGGGATTCCAATAGAGGTTATCAGGAGTGGGCAAGACACACTCACTATACAGATCCACCAGCTAATAGAGCTATGCTGGCGTGAAGGACAAGTCCCACGGGATTTCAAAGATTCAAGCATCATGACACTGTACAAGAACAAGGGCGATCGGAGCGACTGCAACAACTATAGGGGTATCTCACTTCTGTGTATTGTTGGAAAAGTATTTGCCAGAATTGTTCTGCGCAGACTTCAAGTCCTAGGAGATCAAGTCTACCCCGAATCACAGTGTGGCTTTCGACAGAACCGGTCTACCACTGATATGATATTCTCATTGCGACAAATGCAAGAAAAATGCCGTGAACAGAATCAACCACTGTTTATTGCCTTCATCGACCTCACAAAGGCATTTGATTTGGTCAGTCGTGAGGGTCTGTTCAAGGCACTAAAGAAGATTGGCTGCCCACCAACTCTTCTGTCCATTGTAGAATCGTTCCACACAGGCATGAAGGGTATAATCAAGTTTGATGATGCAACTTCTGAAGAATTTGAAATCAAGAGTGGAGTTAAGCAAGGTTGTGTACTAGCTCCCACCCTCTTTGGAATATACTTTTCACTTCTACTGAAATATGCCTTTCGTTATCAGGGTGGTGGTATATACATTCACTCACGCTCAGATGGCGGCCTCTACAATGCTCAGAGATTGAAGGCTAAGACCAAAATTAGGAAGGTAGTGATCAGAGAGTTGCTTTTTGCAGATGATGCTGCAGTTACGACCCACTCTGAGGAAGAATTGCAATGTCTACTATCTGCATTCTCCAATGCTTGTTCTGAATTTGGTTTAACAATTAGCAAAAAGAAGACACAGATTATGTCACAAGGTGCACATGGGGTACCATCAATCTTTATTGACGACGCCGACCTAGAGATGGTAGACCATTTTACATATCTAGGATCAGTGGTAAATAGCAAATTATCCCTAGATCAGGAAATCAACATCCGGATTGGTAAGGCAGCAACAACAATGAACAGGTTAAGAAAAAGAGTCTGGGAGAACAGGAAGCTTACTGCCAAAACAAAAGTCCTTGTCTATCAAGCCTGTGTCCTTAGTACTCTTCTCAATGGCAGTGAAACCTGGACAACTTACTCACACCAAGAGAAAAATTTAAACAGCTTTCATATGCGGTGTCTGCGAAGAATTCTTGGTAGTAAGTGGCAAGACAAAATCACAAATACTGAAGTATTGGAAAGATCAGGTTGTGTGACAGTTTATTCCATGCTCAGTCTTCGTAGACTTAGATTGATAGGACATCTTAGGAGGATGGATGATGGCAGAATACCAAAGGATATCTTTTTTGGTGAATTACAGATGGGTAAAAGATCTCAGTGTCGGCCTCTACTACGATACAAAGATGTGTGTAAGCGGGACATGATTGATACAGGCATTGATAATGCACATTGGTAGCAAGTCGCCGCTGAACGTGTTGCATGGAGGGCAAACATCAGAAATGGAATAAAGACAAAGGAGAAAATTATTGCAGATAAGTCACACACAGAGCGTTTGAGACGTAAGATGGTGCATGATGGTGGAAATGACCACGTGTTCACATGCACCCACTGTGAACGGACATTTACAGCGCAAATTGGCCTTATCAGTCACACTCGCTACCGCCATAGGTAAAAGTTATTATGCCTTTTTAAAGCACAAACTATCGTCTGTCAAGACGGCAAGGTGCCAATGATGAGTCTGGTATTGCTAATCTGCAGTCCTTTGGCTTCTGCCAGATTGATGACTCTCCATCCATTATCATTTGAAGTTGTATGTAGGCTTTCCATACCGGCCACTGTTTTATGAGGATGCTCTTTAATTATTTTTGCATTGAAGTCTCCCAACACAATCAGAATGTCCTGTTTGGGGGTTTCTTCTATGACATCTTCCAAATCATTATAAAAGTCTTCTTTAACGTCATCTTCTTTCTCTTCAGTAGGTGCACGCACATTAATTATCGTTATATGTTTCCATTTACCTTTTATTCGTAATTTATATGTATGTATGTATATATATATATATATATATATATATATATATATATATATATATATATATATATATATATATATATATATATATATAAAACAGAGTGTATGTGGTTTTGTGTGTTTGTGGTCAGCTATGTATTGGATGCGTTCGATAACGGTACATCCGATTGAGATGAAATTTTCTACACGTCTTCCTTTCATTCCTGTGCAACCGACTATAATAGTTTCTTAGTGTAAAATCTTCTACTTATTTAATAACATTTACTTTTTCATTTTTCATTATATAATTTCTATATAGCAGGGGGACTTCACTCTAGAAAAGTTATTTCAAGGGGCATAACTTTTAATAACATTTCTATATACTTTATAGTCATATTGTTGGACTTACTTGCACTATTGTTAAACTCTTTGTCTATAGTTATTTTCAGGCATATGAGTTATAATAAATAATGATATAATCTTTAAGGCATTTTCAAAGTTTTCATAAAAATAATGCATAATGCATAACATTGTAACCCATCTTTTTCTGCTTAAAGAACTTATCAACTGTCATGTCGGTGATTAAAAACAGTTTTCATTAAAAATAATGAATGGTGTGTGGAAGGACATTCTTTTAAGTTACTGTGCGCCAGGAGCTGGGCGAAACCACGCCGGGTCAGATAGATAGACAGACAGATAGTCGGGAACGGAAGCTTATTTGACTACTTATATTAATTACATGACATGCTCCCCACCAGGGACTGGGTGAAGCCGGGCCGGGTCAGACAGACAGACAGATAGACAGACAGACAGTCGGGAACGGGAGAGCTTATATGACTACGTATATGAATTAAATGAGATGCTCCCCACCAGGGACTGGGTGAAGCCGGGCCGGGACAGACAGACAGACAGATAGACAGACAAACAGATAGTCGGGAACGGGAGAGCTTATATGACTACGTATATGAATTAAATGAGATGCTCCCCACCAGGGACTGGGTGAAGCCGGGCCGGGTCAGACAGACAGACAGACAGATAGACAGATAGTCGGGAACGGGAGAGCTTATATGACTACTTATATGAATTAAATGAGATGCTCCCCACCAGGGACTGGGTGAAGCCGGGCCGGGTCAGCCAGACAGACAGACAAACAAGCAGACAGACAGACTGATAGATAGATAGATCCCCTCCAGGGCCTGGGCGAAGCCGGGCCGGGTCAGCTAGTGTATATATATATATATATATATATATATATATATATATATATATATATATATATATATACACACACACATATATATATATATATATATATATATATATATATATATATATATATATATATATATATATATATATATATATATATATTGGAGAACATCGTGACAACTGGAAAGATCAAGGGGAAGAGAGGAAGAAGCAGACCAAGAGAAATGATGCTGGACGGATTGAGACGGTGGCATGGAGGAATATCATCAGCAGAATTGATCCAGAACACCAAAGACCGAGATCTGTCACGCCGGCACGGAACTTGATGATGATACCTTGGAGCCACGAAATCGCAGTGGCTAGCACGCTTAAATATCGTAGCCTTGTGGCCATTTGTTAGAATCCACACCGAAGTGGGGATTCCCCCTTTAAATTACATTTTCAATTAATTGACATGTGCTCCCAGGTCAGCACAGTCGTAAGTGGGTACCAACAAATATCTTGCAAAGTAAAGGCGTCCGGAGTTATACTGACCACATCACGTATAGAATGCCGTTGTTCTGTTCAAATATGGGACTAGCGCTCAAATTGCGTATAAAAGTCATTTTGTTTTTTACATACCCACCTATCTAGTTACCTACACAGGCACATTCTCATCTGTTTATCTAAATAATCAACTGCTTGCCAACCAATGTAGACAAATAGACAGGGGCATTAAGGCAGACAGACAGACATAGTCATGGAGCACCTTCTACTTCACTAGGGCAAACTACGCAATGGCCGTCAGACTCAGTCTCGATCTGTATAGACAAGGCGGGTGTGCAGTACGTTTATGCACGCAGGATGCCGGAGCGGTCTCATACTTTTAAAAAATTAAAATATAAATATCATTCAGTATGCTTTTTGTAGAGCCATCAGTAGAGAAATAGCGAACGTGGCGTTGTTAAGAAATAATATCAATCTCAGGGGTCGGACTGCTTTTATTCTACACTCACCCCGTGTACCATTTACATGATTCAGTGCTATAAAATACCTATATTACGTTGTAGTATGTCCAACCTGTAAGATGAAACAGAACAAACTGTGCGATAATTCTCCAATAATGTTAAAAATTAACTGTTTCAAATGTTACTTTGGCAGTATTATTTACAACTCAATTTTATGAATGTGGTGCAAATGGTATACAACAGACTCTAGGATTTATATTTCTATTCTATTGTTCTAGCCATTAAGCTAACCACACATAACGAATTTTGTGTGTGTGTGTGTGTGTGTGTGTGTGTGTGTGTGTGTGTGTGAGTGTGTGCGTGTGTGTGTGTGTGTCCCGAAATTGTTACTTACTATGTGACTGTGAAGCCATAGGATGCGATGCCATCACATTTGTAAAGCCTGAAAGCACCGGAGATAAATGTGCCTAATGTTTCTCTCACGTAGCAGGTGGTCAGGCAAAACTAGAACCCTCGTCCGACCGTGCTTGTGATATTATCAGTGGCGTTTCCTTTACGTTTGCTAATGTGCACCTTTACCGCATATTTGACCCGTTATCATACTCCTTCGTCATCATCATCATCATCATCGTCATCATCATCATCATCATCATCATCATCATCATCATCAAGTAATGTGTAGGCAATTGCACATGCCATAAATGTAATATTATCGCATATGTGTATATTAATGCATTTGTTGTATTCGGAATTTTAAAGGAAAACATGGATTTAAAAAAAAAAAAATGTTTTACAGGCCAAATAATCTGACAATTATTATTATTTATTATTATTATTACTTATTATTATTAATACGTTTATTACTACTGCTACCATTATTATTAATTTTCCCATTATTATATTTGAATGTGCAACATGAAATATATTGTAGATGTGTGTCTGTGTCGCTGGCAGTAACATATGTATGCGTCTGGGTGTGGATGCAGGTGTGTGTGTGTGTGTGTGTGTTGTATGTTGTGAGGTTTTTTTGTGGGTTTATAGAGAATTATAGAAGTTCCAATGAGTGAAGTTCTATAAAGTATATCTCTCTATAAAAGATACAGGTTAGTAACAGCAAGTGTTGTCTAGAGGTATTGATATTTATTCTCGCATAACCCTTGTAGAGAAACCATTCAGAATTTTGGCTCATCGAGTACCCCCACTGTGAGAAATTAGACCTAAGTTAAGTTCTACACAGAATTATTTATAGATGATTTCTCTTCTAGGCCATATTTAGAGATCTTGGCAGTTAGCCACAGCAACCAATGAAAGCAGTTCTCTCATCTTCCAGCTGACTGTGCTCTGGTCGCCAACCTCATGTTTGATCTCTAATTATTTATTTCAAGTGACACAAGACACTTGGACAAATGATCACATTGACAATTGTACCATTGTAGTGAACATAACAACAACAACAACTGTATTTTACACTGGTTGAACAAGACAACATGAGAAGATCTTGACAACAGTTGGACAAACATTCACAAAGGAATGATCACACCAACAGATTAGACAAGTCATACATCATGGAAGATACTTGACAACAACCACACAGAACTTTCACAATCTCTGTAACCAACCACAACAGTAGAGTAACAGTCACCATGAAGATGCTTGACACCAGTTGGACAAGACAACCACAGGGACATATATCTCAAAAACTGTTTTCTTACTACTAATCATTTATTAATGTTTCTGGACCAGGTGAAGACTCAGGCTTCATATAGTCAATCATCACACTTCAAATTCTTAGTTAATATGTAATATATTGACATAATTATGAACCTAAATACAACACCCAAATCCCACCGAGACATTAATCTAAATAACCCTCCTCCTTCACTTCTCTACTCCATAAGTTATCCTACACCACACTTTAGACTTAAATCCTTTCTTCGACTGTTAATGAGGGAAACACAAGATCAGTCATAAATTGGGCAAGCATCGGGACGTTCTGCTCCACTGGTCTGTTTAATCCTTTTAGCACCTATGATGGTGTTGGACAGCTCAGGTTACAGTTCTCCCCATGATGGTTTTCCAATTCAGGCTATTCCCTGCTGTCACAATCTTGAAAGAAATTTTAAAGCTCTATCTTTTCACTGGTGAGTTCATGAAGTTGACACTTAGGACTGTTCTTTTACTTTTCCAGTAGAGGAAGATCTAAAAAGAAACAATATGTCCCAGCATTCTTCTTTCTGTCTATCTCACCTAAATTTGACTGTTCGTGAAGTTGACACTTAAGACTGTTCTTTTACTTTTCCAGTGGAGGAAGATCTAAAAAGAAACAATATGTCCCAGCTGTCTTTCTTCACAGTCTATCACTCCTAAGATTTCTGATGGACTTCACACCAATCCATTTTGTGAATTTGCTCTATAAATGAACTTCTGCTCCTTCAGCTTTCAGCCATTATTAATTAAGCTGTGATAGGGTCAGCTCCAAGTGCACCTTTAATGTCCACTCTTAGCCAGCAGTGACATGCTGAAGACCAGGTGATCTCTCCTCTTAAGGTTTCTTCCTGAATTTATCTTGAAGATATAGCCTGAAGCTTTTACAAAATTGGAGAGTATCCCTGTCTTAGGCTTTAAGAAAGACTTTTCTTCAGTGCCATCTGTATAGGCCAGAATTAGTGGATTCAGGCTGAATCTTTGCACCCTGTTGTTCATTTTGGTCTTTTTGGAGTCTGACTTTTCAGCTGGAGTTGAAGCTAGAGCTCAGGACTTCCCTGGAGTTGTCCTGGTAATTGAAAAGGGCCTCCTCCATCTTCCTCATTCTCTGTTAATAAACAAAGGCACAACATGTGTTTTACATCTATTGAACCATTGTCACAGTTATACAGTACTATCACAGATTCAGAGAGGAATGGGAGGGGCAGGGGGAGTGTGATATTCGAACACCCGCCTCTCACTGATGATGAAGTGCAATTTTATTTGGGGGTTTAGGGTGATATCCTTTCTCCAGGTTCATCCCCAAAACCGTGAAGTCATAGGCACATACTACTAATCAGAGGCAGCTTCACACAATTATCTTGTAAATTCTCACAATGAGTAGATCACAGGGACCGGTGTACCATGAGAACAGACAGTGTGATTAAGCATCAAGAAGTAGGCATTGTATGGCAGAAATCATGCACTAGAAATGCTTTCATATGTGGAATACACATAATGAAAGAAAACATGAATTTTCCCTGACAAATAGCATGAGCCTTCCCATGTATTCAGCTGACAAACACTGTAGGTTAATTTCTACAGTGCAATGCAGTCCTGCAAACATAGATTTGATAAGTGTCTTTACTTTTACAAATATGAGAAGTTAATTATATAATTACCATCTCATTCATTCAAACATTCTCAGCCATTATAAGGGAGAAATTACATGCAGTATATAGCATCACACATTCTGAAACATAACTGCCAAAGGTAACTCTCAAGAGCGATGTACAGTTTGGTTAAGAATGGTCATGATAGGCACTCAACGAATGTTCAGAGCGCACAAAGGTTTTGCCATATGCATTGAGCGTGGTTTACAGTCATAAGCATATGCAAATCATCAAATCAGACAGACAATAGACATGGTAAGAATGTTTCACTGCGGTAGACATGACAGGTTTTGAGCTGCAGTTTTAGAGTCACTGTACCGTAGTCCTGTCTTCTTTCACATTTTCTCAAGAAAATACTCGGCCATTCGTCTCTCTCTCACTTCATCAGGTTTACACATAACATATTAAATGATTTAGGTACCTGATGTGCAGAGGACCACATCCTAAAGAATGCTTTTGGGCAAATTTTACCACTGCATCTTGAACATGTCCTTACGGGATGGAATCAAGGCTTCGACTGGCGGGCTAATTATGTATTAAGGAGCGTTACCAGCCCAAGGGTTACCCAATCAAATTGAGACCCCACCATTCATCTACCCTCTCTCGATCTAGAATCTACGATTCTATTTTTAGTTAGGGTATCAATACGGCTTACTGTGGTTAACTTCTAAGTATTGAGAAATGTAAATGGACTGGGGATGCGAACGTCTGAAGACATCATGCTACATATGTATTTGCACGCGCATGTGTACGAGTGTGTGTTTGTGTGTGTGTGCGCGCGCGTTTACATGCACTATGCCATAAATGTCATAATATAACTGTATATATGTATGTATTTGCTTTGTTCACACATGTGACACCTAACACTAACAAACGGCAACGCTCTGTAATATACACAAACAAAAGAAACACACATTACACCTTGTAAATATACATTGATTTGTATGAAATAAACGTTTTAAAAAAAATCATACTCCTTTCCACATATATTTTGAATATCTAGAACCTAATCTATGAAGAGTTCAGTTAGAAGATAATTGCATAATAGTATGCTCGGGGTGTCTGAGACTGAATAACACACTATAAATAATTCTGGAACTGCAACATTATAATTGCCAATGTTTACTATTCTAACTATAAACGCTTTATGGTATTAAGTGTGTGGCACAACGTTTGTAAAGCAAATTCCTCTTGCCTATAATTTAATATTTGTTAGAAATATAATTAGTATTTATATACGTTTATTTAGTATTTATGTAGTTTAATGTGGCAATCTACGTTTGGCTTACTCACTCTGGTCATCTACAAGCCACCTAACAATTGCGCCCGGAAATGGCCACTTGCTAATCCCAGTTCCACTTCCGGCCTCTCTTTGCCAGGGGACATCACAGCCGACGGCTTGGGCTAATTTAGTAGTTCGAAAGGTGGACATTTTAAAGTTATATTACTGAAAACATTACTAGTGAACTGTGGGAGTCGACACACAACTCAGTGGTATGCACAGAGTTACAACGAGTCAATCACTACATAAAAATGATTGCGTGGTCAAACTATGTGTAGGGTCATGCCACTACAAACCTATCAGTTTGCTTTTCCCTATTGTGCTACTTCTCGTTATTCTAATGGCTCATTCATTAACAAATCCTAGCACCGTACCGCTGTAGGTGTCGTACTACCGCTAAATAATGATTACTTCCGTAACCTCGAATTAGTTGGGCGAACAAGCTCTAATGTAATACATCTATCTCCTTCCTAATGGGTGATACTTCCCAGCTAACTATCACTGCAAACATATCAACTCGCTATTTCTTTCGTCTGCAGTGACATCGCCCGACATGAGTTATGAGCTAAGACCCGACATCACTGCACTTGGGACATTCCCACGCGCACTCCGTCCCCTCGTTTAACAACCAGCGAAGAGTCATACCAGTAATCGTTCCAATCGCCATCTGATCGAAAGTTCTCATGGTATTCCCTCTCATTATTGAGATTCGTAGAGAACCCCTGGCGATCCCCCACCATATCATCCTCTCTACATATTGGTTCTCAGTCTGTTGCATTGCTTTCTCCAACTGGTCCTGACCACCTCTCCCTTATCCATGGGTAATCTACCACCAAGTGATGCATTCCCTGCCAGCACATCTGCCTGTTCATTCCTCCGCATACCCACATAACCAGGGCAGAAAATTCACACAATTCTCACAATCTTTAACCTCTGAAGCGAGGCAAGCCATTCCTTACGAAACATTCTTTTCTCCAACTTACTTAGCATACTACGTGAGTCCATAATAAAAGCAATGTGTGTTGCAGCGGCCACCTCCAATCATCGCAAGGCTGCTGTTATTGCTACCACCTCCATTCTCGTGCTGGAGTTCTAGATCTCATATACCAGACTATTTTTTTTATGCAACGCCCATTAGCTGTCACAATGAAACCCCCAGCCATTACGTCTGGTTCTCACCACTGACCCATTGGTGTTGCCCTGGATCAGTCGTTGTACTTCAAAATCTGAACGGCTTGCTGCCCATTCTCTGCACTCACGTCCCAGTGTTGCTATTACCTTGTACTAGTCCCACGTATAACAGAGTGAGTAACATCTCTGTTAATAGGTTTGATGTGTAAAGTTTAGGCACGGTTGAGCATCCAAGAAGAACAGTACCAAGGATGCTCAAGTCGTGACGTAGGGTTTTTGGGTAGGTTAGTTACAGCTAAGGTCCGGAGAAGAGAACATCATAACAAGTAACTTGTGTTATATTCTTCAATTTATTATGATCAATAAAACCTTTTAGAGAACAACATCGGGACTTGTTTTATAATCGTCCCTGTACCTGTACTGTTACAGAACGGATTTTTGGCGCCGCACCCCAGGATTTCGATTTTTAACTTGGATGTCGCGGACATATAACGAAAAGTACTGAAAACGGCATAACACAGCAGAGAACTTTCATGGGGAATTTTTATCAGCTTGCTGTGACAAGAAGGTATGAATAAATAAACTTTTACTAAATTCTTTGAATCAAAAGCTCCAGACCGGACCACTTTTATTGAAAGTTTCAACTTAAAATAGAGTCAACATGAAGCATTGTTCGGGCTAGTTGATTTGAAGTCATACGTATCAAGATTACTGGATGGAGCCATCATCGTAACCTGGATGCCAGTAGAACGAGCTGTTTTTCATCATAACTATCTGAAGTAACGTGATTGTCATCAAAATGCTGTGAAGTTTGGCCTGCCGTTATTACAGCCGTTCATTGACCTTGCTGTTTGTTTGAAGGTCACTTACCTACTAAGATTGTCCAGTATCAAAGAAATTTTTTCCAAACGTCAAAATTAAACCAGCCAGCCAACTTGAAATTACAATGAGATGTCAGGAAGAATGCGACTTGGGTGCTTTGGTCTCTTTGGAAGTGGTTGGGCAAACTGGGTTGCCGACCTGCTGAAGAGGAGACCTAATTAAGTCGCTTCATCAGGCTAGAGCTGTTTTCAAGTCGTCGTCTAGAAGGGCCCTGTTTAGGGTGAAAAGAAGGCTCAAGTCTGGTGTGTCCGACCTTGGGTGAAAGTGGAAGCATTTCTACCGCTGGAGAAGCCTGAGATGAACGAGGAATGATGTAACTACAAATTGCGTCGTCGTTTGGAGAAACATAGGCAGCTTCAGATAACACAGACTCCAGAGTTGTCCTCTTGCTGATGGAGTAGAAGAACACGAGACGCTTGATTTATACGTGAAGCCTATACTTGGCAAATATAGTTTCAGCTGACGTACCTAGGTCTACTTTCCTGTTGGATCAAGGGATATATCTAACGGTAATTAATTAAGGTATAACCAATATAAGACTTTTGATTGTTAGATACAATTGATTGATTACATCAAATATTTAATATTTACAGGAGAAAAAAAAACAGTCGCTCACGTTTTTTTACGTAATTTAAATACGATCAAATATCTATTGATATTTATTAACTAAATTGTTATAACTGTGAGTTTGCTTATATGAATTGATATTTCAGCACATTTTAAAATGGCAGAAGAACAGGGTTCATTAACACAAGTTTTGACTGGAGTAGGTACGGCAATAGGTAGACTCAACACAGTCATGAAACAACAAGAGACGGCAACAGGCAGAGCTCAAGACGAGGTTTTCTTACAGGTACCAAGAAATATATAGAAGAAGAAGTAGGTATATTGTTTTGGTTTGACATAAATTACAGAGAAATTAGTATGAACTACCTACATACAGAATTAAAACGTATCAGTGCATGGTTGGGAGAGTTAAAAGTGGCAGTTAGTGAAGTAGAGAATTTTGTGGAAACGTTACAGAGAAGAACGACAAGACAAGAGGCTTATAGATTTAAGGTAGACTGCAATAGAGTAGGAAAGAATAACAGGAGACAGCCACTACTTAATAAAGACAGAAGATAATATGGTTCTGATTATGCGGTTGGTTATGACGAACCAAAGCCCGATGTTTATAGGATAAAAGACGGTGAGAGTAGACGTAATAGTGAAAAGTCGGACTGGTTATAAGTGTCATAGGTACAGGAATGGCCCTGAAAGAGACCTTTCCAATAAACTATGGAATTAGCCATCCCATAGCAAGACTGCTAGGAAAAAACGTGACGACTGGTTTGAACAAAGACGGAGACAGTATCTGAGGTCAGGGTCAAAGAACAGAGTAGAAAACGTAAGTAGAAATTCAAATGCTCCTAAGGTGGTTACGAATTTGACTGTTAAACAGGAAAAGAAGATGACGGTGTTAATAAAGAAAATAGACCAAGAGACTCAGACGCAGGTGATTGAAGTGGTAGAAGAGAACACACAGACACAGGTTGATACAGTAGAAAAGAAAGTCCAGAAACAACCAACCGGCAAGATAACGAAGGGAAGTCAAACCGAGTTAATAGAAACTCAATCAAAACCAACTCACTTGAAAGTGACTAAGGGAAACACGGTTGAAATCAAGAAAGATAAACAGACGAGAACCAAAGACGTCAAAAGACAGTTGAGGAAAAGTATTGGAGATAGAAATATAAACAGTCTGATAGTCAATAAAGGTACAACTGAGATGTCAGTTTCCTCAGGTAAAGACATTGAATTTGTCCCGAACCGGAGCATGAGGGATA
>JACEFZ010017334.1:0-15006 GCA_014155875.1 Cepaea nemoralis | reverse complement strand
ATAGCGCAATTTTGAAGAGAATATAGACATTTTATATATTAGATTGAGGTATTGTCGTTTGGATGTTTAGGCTAATGGACGATGCTTGAAACAGGATGAGAATGGAGGTCGAAGCAGTGCTTGCTTCCTTGCTTGCGTTCGCTTGCTGTGAACCCCAGCGTGAAGTCCTGTATGTCGGATGAAGACATCCTGTTGTCCAACATCAGAGTGATGTCATACCGGATTAAGGTTTGCGTGAGTATCCGTTGTCCCATTCTGGCTTATTGGTGTACAGACTGGTGGTTCCACGCCGTGCAGGCAGATACTCTCCGACTTCAGAAGAATCAGCGATCCTACTAAGTTAACCAGGACCCGGAAGGGACCTGTTGCCCAGGATGCACGACTAGGACGTGTTAGTAGGTCTTGGCCAGTATAACACCTGGCTCTGGTGTCTTAGAAACACCTCTGCGTCCCGTTCGAAGCAGTAACAGCAGCCTTCCGATGGTTGCAGGAGACCGCTGCAACACACATTCTGTTCATGACGGACTCACGGAGTATGCTTAGTAAGGTTGAGAAATGAACGTTTCGTATAGCATGGCTTGCCCTTTTTCAGTGGGCACCGATTTTGAGAATTGTTTGAATTTTCTGCCCTGGGCATGTGGGAGTGCAGGGGAATGAACTGTCTAATAGGCTCGCAGGGAATGCACATCACAGTGGTATATATCCTTTGGACACATAAGAGGTAGTCGGGTGTCTGTGGGGGATAGGTGGAGAAAGAAGGGGTACTGACTGAGAACCCGTATGTGGAGAGAATAATATGCTGGGTGGTTGGCAGGGGTTCTGGACAAATCTCAACACAGAGAGGAAAGACCAGGAACACTTGCAATCAGATGGCAATGGGAAGGAATTAGTAGCAAGACGCTTAGCCGGCTGTTGAACGAGGTGACAGAGCGCGGATAGGAATGTCCTGAGCGCAGTGATGTCGGTTCTTAGCTCAACTCAACTCAACTTTAGGACAACCATCACAGACTGTGGAAGAATAATCGAGATGTTATTGGATATAGGGTGTAAAGAATATTTTTCGTGTGCTTACGTCCAGGAAGTGCTACATTTTAGCACGTTGATAAACGTTTTGTGCTATTTTCTTGGTAGAACGTGGACATGAGAGCTCCAGTTTAAATGTCTGTCAATTAAAAGTCTTACATTTATTTGCATTAACTAGAGGGAAAGAGAGGGGGAGGGATTGAAAGGGGGAGAGAGAAATAGAGAAAGAAAACAGATAGAGTCAGCTACATTCCATGTTCCGACAAAGTTCTGAAAAAACTTTAGTTGGATGTCATACAGCCGACTTACCACATTATAAGTTTAATTACATTTGTCCACCAAATGCTCAGCAATGTGTGCCAGGACCTCTTCGTCTCTTATCTCTCTTGATGAGTCTGTATGAAAGCTGACTAGAATCTTTTAAAACTCTACCCTTGTGTAACAGATGCATACTCTTCCCTTGCATAACATATGCATACTCTTAAAATCCTCATATTTCTATTTATGCAGCTGGTTTGGGAGGACTGATAAAACGATGTGATAAGTGCATCAATGTTGGTGGAAATTATGTTGAGAAATAAAGGGACAATGTAAGTATAAAAACAAACTGGTTTCAAGGTTTCAAGTTGTTATCATGTGTAGTTATTTTTCTACAGCCATTTGTGACTTACTTATTAACTTACCCTCGTACATGTATTTACAAGACAGGGGCGTTAATCTGGGCAATTAGCCGCCTCTGTTATGTCTTTCCACACAAATGGTTATCCCTCACTTCCACACTAGCCTTCTGTCAGGGTCTTAAACTTGGCTCGCTAACCTAACACATGTGAGACAGTACAAGTACAACGTGATTTGACGTAAGACTCAACGACACACCGTTCAATGGATTTATTTACAGATCATATACAGTACGATGATCACAACAATATATACTTGATACTTCAATACACTTACATCCACAATACAGCTCACAAGTCTAACTCTCAAGATGTCCAGACACTCGACTTTCAGGCACAGAAACCACACAACGCCTTTCTCTCATCATGCGTCCGTCCGAGTCGAAGTCCCAGAGCTGTCTGCCGCTAGTTCGCAACTTGCCTCCCACCTGAGGTGGCTTCACGAGGCATGCGTGCGTCTTGCGTCGTCCTTGCCTGACCGCTGGTCGCTCGTCAGCCAGCAATCTTGCAGGCAGGTAACTACTACTCGCCTGGCGGCGTAACGAAGTTACTGCATCCCTGCTGGGAACTAAGTCGCCTGGCGGGCGTAACGATGTCACTGCATCACTGTCGTATTCTAGACTCTGACACGCTCCCCCGGCAACTTCATGAAAGATGTCATCTTTCATGTATAATATATGTACATACTGGGTTAATATTTTAACCTTGTCAGAGTCGACCCTTCTGTTGTTATATACATTGGTATCAAAATACAAATAAATACACATATGCCATAGAAATATATAAGAAATGGAAGTTGCATTCAACGACATGTGGTGTTCAACCTTTAACACTTGTCAGGTTTCATCCTCTCGATGGCTGATTACCTCAATTGCATTAATGACCCAGTCAGATCGGTAGTACCAGCTTCACGCATCTACCTCGCAGCCTCCAAAAAAAACGTAATAATATGGTTCTTGAAACAACAACCATCTGGCTAGACCGAAATACGGCTTTATATAAGTCGCATAAAACGCTAACACCCTGACCTTATTTGGCCAGGAGCTCTTATGTTGGTCTGCAATGTCGGCAACACTGTGCCATGCCCAGTAGATGGCTACCTGGTGTGTTAACAATCTGGCAACAACATGGCTATTTATATACAACACATTAGAGTATACATTTCAAATTATGTCCCTTTGTGTAATAATGTAATAACAAATAAATGAAAGGGGAATAATTTCAACATTTATGAAATACAATATCTTACAATAATTATCCTATTTCTTAGCGTCATCGCTTGACGTTTCTTCATACTAACGAGAAAATGTCGGTAATATGAATACATTAATCAAGATATGATTCTAAGATTACACTACATAAATATACGAACACACAATTCGTGTATTCAACTTTGTTGATTCCTAAAGATTTTAGAATCGTCATAGCTTTTTGAACTTTTATTTGTCGTCTGCTAATTTTGCTCTAAATTGATGATCTCCTGATGTAAATGTTCTTTGTAATGTAATGGAATGGTGTATGGTCTGCATTTTATGGGTGTGTTTGATGTGAGTGTGATGTGATGCTGTACTAATTCTGTTTGTCCTGGGTTGTTAGAGAATATGGTGTTGTACTGTTGTATAAGTTGTTTGCACCTGTCTGTTTCTGCTTGAGTTAACTTTGGGTTGATTTTAATCTCCTTCAAGCAGTTTGTCGTGTCTAATGCAGGTGTTGGAATTTCGTCACTAGTCTCGTCATCTTCATGATCTATTATTACTGTACAAGCTGCCGTATCGTCTTGTTCGTTGTCTCTGTTGTGGTATGGTCTTAGCATATTTATGTGAAATATTTTGTGTTTGTCTTTTATTTGGATTTCGTAGTCTACAGGTGAAATCTGTCTCGTCACTTTAAAAGGTCCCTGCCAAGAATCAGTCAATAAGTGTCTGTCACTAGGTAGTAGAAGAAGAACGTCCTGTCCAGGTGTCAATGTTATTGTCCTGTTACCTTTGTCAGCATATTGTCTATAAGTAGCACCAGATAATTTTAGTGCATTCTTTGCAATAATACAAGATTTGATGATTCTTTCACGCAATGATGTAACATATACGTATGATGATATGGGTTTAAGTACTGGAGTAGAGTCAGTTAACATTTGGTGATAAATAGTCAAAGGGCCACGTGGTTTGGCACCATAGATAAGTTCAAAAGGAGAGAAACCGGTACTAGAATGTGGTACCTCGCGATAGGCAAAAAGAATAGCTGGTAGATATACATCCCAGTTATTGGGGTGCTCTTGCGTTACTTTTGCAAGCATGTGCTTTAAATCCCCGTTAAATTTTTCTATTACTCCACTAGAGTGAGGATGGTACGGGGAATTGAAACATTGCTTCACTCCCAACATTTTGGTGAAAGCTTGGGTAGATGCGGCGATAAACTGAGTGCCCCTATCTGATTGGATAGTGTCTGGAAATCCTATTCGAGAAAATATATGGAAGAAAACTTCCATTATATCATTGGCAGTTATGTTCTTTAGCGGAATAGCTTCCGGCCAGCTGCTACATTGATCAATGACAGTTAGAATATATTTATTCCCTCTAGTTGTTGTATGATTGAGAGGGCCCACTATGTCGACAGATAGTTTTTCAAAAGGTCGACTGGCTAAGTCAGTGACTTGTAACTTTGCCTGTGGGTGTTTACCTTTTTTTACCAGTTTCTGGCAGGTGTCACAACTTCTGCAATATTCTTTAATGTCATTGCAAAATTTAGGCCAATGAAACTGTGTTAATAATCTTGATCTGGTCTTAACGTATGCCATATGCCCTGCAAGAGGTATATCGTGGGCAAGATGTAAGGCTTGCTTGCGATAATTAGTTGGCAACACAGTTTGCTCTGTTGTATTGTCACCTCTGGTATAATACCTGGTGAGGATATCATTTTTCACAGCAAAATGCCATTTTGCATTCTTGGTTACCTTTGGCTTTTGGCCGATCAGATTAAAATATTTTAACAATGAAGGGTCAGCTTTTTGAGCTGTTACAAACGTTTCCTTCATGGTGTTAGTAGGTAGTGATACTGGGCTAAGCATTTGTATAGCCTCAGTTTGATTACTTTCATCTTGCACTCTAGCAGTAGATCTAGTTACTGCGTTCACACATTCAATGATATCAGATGGTGATGGAATAATGTTATCAATGATGTCATGAGATGTTAGTGCTACATTAGCTACCATACATTCAATAGGTGGTGTAACATTATCAATGATGACATTGGATGGTGATGTTATGCTATCATCAATACACAAAGATGTTATGTCATGAGGTTTATCATTCACCTCTGGTAAATTTCCAATTATTACATCACACACTGGGTTTGTTAATGCAGCGCACTTTACTTTCCCAGTGAGGAAAGGTGTTTTAATATATGCCCATGCTAGTGGGTATTTCTCAATATTGCCTGAGAATGTTCTGCATGTTACGTGCCTGCCTCTATAGTCTGTAGGCATTATGAACGTTCTCTTCAGACCAATAAGTGAGCTGCCCGTGTCCCGAAGCACTGTAGCAGACTTGCCATTCACATATCCGTGATGGACGTTTATCCTGCCTTTAGAATCTACTACCAAATTAGCTTCTTCATTGGCAATAGGGATGGCGTGACCGCATGTTAAAATACCATCTTCATAAAAGGTGTTACAAACAGTACATTTATTTGCGCTAAACATGTCAAAAGCCTGTGCTGAGTTCACAGGATGTTTCTCTGGTTGTTCTTCATCTGACGATGAACTGTCCAACAAGGCGGCATTTGCTTTGTTGGTCATTTGCCTACCTTTACAATCTTTCCGATTGTGTCCGTACGCCTTACAGAGGAAACATTTACGCAAATTTCTGAAGGATCTACGCTCCTTATCTTGTCTGTTTACCATGTTTTGTAAGTAAGTATGATATCCTGGGTTCTTATCGCACATCTCACCCTGATGATGTGAAAATTTACAATAATTACAGTGATTAAACTTCTCAGATGTAGGCCTATGAGGTTTCTGCCTACTATAGGGTTTGTCATAGTTAGCCGCTGCTACAAACTTTATGTCAGTAGCTTCACTGGCAAAACAATGTTTGTTGGCTGTGTAATACGCCGAACCACGTCTCTCAATCTCATCTACACTAGTGCATTCATTCTCCTGCAAAAATTTTGAAAATGCTGATGGAATGGATGAAATGACTTTATCTCTAATGATCCGATCTTCTAATCTTTGATAATTATTGTCAATTTTAGCTGCTGAAGTCCATTTGGTAAATATATCTCGGACTAAGCAGAGGTAATCAGAGAACGTTTGAGTGGGTTTTGGGCTCAATTTACTGAATTGTTCTCTGTAACCTGCTTCATCTAACATAAAATGTGCCATAATCTTTGCTTTCAGATAATGGTAATCTTTTCTGAGGTCTTTGGGGATGGTCTCAATGACTTTAAGAGGCTCCCCTGACAAACTTCTCATACAAACAATATTCCATTCAGACAGTGGAACCTGGTAATGTTCCATTAACGTCTCAAAATTTTGGGTAAAGGCTGCAATGCAGTCACCCGAGGTATAATTACGTACAATACCTTGATATTTCTTGTACTGGTTTTCTTTCTCCAGTCTCTCAGATTTCTTAGACTCTTTGTTAATGGCAGTCTCAGTATCAAGTTGCTTTATCTTCAACTGTAACTCCAGCTCTTCTCTCTTACTCTGATCTGCTATTTCTGCCTTCTTTAATTCTGTTTCTTTTTCGATCTCGGCCTGCTTTGTCTTTGCAGCCAGTTCTAATTCAGCTTGTTTTAAGGCTGTTTCTGCCTCTACTTGCTTGGCAGCCCTTTCTGTCTCTGCCTGCTTTAACGCTCTTTCAGCTGCTCTTTCTTCGCGTTCATGGTATTGAGAGTATTTCTTCTCACTCCACTTTGTTAATTCATCACCTGTCAACTGTAATTTTATCCCCATATCGATGAAATCATTCAATGAAGACATGATGGAAAATGTCAATGAAATACCAGCCACACAAAATATGTTATAAGTGGTTAGTAATGAACAATTTACAATTGACTTCTATTGACAATACGTGCCTAAAATTGCATCCTTAAAGTATATGAAAAGAAAAATATACTCAAGTGCCCTGGATGCGGTGAAGAACGGTTGGAAATCGGGCTAGGAACTGTAGGGTCGCTACTTCGAAAACACAAATGACCTCTACGCGCAAGGGTTTCGGATGGTACGGAAAACCTGCTTTGTTTTTGGAGGAAATAAATTAGCGTCTATTTGATGGTGTGTGCCTGCTTGTCACTAAGTATTGATTAGGTTTGTATGACGTTGAGTGTAATTGTCGGTCGTAAATTTGTCAGTCAACAATTTTTTTTTTTCAAAACACAAGTCACTTTCTTTCCCAAAACGTTCTGCTTTCCACAACTCAATTCACAAAGACAATCTACATATATCTCAACACTCTACAACATTGATGACACATCACTTACATCAAGATGACATTCAGTAAGGACATAGACATCAAGTTTACAAGATGGCGACAATGTCACAATGGCGACAAGATCACAATGTCGACAAGGTCAAAACGGTGACAAGTTTCACAAATCACAAATGTTTTACACGCTTACAAGATCAAACAATATGTATGCACTGTACGTTTACAAATAGTCTCCATGTTTAAATAATGTAGTAATTTATCAAAATGAGCCTTCCACGATCACATTTACATGTACTATAAAGTTTGACAAAAATTCTAAGTTCACAAACACTAGTTTTAAATCGTTAATCACATAAACACGTTCATTTCAAAGCCGGACAAATGCCACCACGTCCACACATGTCAGGGTCTTAAACTTGGCTCGCTAACCTAACACATGTGAGACAGTACAAGTACAACGTGATTTGACGTAAGACTCAACTACACACCGTTCAATGGATTTATTTACAGATCATATACAGTACGATGATCACAACAATATATACTTGATACTTCAATACACTTACATCCACAATACAGCTCACAAGTCTAACTCTCAAGATGTCCAGACACTCGACTTTCAGGCACAGAAACCACACAACGCCTTTCTCTCATCATTCATCCGTCCGAGTCGAAGTCCCAGAGCTGTCTGCCGCTAGTTCGCAACTTGCCTCCCACCTGAGGTGGCTTCACGAGGCATGCGTGCGTCTTGCGTCGTTCTTGCCTGACCTCTGGTCGCTCGTCAGCCAGCAATCTTGCAGGCAGGTAACTACTACTCGCCTGGCGCCGTAACGAAGTTACTGCATCCCTGCTGGGAACTAAGTCGCCTGGCGGGCGTAACGATGTCACTGCATCACTGTCGTATTCTAGACTCTGACACCTTCCAAGCATTGGTACATGTCAAATATATATCCCTCAGGTAAACATTACTTCACGAATTAACGAACCACGCATTCGCGAAATCCGGTGTATTCTTGGGTAGTGAAATATTGTCTTATCTTATGCAAATTGGCGTTTAAAAGCAATAATGTCCACTCAAACAGCATAAAACCTTTTAAAGCATTGTGTAGTGTCATGAAATTTCCACCAGTGACATCGCTTGTTCTATATTACTTCAAAGACATCTTAAATAGTTCTCGAAATTTGGCCCTGAATTTGCTGCTCATGTTATAATAGATAAAAATATTCACAGATGAATTTGCAGACTCGAAGGTAAAACTAAGGCCAAACAAAAGCATCAATGTATTTCTGTACATCCCGTATATTTCAATTTCAGGTTCTATTGCTACGGCCAAAAAAGACACACAGCAAGGTATGAAACAAATAATAAAAACTGTAGAGATGATTAAAATCATTTTAGATACTTTCTGATCTCTACTAAGCACTTGCTCAGAATTAGCAGCAACAGACTTTCGCCATTTTCTTTTCCTGTGCAAACTAATAACAAGTATAGCTGTACAAATAATGACAGCTGCAAAAGCTCCAACTGGAATTATAATGTTGTTGACAGCAATAGTAGCTGTGTAGACAGTCACAAGACTCTCAGTTTGGACAGTAGACCTGATTGTCTTGTTTCTTGAAGCAATGAACACCATTCCAAATCTGGTAACACAGTATATAGGAGAAACGCTGACAAGCAATAGGACAAAAAATGTCGCAACGAAGATAGCTGCTCGTTTGGAAGTAAATATCCTTTTCACCTGGAAAAGTAAAGAATACATTAAAAGCAAATAAACCGGTTGTTCAAATTCTCAAACAGAAGCAGTAATTATATAAGATAGCCAATACTATATTTTACACAGTGAATAGAAGAACTGCTTTCCTACAACATTTAAAATAAATTGACGTTAGTGCTGATATAATTATTTCTCATTCTTAAACTCGAAATGTCATTAACATAGCTAAAGGATAGTGTGGCATAGACATAGCTCACTTCTTTGAGTACAGGATATTTTTTAGGAATTTATAAATAGCCACATAGGCATGGGATAGGTGCGAACAATCATTAACACATGGGGGCTGCGTGGTCTCGACGTATGGTGTTCGCCTCGGGTGCTGGAGGTCCCGGGTTCACGCCCCGGTGATGTCCGGGGGTTTTTCTCGTGGACTTCTAGTAATAAATTTTCCCCTGGTCTCTGGGTAGTGAGATCGGACGCCCGTGTGTATTGCTGCGCAAGTAAAACATCCTTGGCAGTTTGAAATCGAAAAAGAGTGCCGCTAGGCAAGATTTCGAGTTAAAAATCTACCCACAGTATTTCAGGATCCTCGCCAGTGCTACGGAGTTCGTGCACTGAGCTGTGTTTCTCCAGACTCAAGTTTGAGTTAGGAGGAGAACGGAGCACTTATGGGTTGCACCCGTGTGCTGTGATGTTGATCCATCTAACTAAACTAAACTAAACTAAACTAAACTAATCATTAACAAATCTCTATGATGGAAGTGCAAGTGAAAAATTACCTTGGTAGACCTGTCCCTAGAGAGTGTCAAGGAATGAACACATTCTGCCTCATACCGTGCTTACCCGGCGGCGGAGACATTATCACATCATGTATCAACGATATTCCAGACACAGCAAACATAGTCATGTTTAACTCGTTTTGGACATTCTCACACATTATAGGACTGCTTAATGTGTTTCTCTTGTCTAAAACAATGTGTTAAGTATCCCAAATGGTTGAGTAAGTAAGAGTGACTGGAATTTCGCGGAATCATCCGCGTTCTAATAACTATGTATTTATCTAACTACGTATTTTTTTTTTTTTTTTTTTAGCATATCCTTTACAGGACTTAGCTGTCAACACCAGCATCTTTCAGCTGTATGTTGATCTCTTGGCAAGATTACGCTCAGTAGTTTGCCATTGCTTTCTGAGCCGCCAGCTCAGTATCCCGCAAGTCACGAGCGGGGGTCGAACCGCCTCAGCTCTCGCTCCGCTACGAGACTCTGCGTGATAAACGGGATTACAGAGAGAAAGTGTTGTAACCCCACAGCCAGAGAGACCTACGTATAGTGGAGGCATTTCTCTACCCACAGTGATAATGAGGCGCTGGGCCAGAGATTCACGCTAGTACGCATTTTCTTATTTATTTACAAAAGACCTTTAACGTAAACCGTATTCCCATATTAACAGATAATAGTTGTAATACACTTTAGTCTAAGTTTTTTATTTTTTTTCGCATATCGTTTACAGGGCATCGCTGTCAACATTAGCATCTTTCAGCTACTTGTTGATTTTTTGGCAAGGTTACGCTTAGTAGTTTGCCATTGCTTTCTGAGCGGCCGGCTCACTTATCCCGTAAGTTACCAACGTAGTAAGAACCGCTTTCAATTCTCGCGCGCTGCGTTACCCTATATGGATAAACGGGAATACGGAGAAAGTCGTTTAATCACTAGGCCAGGGAGACCAGCTTAGTCTAAGTTACGCTGCGTTATTAATAACTATAATCCTAGCGTGTTTTTCGTGATAAAGCCAGCAATAACCATACGTGATTATTCACCTCATGAAAAGGTAACATAACATATCTGCCTGTCTGTCTGTCTGTCTGTCTGTCTGTCTGTCTGTCTGTCTGTCTGTCTGTCAGTCTGTCTGTCTGTCTGTCTGTCTGTCTGTCTGTCTGTCTGTCTGTCTGTCTGTCTGTCTGTCTGGCTGTCTGTCTGTATATATATATATATATATATATATATATATATATATATATATATATATATATATATATATATACACGCACGTGTGTGTGTATGTATGTGTGTGTGTGTGTGTGTGTCTGTCTGTGTGTGTGTGCCCGCATACATACCTTAAGAGGCATTGCAATACACAAACACCTCTCTAGTGTGAGAAACGCTGTCAGGATACTTGTAATACGGGCGAAGGTGACATGCGGCCAACCACCTACTAGATATAACAAATCGTCCACATCTAACAGAAGATCTGCGTCTCGGACGGCTGGTGTCATGAATATATTGAACCAGATCATTGCCACAATACTCGCTAGGTCAGATATAGCCAGACCTGAAATAATAGTGAGATAAAGAAAACGAACTCAACAAACAATTATGCTTCACTTATCTTTAACGAGGCAAACGATGTATAACGTAGAATATCTACATGTATCGGCTGCAGTCTATGTAGACACTACATTCTGATATGATCTTATACTGCCGCTAATGTCAAGAGCCGCGTTCATGTAGAGCACATGTGTCAAACTCGAGGCCCGCGGGCCACATCCAGCCAGCCGTACAATCATATCAGGCCAGAGAGGTCTCAACAGACGTACAAATTTATACGGCCCATGAGAAAATGTTAGGCAAAAATATTTTTTTTATGGCCTACGATATAAAGTGCAAATCAAATTCCCGTAATTAGCAGCCTTTCGAATGATAGGCTACATGAGAGCGTTCTCGCTTCGATCAGAATAAGCAAAAATAAAAGTTACCTATTGAGTTAGTGTTCGTCGTTATAGTTAGTTACCTAGGAACGTTCAGATGCTCGTTTTGGATTGGCGCATAAAAAATGAAAGTAGTTTAATGCCCAGATATTACATCACCTTTTTCCCGCTACGGCTTTACCTGATATTAATCAAGCGTCTGTCGGTAGATGCACCATCTTTTACGAGCAAATCTAGCCTTTAAAATGGCCAAAAGAAAAGTTGATTCTGAAAACAGCGCCTTTAAAAACAGCTGGGAGGCTGAATATATGTTTACTCATATTGGTGGTAAACCTGTGGAGATAATGTGTGGAGATAATGTGGCTGTGATCAAATAATATAATCTGAGACGGCACTACGAGACAAAACATCAAGACACGTTAAATAGCCTGAATGCAGAGTAGAAGATACAGAATATAGAAGAATTGAAGAGGCATCTAACATCACAGCAGATGTTTTTCACCAAAGCAAAATCACAAACTAATGCTGCAGTCAAAGCAAGTTTTATTGTGTCAGAGGAGATCGAAAAATCAGGCCGACCATTTACAGAAGGAAAGTTTCTGAAGCGCTGCATGATGAAAGTGTGTGACGTCTTGTGTTCAGACAAAAAGAAGATGCTTGCAAAGGTAGCCCTTAGCAGAAATACGGTTGATCGGGTTTGTGAGATGGTCACTCATGTGAAAACACAGCTAATCGAAAAAGGCAAAGACTTTGTTGCATTCTCCCTTGCTGTCGATGAAAGTAATGACACGACTGACACTGCACAGCTTGACATCTTCATCCATGGAGAGGACTCCAGGTTGAATGTTACAGAAGAAATATGCCATGAAATCCGTGAATGGGACAACGATAGAAAAAGACATTTTTGACAACGTATGTCAAAGTTTAACGAACACGAACCTGCCTTGGGAGAAACTCGTTGGACTGACAACAGATGGAGCACCGGCGATGTGCGGCAAAAAAAAAAAGTAAACTAGTTGGAATGATGCCGTTAAAGATGCAGGAGAACTGTACTGGTAAATTGATAGCATATCACTGCATCATACACCAAGGATCGCTGCTGTGGTAAAGTCCTTAACATGGAAGATGTAATGAGCATTGTAACACATATCGTCAACTTTATCAGATATCATATTAATCTTTAAAAAAGGTTTAATTTTCGACTTAAAAATAACTGTGTTAATATATCTATTTATGATTTCAGACAGTACAGAAAGAGAGCATTTCTGAATATCTACACTCTCGGCATTTGAAAGCTGGGAATGTGGTGAGAGAAATTTAAAGAAGCATACATACTCAGTTACAAACACTAAATTATATGAATTAATTATCTTTTAAATACTGTAACACAGAGGTTCCCAAACCACGGCCCGCGGGCCACTTGTGGCCCGCCAGCTCTCAGAAAGTGGCACGCGAGTCCTTGTTATTTAATATAATTTATTTTAATAATTTCAAAAATGCACTCGGAGAGCCCCGTCAGCGTGCGATTATTTACCCTACTCGTGGTTGTTATGCGCAGATATTATCGAATGCGCCTGCTCAGTTCGCAACAAAATGTTATGAAGTCCCCATATTCCAGCCTTGTCGACCAGTCAGTGTGCGCAAAGCGCCATGGTGTCGTCTGTTACAACTGTTTAGGGGAGATGGTAGTATTGTGAAAATAACACAGGATGAACCAATTGGACAGTGTATGCACCGACTGTGCTACGGCTTTGACCGATAAACTGTCTGGATGCCTAGCATTATTGGAACAATTTCTTGGACGCACTATATTAAAATATCATTGTATCCTTCAACAAGAAGCTCTGAGTGGAAAGACATTAAATCTGAACATGTCATTGATGTTGTTCTGAAATGTGTGAACAAAATTCGAAGTAAGGCGCTGAACAGGCGTGAGTTCAAACAGTTTATATCAGACCTGAACGAGGAATACTGTAACCTACTGTTACACTGTGATGCCAGATGGCTATCTAAAAGGAAAGTTCTTTCACGTTTCTGGGCACTGAAAAATAGTGTCTATCTGTTTCTGTCTGAAATAAATAAATTGCAAACAGACCGGGAATGTCTGATGAGCGGTGACTGGCTTAATGACCTGACATTTTTGGTGGATATCACGTCTCATGTAAACTCTTTAAATGTGGGGATCCAGAAAAGAAAAAAAAAAAACTATTCGCAAATGCTTCACCTTCAGCTGGTCATATGATTTCATTCTAGCGACTATTGCCTGTTGAACAATTTGAACACTTGCGTTCATTCACCCAGAGATGCATCTGTCGTATTGGTCCAACTTACAGATGCGAGCAGTCATTTTCGGCATTGATCGTTACAACAAAAAAAAAAAAAAACAGCATTCCAGACTCACCGACAGTTACCTAGCTGCACTTATGACTTTGGGCACGACTGATTTGTGCCCAGACATTAATAAACTGGCATCTGAACTTAAGTAACTTGTTTTGAAGAACAGTTACAATTATAAATTAATTACATTAATATCGATGTTCGAAACTGATTTAACATTTATTGTTAAATGAACTTTTGATTTTAAACCAAAAAATGACCGCAGTGTAGTATTGACAATGACTGCCTTTAAAGTTTTAGAATTTTGTTGACAAAAAGTTAAGAAAGGTAAGAATTATATTGCACGACTTTTAATAATTTTATAACGTTGTGGCCCGCTTAACTACCGAAAATAGTAGATATGGCCCTCTGATTGGGAACTACTGCTGTAACACAAAGAGTAACTATAGTCAGAATATAAAAAGCGTGCACATTTCTCGTGACAGCCTATATAAGCGAAGTGAGATCTTTAACAAACCGGAAGAAAGGCACTAGCCCGTCTTCTTATATATAAATTGCGATCTCCGTCTGTCTGTCTGTCTGTCTGTCTGTCTGTCTGTCTGTCTGTATGTCCATATGTCCTTTATGCGCTCGCAAACGGCCCATCCGATTGAGATGAAATTTTCTACACGTCTTCCTTTCTTTCCAGTGCAGCCCACTGTCATATTTTTTTAGTGTGAAATCGGCTGCTTACCCAATATTATTTAATTTTCTATTTTTCATTATAATTTCATATATCTCAGGGGACTTAACTCTGTAAAAGTTATTTCAAGGGGCATAACTTTTCTGTATAACTTATAGTCATATTGTGGCATCGTTTCAAAGATTTATAAACTCTTTGTCCATAGTTATGTACCGGCATATGAGTTATAATAAATAATGATACAATCTGTAAGGCATTTTCAAAGTTTTCATAAAAATAATGCATAATGCATAACATTGTAATTCATCTTTTTTTGCTTAAGAAGTTACTGTAGTCATGCAGGTGATTAGAAAGAGTTTTCATTAAAAATAATGGATGGTGTGTGAAGGACATTCTTTTAAGTTACTTTTTTTGTTGTATGAATTTAAATGAGAACTTATA
>JACEFZ010017333.1:92500-140509 GCA_014155875.1 Cepaea nemoralis | reverse complement strand
ACCTCTGCCTCTCTTCCCCTCGATCTTTCCAGTTGTTACGATCTTCTCCAATGCCTCTCTTCTATCACATGACCGAGGAAAGCTGTTTGTCTCTGTCTTATTGTTGTATATAATGTTCTAGTTTCATTAGCCTGTTTCAGGCAGTCGTCGTTAGTTACTCTGGCAGTCCAAGGAATTCGCAACATTCGTCTCAGGAACCACATCTCTGTTGCTTCTAATTTCTTCTTATTTGTTCATTTACATTCCAAGATTCACTGCCATACAGCAAAACTGGTTCTACATAGCATTTCATCACTCTCTTTCTTACATTCAGTGATAGTGACTTATTGCATAAGATACTCTTCATTTTCTGAAATGCGGCTTTTGCCTGCCCTATTCTGCTCCTAATCTCTGTTGTACATCTTCCATCTGATGTTATAAATGCCCCTAGGTATCTAAAATTATCAACTTGGTTAAGGATTTTCCCTTCTATTTCTATGTCACATTTTGGTGTCACCATTTTCTTTGATATTACCATTGTTACTGTTTTCTTGATATTCAAGGAGAGTCCTTTCCTTGCACTCTCTGTTACTACAACGTCTAATAATTGTTGTAGGTCTGTTGAATTATCCGCCACCAATACTGTGTCATCTGCATAGCGTATATTATTTATATTATAACCTCCAACTAGTATTCCTGGCATCTCTTTGATCCCTCTCATTATTACTTCGCTATAAAGGGAGAAAAGATCTGGTGACAAGACACACCCTTGTCGTACTCCTAGCTTTATCTGTTCGTAACTACCCTCTTTATTTCCCATTTTAATTGCTGCTACTTGGTTCCAGTAAATATTCTTTATTATTCTTAAATCTTTTCCATCAATGTTGATATCTTCCAACATTTTAATCAGTTCATCATGTTTTACTTTATCAAATGCCTTAGTATAATCTATGAAGCACAAATATATGTCTCTCTGTTTCTCTATTGACCTTTCTATTAGTGTCCGTAATGTATAAATTGCATTGTTTGTGCCCTTTCCTTCCACAAATCCATACTGTTCTTCACTAATTTCCATTTTTATTTTCTTTTTGGTTCTTCTCATTATGATTCTGAGTAGAAGCTTAGTGATATGGTTTATAAGGTTAATTGTACGAAAATCTTCACAATCAATTGCTCCTGGTCTTTTTGGTATAGCTATAAATACAGATTTCAGCATATCACTGGGTAAATATCCACTGCTGTAAATATCATTCAACATTTTGGTTAATATATCTACTCCAAATTCTCCCAATACTTCTAATTCTTCTATTGTGATTTCATCTGGCCCAGCTGTTTTTCCTTTCTTCATACGTTTCATAGCGTCAGCGACTTCTTCTTTCAGAATAGGTGGACCTTCTAAGTTACTATCTTCTGTTAATTCTTCCCTTTCTCCTTCATATAATTCTCTTATATACTCATTCCACCTCTTCATTATAGCATCTTCCTCTAATATTATTTTTCCTGTTTTTGATTTCAAACACCCTGTATTTATTCTTATTTTTCTTCCTGTAAGCTCACTGATTTGTCTGTGCATATTTTTTGTATCTTTAATGGAATTTAATTCAATTTTTTTGCATTGCTCGTTTAACCAACTTTCTTTAGCCTTCCCACATTTATCTTTTATTTTCTTTATTTATCTTAGCGTATTCTTGTTTGTCATTTTTACTCTGTTTTCTTTTGTCCATCAGTTTTAAGATATCTTCATTCATCCATTTTTTCTTAGCTATTTTGCCTCTCTCCGGTAATACTTCTTTGCTAGTTTGGTGAATGGAGTCCCTTAACATTTCCCATTGTTCATCTATACTCTGTATTTTAGTTATTGCATTGTACCTATTTTTCACAGTCACTCTGTATTGTTCTTGCATTTCTTTATCTATTTTCAGAACCTCTTTATTAAGTCGCATGTTCTTAACCATTTTTTCCCTCTCTTTAATCTTACTTTTATTTGTCCACATAGTGGTACATGATCACTATTACAGTCAGCACCAGGCATTATCTTTACATTCATTAAAGCATTTCTAAATCTTTTATTAATTAGTATGTAGTCAATTTGGTTGCGTATTTTCTTATCAGGGCTTATCCATGTGTACAGTCGTCTTTTATGGTGTTTAACCCTTAAAACCCTACACGGCCGATTAGTCGGCCCTTGAGTCGCCATGTTGCTCTATTCAAACTGACGACGAGGCCGATGGTCGGCCTTGTTTGTAAGAACTGCTTTGATTGGTGTGCTTTTAATAGTACAGGCCAATCAAATGCTGCCGTGTAACCGTCAGCCATTTTGCTTTTGCAAACGACAGGAAACAGCACGCGTTTCTAACAAAGGGATTTACATTTGTGAATTTTAACGCAGATACCCAGTTTTTCGTGGATTTGTGATTTCTAAAATGGCCAGCTTTGAACCCGAAGACGTACTAGCATTGAGTAGCTCTGATAGTAGCGATTTTGACAGTTCAGGACTATCAGATAATGACTGTAGTGATACAGAAAGTGCCGATGAAGGACCAGACCTCGTGTTTCCATGGATTAAGTGTATGGGGACTGAAGAAGACCGTGATGATCCATACCCATTCATGGAAATGTCTGGACCAAAACGCATGCCACCAGATGATAGCCCACCTATTATGTATTTGGAGTTGTTTCTCACACTAAATCTTATTACATTGTTTGTGAAAGAAACAAATAGATATGCCAGGCAGTTTCTTGATAGTGAAGTCCTCAAGAGAAGGTCTGTAGCTCACAGATGGGTTGAGGTTACTGTGAATGAAATGAGGGCCTTCATAGCCATAATTCTCAACATGGGTTTGGTTCAAAAGCCTACGATAAAGTCGTACTGGTCAACTAAACCATCCCAAAGAACCCCTTGGTTCGCAGAGCTAATGAGTAGGGACAGATTTGAACTTATTCACAAATTCTTTCACATGGTGAATAATATTAGTTTAGCCAAACCTGGGGAGACCGGTTATGATCCTTGTGGAAAGTTTAATCCTCTCGTTGAACATGCGAATAACACGTTCCGACATTATTACACCCCTCATAGAGAGATCTGCATAGATGAGACTTTGATTGGTACTAAAAACAGAACACAGCTAATACAGTATCTCCCAAATAAGCACCATCATAAATGGGGAATAAAGCTTTATATGTTATGTGATTCTCATTCTGCATACGTTCTCGGTTTCTTCGTTTATAAAGGCAAGCGTGATAATATTACCAATGATCAACAAGCAGCTGATAGTGGATTAGCCCATAGAGTTGTGATGAGACTGCTCAGAATGGGCAACTATCTGAATAAAGGATACCATCTGTTTGTTGATAATTTTTTTTCAAGCATGCCCCTTGTCAAAGAGCTGGGAGACAACCGGACACACCTCACTGGGACGCTGAGACGCAATAGGAAAGGAATACCACAAGGACTGAAAGTGAAGATGAACCCTGGAGACATAATTAACTTCAGACAAGGAGAAACTCTTGCCACTGCCTTTAGGGAAAAGAAGTCTCAAAAGAATGCTGTTCTACTGCTGTCCACTTTGAACAAGGCAGAGACTGGAGAAGTGCCACTGCGGAGACGTGGTCAACATGAAGGTGGAGATGCTCCTCAAACTGTTAGGAAGCCAAGAAGTGTTCTGGATTACAACAAACATATGGGTGGGATAGATCAGAATGACATGATGTTGTACTGTTATCTGGATGAGAGGAGGACTGTGAAGTATTGGAAGAAAGTAACTTTCAACATTCTCGCAAGAATGATGCTGAATGCGTACATTTTGTATAAAGCTCATTCGACTGTAAATGTGATGGACTAGATACAAATTCACCACATTAGCAATTGAAGCACTTTGTGAGGAATATCGTACCCCACAAGTAAGCGATGAAGTCCCTGAAGCTAAAGGGATATGTACCATTCCAGATGGAAAAGAGAAAGACTGTTGTGTGTGCAGTGACAGAAAAATTCCTGGAGGGCGGAAGCGAGCCCGGTCAATGTGCAACAAATGTCAAAAGGGACTTCATGGTTGTTGCTTTTCTAAACATAAGTGTTCAAAGTTATTCTAAAGTGGTGTAGGCATTCAGTGAGGAAATATTAGGTGAGTAACTTTTTTTTAAATGTAGTTTATTACAAAATATTATGATGTTATTAAATATTTTATTTTTCACAAAATGCAAATGAGGTCACCAAATTTGCATAAACATGAACAAAATAACTTCAATCATACACAGAAATACACTTTAGGTTATCCTCTTCAAGAATATATATACTTGTATATACCTATATAGGGTTCTAATATTTTTTTTTAATTTATAAAATTGTCACTTCAGTCATTTCTGTACTCCAAAAAAATGGCTCCGTCTTCTTCAGAGGGAAACCTAAAATTGGCCCAATGTTGTTCCGTCCTAAAAGGGTTAAACCATGTGTTTCCAATTATCATATCATTTATATTTGCCCATTCTTCTTCTTCTTCGTTCATCCGGAGTTTTTTTTTCGGACGTGATTGCGTTGTGCCTGTTTACAGCAGAGCTGCGTTCTTGCGCCGTTAGGCAGACACATCCGACTTCTGCGGTATTTGCCCATTCTATTAGCTTTTCCCCTCTTTTATTTCTTGTACCTAAACCATAATTCCCCACTACATCCTCCATTTTTCCCTTTCCTACTTTTGCATTAAAATCACCAAGTATTATCTTTATTTCTTGTGATCCAATTTGAGCCATTTCTATTTCGTCGTAAAAGTGTTGTATTTCTTCATCACTACTGCTTGCTGTTGGTGCATATACTTGTATAATATTTATGTCTATTGGTTTGCCTTTGATTTTTACCATAATAACTCTATCTGAAATACACCAGTATCCATTAATTGACTTGGCTGTTTTTTCGTCTAATATTATTCCTACACCTTTTTCATGTGTATCCCCTCCAGAATAAATTATTGTGTGATTGTCAGCTATAATTTTGCCCGATCCCTTCCATCTCATCTCACTAACGCCTAGTATATTCATTTTCATGCTATCCATCTCTCTTAGAACATTGGTCAACTTTCCTAGCTCATTTAATGTCCTAACATTCCATGTTCCTACTCTAAATTTATTTATTTTAGTTAAGATTTTGCCATCAGTAGCTGGATGACGGTCTGGTGTCACCTGTGGCTCATGACTGTCCCTACCGGACGAGGATGCCCTAAGACAGCCATTAACGTCCTTCACTAACTTTGATATATGTTTTGCCATGAAGTTTTGGGAAGATAATGTGGTGGTTTCCCCTTGCCTTCCACATTCACATGGTGGTCTTTTTACCTCTGCCTTTGACAGCCATTTCCGACTGTAAGGACAAGTGAGTGCCCTGCTCTGCTCAGCTGCAGAGTTGTCCACTTATTCCGGTGGATACTCGGTCCCCAGAGCTATGTTAGCCACACTGTAGTGTGTTTCCATCCTCTACCGCGGGGAGGTGCAGTTGGGATTTTCCCTTCATAAAGTTATGGTCTCTGACCAATTTCATAGGAAGAAAAATAAACATTGTGAAATTAATGTTGTAAACATAAACAAGGCTTATTACCATGTTATGAGGCCCATCTCCCACTTATCCATACATCACCCCACCCACACACACACCCCTACCTACCCACACACACGCACACCAGGGACACATACATACCCCACCAACCGACCCATCCCCCTCGCTCACATCCCCCACCCACACACACTGCCCTCACCTGATCCCCCAACCAAAACACACTCGCCACCCACAAACATTCCCCCACTAACCCACACATCCCATGCCCATCCACATCCTAACCCACACATCCTCTCCCCACCCACACCTCAAACCACCCATCCCCCAGCCACATCTCCATCGACCACATATTCCCCACCCACGCACACAGTCCCCCACCAACCCACACATCGCACATCCACTCACACATCCCCAAACCATACACACACATCCCCACCAACTGACATGTCCCTCCCCCCCCCCCCCACACACACATCTCCCTAACCACCCATACATCCCCAAACCACTCACACACACCCCACCACCCACACATACAACTTCCACCCACCCACACATGCCTTAACCCAATCCCCCACCACACAATCCCCAACCCGCACATCACATACACCCCCTACCACGCAATATTCCCAACCCACGCACCTCACACACACACATATCCCTCACCAACACATCCCCACTTACACACCACACACATACCCCCCACCCAGATACCACACAATATTCCCACCCACACATATACACTTACCCATCCACCCCACATACCCCCACTCACACATCACAAAACACACACATACCTCACCCACACAATATCCCCAACCAAGACACCACACACCTCTCCCCACCCACACACGCATTCCCTACCCGTCCACCAACACACACTCACTCATGCATACATCCTCCACTACGCACCCACACCCCCACCACCCACCCCCAACCAAACATCTCTTGATCACAATACCCCTACCCACACACATCCTCCACACACTCACACATCCCACCCCTGACACATACAACTCCCTCACCCACCTACACATCCCTAAGCCACTCACACACCCTCACCCACTCATTCCCCATCCACGCACACATCTCCCACCCATACACCCCCACTTACTTCCCCCAACCCCACACATCCCCTACTCACCCCCACATATACCCAACCCATACACACATTCCCCGCACCCATCACACACATCCCACACACCACTCACTATCTCCACCCACACACATATCCTCAACCATACCACCACAAACATACCCTCCACCCACACATCCCGCACCAACACACCGCACACATATCTCACACCCACACACCATACACTTCTCCCCACCCGCCCTTGCATCCCCAATCCACCCAACACAATCGCCTACCCACACAACCCTGCCACCCACACATACTTCCTCAAACCATCCACACATCTCCACCCACATAAACACACATCCCCCGCATCCGTCCCATACACATATCCTCCACCCATATACACATCACCCACACCCATTCCCACACCCCTACTTTCACCCCCACACATCCATCCACACATCCCACCAACACCCACAAATATCACTACCTACCAAAACCCACACACCCCAACCCATCCAAACGCATACCCCCACCCACACATCCCCCACCCACACATATCCCCACACTCACACACATCCTCCACACACACTCACACCTCCTCACATCTAGACACATACAAAATGTCTCACTTAGCATTGAAACTATGAACAAACTCCCACACTTTACTCACACACATACACTGACACTTGTCATGAGCAGTCTCATAAAAATGTTAAACATGGAGAAAAAATGTGTACATAAAAAGTATGTGACGTAAAAATAGTGATGCTCTCTCTCTCTCTCTCTCTCTCTCTCTCTCTCTCTCTCTCTCTCTCTCTCTCTCTCTCTCTCTCTCTCTCTCTCTCTCACGCTCACTCATTCACTCTCACGCTCACTCATTCACTCTTGCGCTCACTCATTCACTCTCACGCTCACTCATTCACTCTCATGCTCACTCATTCACTCTTGCGCTCACTCATTCACTCTCACGCTCACTCATTCACTCTCATGCTCACTCATTCACTCTCGTGCTCACTCATTCACTCTCATGCTCACTCATTCACTCTCGCGCTCACTCATTCACTCTCGCGCTCACTCATTCACTCTCGCGCTCACTCATTCACTCTCGTGCTCACTCATTCACTCTCACGCTCACTCATTCACTCTCGCGCTCACTCATTCACTCTCGCGCTCACTCATTCACTCTCGCGCTCACTCATTCACTCTCGCGCTCACTCATTCACTCTCGCGCTCACTCATTCACTCTCGCGCTCACTCATTCACTCTCGCGCTCACTCATTCACTCTCGCGCTCACTCATTCACTCTCATGCTCATGTTCAGAGTATTGCAGGGAGAGGTTGAAAGAGATGTATGAATTGGCATGGTGGAACACAGATGATCGACGAGCGAGTGTCGGGTTGGATCTAGCTACCCATCTACCTGCGTACCTACTCATCCACCTACCTGCCTAGCTACCCACATACCTGCTTACTTAACTACCTACCTGTCTACCTACACACATATCTGCCTCTCTAACCATCTATCTGTCTAACAACCCACCGACCTGCCTACTTAACCACTTTTGTGTCTAACTACCCACCTACCTAACCAACTATGAATATTACAAAGAATTATCGCCGAAGCAACGGAGTACGTGCTTTGTGCTCGATACTTTTGACAACAGCCAGCGGGGAGAGAATGAAGAGGTAGGGGAGAGGGGGGAAGGAAAAGGAAGAAGAGGGCTGGAGCCAGAAGGGGTAGAAGGAAAACGGATCGTTTGGGACTCAAAAATGTGTGGGTTGGGTATTGGAATTGCCGTAGTGCAAAGCAACGAGGACCAATACTGGAGAAACTGGTACTAACTAAATTACACTCACTTTAAACAACACAATTCTAAATACCCAAAGAGATGAAGGATTGACTTTCACTCAATAAATTGCTGAAAAATTAAAAAAAAACATTGTCCAGCAAGGAAACGAACGATTGACATTTGACTTTCATCCAATTAATTGGTGAACAATTAAAAAAAAAAAATGTCCGGCAAGGAAACGAACCTCGAGCTCCCGCCCATCAGGCGGGGACACTATCAACTATGCCACTGACGACACGTTTTCCAACCAATGAAAATGTATAATATAGCCGCAAACTTACGTTAAATCACATGACCAGCCGTGCCCAGTGAATAGACACTTTGTTTATACACAGGGCCCTGTGAATAGACACTTCCAATTTTTAATGCATGCCGATAAGATAAACGTGGGCGGTCATGTTTCACCATCTCACACAATCGCCAGAGTCGCGGATCAACTCAGTGTTCTTGTCTCGACCATACCACGTGGCCAAGCCATCCAGGTATTTTCATCTCTGCCTTCCTCTTGTTTTCTTCCCCTCAATCTTGCCAGTTGTCACCAAGTTCTCCAGTTTATTTCTTCTCATAACATGGCCAAAAGTTTGTGACTTTCTGTAATTCTATATCTAATTTCTCTAATCAGTTTACAGGTTTTCTTTGTTTCTTATAGGACTTGGCCGCTGGTCTCCCTGGCGAAGGGTTTAAGGTCTCTGTTCATAATCCCTTTTACTCACATATGAAACACGGCTGCGTAAGATTCGGCAACAGATCATGTTGCGTTGGTTTCTTATGGAAGGTATGTGAGCTGGTCGTTCAGAAAGCAATGGCAAACAACTGAACGTAAAACTTGCCAAGACATCAACAGCAGCTGAAAAATGCTGGTATTGACTGCAATGTCCAGTATATAGGATATGAAAAAAATAAAAGAACTTGGTCATTGGTTTTTCTGTCTGTCCTTGGTATTCTTGGCATTTTCCTCAGAAACAACATTTCTTCTGCGTTTGTCGGGAATGTTGTTTTAGACGTAATTGAGTTGTGCCTGTTTACAGCAGAGCTGCGATATTTGAACCTTTTGGCTGACACACCTGACTTCTGCGGGCATTTGTTGACCAGGTTTACCTTCCCAGGTGTCTCGAAGGGCATTCATCTCTCACTTGGACATAATTGCGTTGTGCCTGTTTACAGCAGAACTGCATACTTGCGCCTTTCGACTGACACATCTGACTTCTGCGGGCATTTGTTGACCGAGTTAAACTTCCTGCATGTTTTGAAGAACATTCAACTCTCACTGCATTTGTGTCACCAGCTAGTCAAGTTAGAGGCAGGGGCAGACTATGGGCATTCCCCCCATCCAAGGAGGCTTCCACAACTGCAGAGCTGAAACATAGCACTCTGGTACTGGCTCACCCAAGGAATCGTCACGTCCTACACATGGCTACTTAGCCTTACTTGGGCATTTCGTTCACCACAGACCGCTCCCTATGCAAACCAGGAAAGGTCTGTCTGCAGATGACATCCCCTCAGCGAGCTTTCAATTTGAACTTTCCACATAATAGATTGGCTATTCAAGCAATATTCCATTTCGTGCCACTGGGACACTTTTTTCCACCTTTGATGATGCCCACACAATGAGCTTTCAATTCAGACATTCCACGTAATGGATTTGCTAGACAAGCAATATCCCATTTCTTGCCGCTAGGATGCTTTTACTACCAACATACCTGTGGCATGAAGTATGGCAGTCTAAGAACTTCATGCACCTTTAGATGTCAACCTGAATGTTGTTAAAGTAAGCTGCAGTCAACTTGAGCTTGTTGACATCTCCAGTGCTATTTTACTAGTTCCACAGTTACATTAATTAGTATCTCCTATCTTTAGTTTATTGAATGAGTAGTATTTCAGCCTGTTATGTCTTGTGCAAAGTCATTTTCCTCAGAAACCACATTTCCACAGCCATCAGATTTTTTTCAGTTTGTCTGCTCATTGTCTATGCTTCAGATCCATATGCAAGTATAGGTTCAGTGTAGCACCTAAACTCTTTTCCTCATTGCAAATGACATCTTGTTATTGGTCAGTATGATTTCCATCTTGCAGAAGGCTACCTTTGCCATGGCAATTCTTGTTTTAATCTCTTCAACGCTTCTCCCATAAGATGTTATGACTGTACTGAGATAATTGTACTGATTCCCTTGTTTAAGTATATTCCCATTTACTTGTATATTACATTGTGGTATTTCCTCCTTCCTAGTGATGACCATAATCTGTGTCTTATAATTTAATCCCTTTACAGGGCAAACGTTTGTCCGTTTTGTAGCCCTGAATGGGCAAGAAGAATTTTGAGGTTCGGTAAAATTTTGGGCTACGTTTGTAAAATCATCACACAAAAGTTGTTAGTCAACCGATTTTAGTTAAATAAAAAACAAAATGAAGTAAAAAAAAGCATGCAGAGTATTTTACTTTACATGAATTTTCCCGGTAATCGACACATGAACACAAATATTTACAAAATACAACATATTGTTTGCGATTGTCAGTCATTTATATGGCAATTTACAAATTTTCAGAATCAGAATCACTTTCTTTAAAGTCCGACTCACGACTGCAAACGCAAAGTAACGCTGATCACTGATATCTAGCTCTGATTCAGTCAAATTTGTGCACTTAAATGTCACTTAAATTGAACCCAGCAAAATCTCCACTATCACTTGAAGAATCGTCAAAATCCATTTTGAAAAACTAAGCGTAAAAACCCCAAAAACTATAAACGAAATACGTTCAAATTCATAGTACACGCTTGCAAATGGTGGCCACATTGTCAAGCTATCGGGGAAACCCAAAGTAGACAATTTGAAATCTCAGAAACCCACGAGATCGCGTTTTTACAATGGTAGTAGTAGCTCGGACGCATTCAGATGATTTGTTTGTTCTGGGGTAAGGACGCATTCGGGCGAAGTGCCCGGTAAAGGGTTAATTCTAATCCTAGTTGTTCATTGTGTGCAACAACCACATTTACTAAATGTTGCAGATCCTGCTAATTGTCTGTTATCAAAACTGTATCGTCTGCATATCTAATGTTATGTCCCCAAATTTAGATTCCTTTCTTATCTGCTACAATTCTGAAAATAGCTTTACTGTGCTGCGAAAACAAATCTGGAGACATTACACATCCCTGACTCACACCTCTCTTAATAGGCTGATATTGCCCTACTTCATTATCAATCTTCATGGCAGCTTGTTGTTTCCAGTATATGTTTATAAGGTCTTTCCTACCAATTTGGATTTCTGCGAGCATCGCCATCATGTTGACAAGTTTACTTTATTGAAAGCCTTTGTGTAGTCAATAAAGCAAAGATGTAGGTCCTTGTTTACTTCTATAGAATCGTTCAATTAATGTTCTCAGCATATACACAGCATTTACTTTACCCTTGCTTTCCACAAACCCACATTGTTCTTCTCCTATTTTGGGTTGTATTGCCTTCCTCTTTGTATGATAATTCTTAGCAAAATCTTCATGATGTGGCTCATTATACTAATTGTTTGATGTTGATCACATTCCAAGGCTCCTGATTTCTTTCCATCCATCCATCCATCATGTGCCATGCCGGTAAGCGTGGGCGGTCATGTTTTGCCATCTCACTCGATCACCAGAGTCATGGATCAGCTCAGTGTTTCTGTCTCGACCATGCCACGAGGCCAAACCATCCAGGTATTTGCTTCTAGGTCTTCCTCTTGGTCTCTTCCCTTCGATCTTACCAGTTGTCACCAAGTTCTCCAATCCATCTCTTCTCATAACATGCCCAAAAAATTTTGACTGTCTACGTCTAATGTCTCCAATCAGTTTACGATCTTCATTTTGTTTCTTGAAGGACTTGTTCATTGGTCCTTCTGGCCGTCCATGGTATTCTTTGCATTTTCCTCAGAAACCACATTTCTACAGCCATCAGATGTTTTTCAGCCTGACTGCTCATTGTCCAAGCTTCACATCCATATAAAAGTACAGGTTCTATGTAGCACCTCAACACTCTCTTTCTCGTTTCAATTGACATCTTTTTATTGGTCAGTATGTTTTTCATCTTGCTAATCGCCATGGTGATTCTTGTTGTAATCTCTTCAAGGCATCTCCCATCAGATGTTATTAGTGTTCCGAGATAATTGTACTTGTTCACTTGTTGAAGAATATTCCAGAATATTTCTTTGGGATTGCAATAAATATAGAATTACATAATTCAGGTTGTATATCTCCAGTATCATATTTTGTGTTCAGCAGTCTGGTGAATTGGTCTACTCCATATTCTTCTAAGGCATTGATCATTTCTTTTATGACGTCTGGACCTGTGGTCTTGCCATTTTTTATATCGTTAAGAGCATTCTGAACTTCCAGCTTCAAACCATATGGTCCTTCATATTATTCCAAATATCATACTGTTCTTCTCTTGTATCATCATAAAGGTTTTTCACATAATCTTCTTCTTCTGCGCTCATCAGGAGTGTGTTTTCAGATGTAATTGTGGTGTGTCTAAGTTAGGCACCCTTGGGCCGAAACCCGTAGGCCAACACATCCGGCTTTAGCGTGCGTTTTTTAAAAAACCAGGTTAGCATTCCTGGGGGACTCTCACTGTAGTGGTGCTATACACATACTAGCTGGTCAAGTTAGAACTGTCGAAAACTTCATGGTGAACTCTCAAGGGAAGGCAGGGGCAGTCCATTGCATTGTCTGCCATCCGGGGTGGCTCCCATAATTGCAGAGCCGACACATGCCACTCTGATGCTGGGCTCACCCCAGGAATCATCATGTCCTGTACATGGCTGCTTTAACCCTTTACAGGGCAGACGCTTGTCCGCTTTTTAGCCCTGAACGGGCAAGATTTTTTCAGGTTTGGTAAAATTTCGGGTCGCGTTAGTAAAAACATCACAAATAAGGTGTTAGTCAACCGATTTTAGTTAAATAAACAACACAATGAAGGGAAAAGCATGCAGAATATGTTACTCACGTGATTGTTGTTGGTAATCCATATATGAACACAAATATTTATGAAATACAGAATGTTGTTTGTGATTTTCCGTCATCTATACGGCAATTTACAAACACATTTTCAGAATCATAATCACTTTCTTTAAAGTCCGACTCACGACTGCTAATGCAAAGTAATGCTTTGTACTGATATCTAGCTCCGATTAATAGTCAACTTCGTGCCCTTTAATGTCATTTAAATTGAACCTAACGAAATCTCGGCTATCACTTGAAGAATCACCGAAATCCATTTTGAAAAACAGCGTAAAAATCCCGAAAACTATCAAAAAAAGTCTGTAAAAGTCCATTCAAATTCATAGTAGCGCATTTACAAATGGCGGCCACGTTGTCAAGCTGTCGGCGAAAGTGAAAGTAGCCGCCGGAAGTGTCGGAAAGCCGAGAGATTGCGTTTTTACAATGCATAATAGTATCGGACATAAACGGCTGATCCGCTCGTTTAAGCGAACGGCCGCTCTGCCCTGTAAAGGGTTAATTCCTCACTTCCATGTATTGGACATTATGTTTGCCACAGGCCGCTCCCCGCACAAACCAGGAACAGTCAGTCTGCATACAACTTCCACCCAGCAAGCTTACGGATCGGACGTGTACCCGGAAAACAAGATTATCAAAACTGTTCCGGCCAGAGAACAAGATAGTTAGAGCTGTTTCAGCTGGAAGACAAAGTAGTCAGAGCTGTTCCGGGCACCGAGGACATTTCACTCTGACGTTTTTGCGTTGTGCCACTTTATTTGCTACCTTACAGCTGGCACATCCGACTTCTGCAGGCGTTTTTATGGGTTTGCCTTCCCAGGGTTTCGAGGGACGTTAGACTCTAATTGTTGTGTTGTCGCCCACATCTCAGCTGGTCAAGCTAGAACGGTCAAAGACATCACGGTCAACCCTCAATGGAAGGCAGAGATGCAATAGATGCAGAGCTGGCACATAGCGCTCTGAGACTGGGCTCACCCAAGGAATCGTACGTCCTGTTCATGGCTGCTTTAATTCCTCACTTCCGTATATTGCGTATCTCGATTCGCTACTGGCCACTCTCCACGCAAACCAGGAACGGTCAGTCTGCAGATGACATCCACTCAGTAAGCATTCGCTTCGGACTTCCATGTAATGGATTCGCTAGCCAAGCGTTCCATTCTGTGTTATTGAGACGTTTATCCACCTTGGCTTGCACACAATGTCCACTTAGCAAGCTCTTGCTTCAGACCTGCACGTGATTGATTTGCTAGCCAAGCATTCCATTTCGTGCCAATGAGATGTTTTCCCACCTTTACAAGGCTCACTCTATGAGTATAGATACAGACTTTCATCGTAGTCATTTCGTGCGACTGGGTCACTTTTCCACCTTTAGTAACGCTCACAAGGTAGGCTACATGTGCTGCTGGCTCAGCACCTTACCTCCATGCAGCAGAGAGCGAGTAATGACAAGACCCTGTCATCTGGGATCCCTTATATCCCCCAGCTGAGAGCCTTCGAACAAGTGTCTGGACTAAGCATGTAGCATGCTCAGCATCTCACCTCCATTTTGAGGTAGGTGAGTATCGGCCCGGCTCTTACATCTGAGAGTTAACAGCTTAGAAGCGTTCAGATATATCCCTCAGCTGATAGCCTTAGAGTATGTCTCTGGACCAAAATTAGTGGTATTGTGCGTCTGATTTAGACTTTAACTGCTATCCTCAGTCTACCTGCAGAGCAGCAGGTTGGGTCTCTCTTGGTCTGGTCCCTACCCCAAGAACTGTCTGACATGTAGTTGTGCTTCCGTCTGCATAGTTCTTGAGGTAATTGAGACACGCAAGCCCTTCTACCACGACAAGGTGGAGACACTTCAGAGGGGTTCACATAATCTGACCATGCTTGTAAAATCTGATCTTTTTCTTTGATTATTTCCCCATCTTTTGTTTTCATGCAGCCGGTTGATATAGTTCTTTTATTAGCAAGCTCCTGAATTCTTTTATGCATTAATTTTGTATTTTGACTGTTGTGTTGTTTTCCAATTTCTATGCATTTTTTTTCAAGCCATGCTTCTTTAGCCTCTCTACATAATGTTCTGACTTTTCTGTGAATCTCTTATTTGTCAGGATTATTTTCATGGTGTCTTGTTTCCATTAGTCGTAACACTTCTTCAGTCATCCGTGTCTTACTACGTACTCTCTTTAACCCTTTACTGGGCGTAGTGTCCGAATGCGTCATTACCCCGGAACAGGCAAAGCATCCGAAAGCGTCAGAGCTACTACTAGCATTGTAAAAACGTGATCTTGCTGCTTTCCAAGACTTCTGATTGTCTAATTTCAGTTTCACCGATAGTTTGACAATGCGGCCGCCATTTGCATGCGTGTACTTTGAATTTTAAAAGATTTTTAAAATAGGTTTGTGGGGTTTTACTCTTAGTTAGTTAGTTAGTCGACAGATCATCCTCGCTGCACATCGAACCATTCAGTCCATAAGTGCTCGGATCCCCTCCTCAGCAAATCCCGCAGCGTGTAGCGGCTAACGACGTCAGTTCTGTGTTGGTTTATCAATCTTCTTTGGCTTCCTGCGTAGTGTTCTTGTTTGGCCACCCCTCTTTTAATTTGCTGCTCTCGCAGTCTGGCCATTGTTGTAGATTCACAGTCATCACTTGGTTCTCGCAAAAGTCTCACTTCTCGTAGAGCATTCAGAATGTCAGCCTGGTCCATGGCGCATCCACCCTCCACAGTAGCCTCACCTGCGAGCTTGTCAGCCCGCTCATTTCCTTGTACTTCCGCATGCCCTGGCACGAAGATGAAGCTAATCTTTGCCAGCCGAGACCGCTTCAGAGGCAGCAACCATTCTCTTCGGATCGACCCCTCCTCTATCCTCTTGATCATGTTCATTGAGTCGCTAAGGAAACAAGCCCTAGTGAATGTCTGTGTCTCGAGCCATGTTATTGCTTTACTTACTGCCATGACTTCCATGGTCAGGCTACTTGTGGTTTCAGTGAAAGCACCAGATTCCTCCTTCACAATTCTCCCTCCGGCCTGAGCTGTAAAGGCCCATGAGCTTCTCACATGTCGGACGACCGACCCATCTGTGTAGATGACCGTGTCACCGTCTAGCGAATTCTCGAAAATCAACGCTTGTACTTCAGCCTCAACAGCAGCCTGGATTTTCTTGTCTGCATTTTCTATCTAGTAGGATGCAAACTGAAAAGGATGTGCAGAAGTCTGTTGGCACTTGCACCCACTCCTCGCCAGGTTCTAAGTCCTCAAGTGAACACACCTGTTGAAGGATGTCTTTGGCTTGACCCATCCACGACCGTCCTCTTTTTAACCTGCTGCCCTTCACCTTCCTAATTTCACTATGCAGTGGATGTTGTGTGTTTGCGTTAATTCTGAGGTAGGCGCGTGCCCTGCAAACTTGTATTCTCTCTTCAATGGTATGAAAATCAAGAAGGTAGCGCATCGCCCTGCATGCTGTATCTCTTGTACATCCAAGAATAATGCACATAGCTTCATTCTGTATCCTTTCCATCCTTTCTATCTGCTTATGGCTGAGAGTCAAGATTGCCATTGCATACTCCAAAACAGACATGACCAGCCCCTCGTACAGAAGACATAGATGGCGCTGCTCACAGTTCGCTGCCAAACCCCGCTTGGCCTTTGTTATCACCTGGTCTATGTGCACATTATAAACAAGGCTTCGATCAAACCGTATCCCCAGGTAATTCATTGCCTGCGTTCTTTCCACCGTCTCAGAACACAGCATTACAGTTGGTGTTGGAGTGTTGACAATATGATTATTCAACGAGAACCAAGTCACTGTTGCCTTTGTTGGGTTGACCATTGCCCCAGCTTCATCACACCAAGTACTTATGCGATTGAGTTCGGTTTGTAGTTCCACAGCAACCTCCTCTCTATCCTTACCCTGACGATACACTAAAAACATCATCGGCAAATGACAATGTCCTGCCAGGTCCAGTGATCTGCTCTCTGGTGATTCTCACTGTGTAGGCGTTGAACAGTACCGGAGATAATGGTGATCCCTGGGTAGGCCAGGATATATTGTTGTTGGTTCCGAAGTCCAACTGCCACATCTAAAAACTACTTTCCGTTGGAAGAGGGCTGCAGCGATCCAACTAAGGAGGAATGGACTTACGTTTAGTTCAAGAAGCTGAAACATTAAAAAATCCAGTGGTACTCTGTTGTATGCGTCCTCAAGATCAATCGCTGCAGCAACGGTTTCAGTGCCTGAGTGGAAACCTTCATAGACATCATGGGCAAAGACTGCTGCATTGGTCCAGGTTTCTCTTTTTGGACGGTACCCACCCAGGGTAGGTGGGAAAACACCTTGCCTCTCTAGTTGGCTTGATATTTTCCTGGCAATTACCTTCTCCAGCAGCTTGCCTATTATGGTTTTACTCTTTGTATTTCAAAATGGATTTCGACGATTCTTCAAATGATAGCCGAGATTATGCTGGGTTCCATTTAAGTGACATTGAAGGGCACGAAGTTGACTATTAATTGGAGCTAGATACCAGTGATCAGCATTAGCAGTCGTGAGGCGGACTTTAAAGAAAGTGATTCTGATTCTGAATATGTGTTTGTAAATTGCCGTATAAATGGCTGACAATCACAAACAATATGCTGTATTTTGTAAATATTTGTGCTCATGTGTGGATTACCAGCAACATTCACGGGAGTAAAATAATCTGCATGCTTTTCCCTTAATTTTGCTGTTTATTTTACTACAATCTGTTGACTACCACCTTATATGTGATACTTTTGTCCTTTTCAGGACCCATCCCCCACTGGTCCAAGCCTGACACCCAGCTCACGCCTGTGGCTCCTAGTAGCTGTCAGCATGCGACAGCGGCCACCCCCCGGGCAACAGCTGTGAGAGGCTGGCTAAACCAGGCGCGGGTAGTGATTTGGTGTCAAACCAAGCGGTGAACAAGGGTATTCCTACCCAGCATGTGAAGACAGGATCCGGCAGACTGCGCGGAAGAAATCATTCTTGATTCAACGGGCAAGACGGCATTTACCTGCAAAGCATTGTGGAATGTAATGAGCACGGCAAGGCACATAGAGCGCCTTGGTCATCCACTGCACCTGTATTCGTCTCCAGTCGTCTTGACTTGTCCTGCCACTGGATTCAGATGGACTCAGGCGAGAGAGTGAGGTCGACGAATTGCGCAACTCTTCCTCACTTTAATCCAAGTCATCGTGCAAGTCATTCTTCATCCTACATCATATATCACCTTCAAGCCCTGTGGCGAAGTGGCAGGCGTGGGTAGTCGCAGGCCTGCACACAGGCGGCTCAGGCCATATGGTCGTCTTCTACTGACCGGAGCAGCAGTGGAATTCAGCAGCCACCTGAGCGACTGAGCAGCCCTCTATAGGAACACACTGCTCACCTCCATAGCATGAGGAAGGGGCTAGAAACATTGCTCCATCTGTCTGCTCCATCACTACCTAACCAGCTAGCCGCGGTTGGTGGGTACCCTAAACTGCGGTCGACATACAAACAAAGAAAAAACAGGCAAAGCTAAAAGAGCAAACCATATTCCCTTCTGTCCACGAAAGTTTGTCCAAATAGTGCGGCTATTTCATGATGGCATGCAGGCAAGAGTACAGGAAAATGGTGAACTGTCTGAGCCCTTTCTTGTCACCAATGGAGTGAAACAAGGATGTGTCCTGGCACCAACACTGTTCAGCCTCATGTTTTCAGCTATGCTGACGAATGCCTTCACGAACAACGACATTGGAATAGACATCAACTACGGCATGGATGGAAAGTTATTCAATCTCAGAAGGCTGAAAGCTAAAATCAAAATTAACAGCGACACCGTTAGAGAGCTCCTGTTTGCTGATGATTGCGCTCTATACGCCAACTCAGAGGCGGACATGCAACATAATGTTTCAGCTTTCTCACAAGCCTGTGCCAACTTTGGGCTCAATATCAATTTGGAGAAGACTGTAGTTATGTACCAGCCAACTCCAGGGAATAATCACACTGTGCCGAATATCAAAGTGAATGGTCATAGTCTAAGTGTTGTGGACAAATTCACCTATCTTGGCAGCACTGTGTCACAAGCTGCCACAATTGATGACAAAGTGAATGCAAGAATCTCCAAAGCCAGCGTGGCCTTTGGCAGACTGTACAAGAATGTATGGGACAGAAATGGAATAAGCCTGCAAACAAAGCTGAAAGTCTACAAAGCAGTTGTATTATCCACACTGCTATATGCTTGTGAAACCTGGACTGTTTATCAGCGACATGCTAGGAAATTAAACCACTTCCACACAGTCTGCCTAAGGAAGCTACTGAAGATTAAATGGCAAGACAAGATCCCAGACACTGAAGTCCTAGAAAGAGCGTCCATGCCCAGTATCCACACTCTACTAATGAAGAATCAGATTCGCTGGGCTGGTCACTTGACTCGCATGCCAGGCTCCCTAAACGAATCTTTTACGGTGAATTGCGTTGTGGTAAACGCTCCCAAGGCGGTCAGAGGAAACGCTTTAAAGACACTCTGAAAATCTCACTGAATGCTTTTGGAATTCATCATGACACCTGGGAGACTGCAGCCAGAGACCGAAATTCATGGCGTGCATCATTACGCAAGGGTGCAGTCACTTGTGAGGCAACCAGGACTGCAAGAGCTGTGAAGAAAAGGCAGAACAGAAAAACCCCTGCAGAAAATCCTCCTCCAGAGACGTCAAGCATTCTTTGTCCACATTGTCAACGAACATTTTGAGCCACAATAGGCCTTATCAGCCATCTTAGAACTCACGGCTTTATACTTTCAACCCCACTGGATGAAATGAATGGTCATCATCATTCTTGATGGACAAACAGCATGTGATGGTTTTACTAACGTAACCCAAAATTTTACAGAACCTGAAAAATCTTGCCCGTTCAGAGCTAAAATACGGACAAACGTCTGCCCTGTGAAGGGTTAATTTAGGATAGTTGTTTCTGCAGCCAGTTAGTTAGTTGCATACCCTTTACAGAACATAGCAGTCAAACACAGCATTGTTTGGCTGTTTATAATTCCTGGGCAAGTTCAGCATCCAAACTGATTGAATTCTTTAATTTTTCCCATTGATCATCCATGTCTTTAAATAAGATCTCTATATCAGACAATATATCAAGCCTGTACTTTACTTCTATGTTCAAATTGTCTTTATGTCAATACAGTTAATCACTTTAATTTATGATTTCAGGAAACATGGCATTGTACATGTTATCACATAACAATACAATACTGAAACCAGTTTCTGAAGAGAGATCAAGTAACAATTTAAAACTGGAACCAGTTTCTGAAGTGAGATCAAGTAACATTATAAAACTGGAACCTGTTTCTGAAGAGAGATCAAGTAACAATATAAAAGTGAAACCAGTCTCTGAAGTGAGTAACTTTTTATTTTATTGTTATTACTGACTTGATCAAGAGTTCAGTCTGAACTAAGAAATATTACTACATTTGTATTTCCAGATTAGTAATGTTAATAGTTTTTGTGTAATGGAACAATCGTACATATGCATATGAAATTTTCAGATTACACTGTAATAGGACAGGAGAGACCAAGTCTTTTTCGAGTTTATTATATATGTTGAACAGTTTGGTGATGTGAAGTCTGTACAGTGAAAATATTTTCAGAAATGTAGAAGATATAAATGGACTCATCATCTGAGGATGAAACATCAATAACATTAGATATGCAGATGATACAGTATTAATTGTAGACAATGAGCAGGATCTGCAACAATTAGTAGATGAGGTTGTTGCACACAGTCAACAACGAGGGTTAGAATTAAATTGTAAAAAGACACAGATTACGGTCGTCACAAGGAAGAACGAAATACCACAATGTAATATACAAGTAAATGGGAATATTCTTCAACAAGCAGGAGTCTCCGTGGCGAAGTGGTCAAACTGTCTGCCTCTGGCTCCGAAGGTTGTGGGTTCGATTCTGGGTTGCATCCTTCGGTCCACGGGTGCATTTTATTCGGAAACTTCTGAGGGTCATCACTGGGGCTATGGAGTTTGTGCTTTGTGCGACATTTTCCGTGCAGCAGAAAGAGACAGAGCCATATGGGATACAAACCCGGTGCAATGAAGTCGACCCTGTCAGCTTTTAAGCGACTTTTTAAATTCTTCAACAAGTGAACAGATACAATTATCTCGGAACAGTAATAACATCTGATGGGAGATGCCTTGAAGAGATTAGAACAAGAATCGCTATGGTGAAAGTAGCCTTTAGCAAGGTAAAAAACATACTGACCAATAAAAAGATGTCAATTGAAACGAGAAAAAGAGTTTTGAGGTGCTACATAGAACCTGTACTTTTATATGGATGTGAAGCATGGACAATGAGCAGTCAGGTTGAAAAACATCTGATGACTGTGGAGATGTGGTTTCTGAGGAGAATGCAAAGAATACCATGAACAGACAGAAAAACCAATGACCAAGTACTACAAGAAACAAATGAAAATTGTAAATTGATTAGAGAAATTAGATGTAGACAGTCAAAAATTTTGTTTACATGTTATGAGAAGAAATAAATTAGAGAACTTTGTGACAACTGGCAATATCGAGGGGAAGAGAACAAGGGGAAGACAGAGAAGTAAATACCTGGGCGGCTTGACTCCGTGGCATGGTTGAGATAAGAACACTGAACTGATCTACGACTGGTGATCGAGTGAAATGGCGAATCATGGCAGCTCATGCGTACCGGCATGGCACATGATGGATGGGTGGATGTGAAGTCTCTAGTATAGTAACAGAAGTTATGTGAAGTGTCTAGAAACTCCAAGCCTCTGCAAATTCTCTAGGGTTTTTCACAAAAATTGCACTAGTAGTCTGAATGACACAGTCAGGAAACAAAAAGACAACCTTCAGAACATGAGGCAGAAGACTTGATCACTTCACCACAGAGACTTCTTACAAAATGCAGTACCACATTTTAGTTGCATGTCCTTCACAGGACGTGGCAGTCAAACCCAGCATTTTTGCTGTTTGTGATTCCTGGGCAAGTACCACATACATGTCCTGTAACACTTTCCACATGTTTTATATGTATGAAGATGTTCTTAGTTGTTGTAATGGCCACTGTCTGTGCTTGTTATTCTTTCCAGTCTGTCTTAGCGGCTACCAATTGGAACATTGCTTGATTTGACCAATGAGCTTGTGGTTGTCATCAAAGTCCAAAATCTGCAGACTGCATCAATCTGGTGTCTGTGGGTGTAGCCTCTGGTTTACGGAAGTGAGGCTAAGCAGTCATGTGTAGGATGTGACAATATCTTGGGTGAGCCCAGTAGCAGAGCATCATGTCTCTGGGCTTATGGAAGCATCCCTGGATGGTAGGGAATGCCCATAGTTTGCTGTGCTTCCCTTGAGGGCAGACCAAAATAAATATAGCTGTTCCCACCTTTAAAAATCTTCTTTATTGTAATGACATATTTGCTGTTTTGACCAAACTCCTTACAGTTTGCTTGGCTGCCCAGTTGTATTTTTTTTAAAAACATCTTGCTTTATAAATTATGTTTGTCCAGGATCATAAAAAGTTGTATCAAATTAATTTTTATATTTTATTTGTTTGATCACATTTATAACCTACTTATTCTTTCAGACTGACTGTGTTCATAGTTCTGCCATAGAGATTCTCAATGACGTTCAAGTTTTTGAGGAAATGGAAAGTAAAATAGCAGCAAGTGTCAAGATAGAACAACCTGAAGTATATGTAGACTACCCAGGTCAAGGTAAGATTAAGTGATGTATAACATAACAATGATGATGATTACGTCTCTTTGTGTACTCAAAATATGTTGTCTTCAGTATATTTATTGTAACAAATAACAAGTCCCAAAGCTGGAGCATGCTCAGTGATGTGCGAAGACCATCACATTTTGTAGTCCTGAATGCATGGAGGAATAGCTGGCCAGCCTTCCCCTCTCTTGGTGCATGCAGGTGACTGCACTCAAGGCATTATCAGCATAACCCCCTGGCGATTACACTAACACATTTGCTTCAATATATGAATACTCAATCCATGTTGTTGCTTATTTAGTTTCTGCTAGCAAGAGTCAATCTTCAACATATCTAAGTTTATTCATCAATCTTCAATAATATGTCATCGTTGTTGTCCCTTACATTGGTCAGAGATTTTTCTGTACATGTCTTAAACAAACAAGAGGACAAATTCCCTCTATGTGTCTCCACTAGTTAGTTAGTTAGTCGACAGATCATCCTCATTGCACATCAAACCATTCAGTCCATAAGTGCTCGGATCCCCTCCTCAGCAAATCCCGCAGCGTGTAGCGGCTAACGACGCCAGTTCTGTGTTGGTTTATCAATCTTCTTTGGCTTCCTGCGTAGTGTTCTTGTTTGGCCACCCCTCTTTTAATTTGCTGCTCTAGCAGTCTGGCCATTGTTGTAGATTCACAGTCATCACTTGGTTCTCGCAAAAGTCTTACTTCTCGTAGAGCATTCAGAATGTCAGGCTGGTCCATGGCGCGTCCGCCCTCCACAGTAGCCTCACCTGCGAGCTTGTCAGCCCGCTCATTTCCTTGTACTTCCGCATGCCCTGGCACGAAGATGAAACTAATCTTTGCCAGCCGAGACCGCTCCAGAGGCAGCAACCATTCTCTTCGGATCGACCCCTCCTCTATCCTCTTGATCATGTTCATTGAGTCGCTAAGGAAACAAGCCCTAGTGAATGTCTGTGTCTCGAGCCATGTTATTGCTTTACTTACTGCCATGACTTCCATGGTCAGGCTACTTGTGGTTTCAGTGAAAGCACCAGAGTCCTCCTTCACAATTCTCCCTCCGGCCCGAGCTGTAAAGGCCCATGAGCTTCTCACATGTCGGACGACCGACCCATCTGTGTAGATGACCGCGTCACTGTCTAGCGAATTCTCGAAAATCAACGCTTGTACTTCAGCCTCCACAGCAGCCGGATTTTCTTGTCTGCATTTCCTATCTAGTTGGATGCAAACTGAAAAGGATGTGCAGAAGTCTGTTGGCACTTGCACCCACTCCTCGCCAGGTTCTAAGTCCTCAAGTGAACACACCTGTTGAAGAATGTCTTCGGCTTGACCCATCCACGACCGTCCTCTTTTTAACCTGCTGCCCTTCACCTTCCTAATTTCACTATGCAGTGGATGTTGTGTGTTTGCGTTAACTCTGAGGTAGGCGCGTGCCCTGCAAACTTGTATTCTCTCTTCAATGGTTGGAAAATCAAGAAGGTAGCGCATCGCCCTGCATGCTGTATCTCTTGTACATCCAAGAATAATGCGCATAGCTTCATTCTGTATCCTTTCCATCCTTTCTATCTGCTTATGGCTGAGAGTCAGGATTGCCATTGCATACTCCAAAACAGACATGACCAGCCCCTCGTACAGAAGACATAGATGGCGCTGCTCACAGTTTGCTGCCGCCATCACCCGCATCGCAGCCAAACCCCGCTTGGCCTTTGTTATCACCTGGTCTATGTGCACATTATAAGCAAGGCTTCGATCAAACCGTATCCCTAGGTAATTCATTGCCTGCGTTCTTTCCACCGTCTCTGAACACAGCATTACAGTTGGTGTTGGAGTGTTGACAATATGATTATTCAACGAGAACCAAGTCACTGTTGCCTTTGTTGGGTTGACCATTGCCCCAGCTTCATCACACCAAGTACTTATGCGATTGAGTTCGGTTTGTAGTTCCACAGCAACCTGCTCTCTATCCTTACCCTGACGATACACTAAAACATCATCGGCATACTGACAATGTCCTGCCAGGTCCAGTGATCTGCTCACTGGTGATTCTCACTGTGTAGGCGTTGAACAGTACCGGAGATAATGGTGATCCCTGTGGTAGGCCAGGATATATTGTTGTTGGTTCCGAAGTCCAACTGCCACATCTAAAAACTACTTTCCGTTGGAAGAGGGCTGCAGCGATCCAACTAAGGAGGAATGGACTTACTTTTAGTTCAAGAAGCTGAAACATTAAAAAATCCAATGGTACTCTGTTGTATGCGTCCTCAAGATCAATCGCTGCAGCAAAGGTTTCAATGCCTGAGTGGAAACCTTCATAGACATCATGGGCAAAGACTGCTGCATTGGTCCAGGTTTCTCTTTTTGGACGGTACCCACCCAGGGTAGGTGGGAAAACACCTTGCCTCTCTAGCTGGCTTGATATCTTCCTGGCAATTACCTTCTCCAGCAGCTTGCCTATTGTATTCTGCATGGTTATAATTCGATATCCCTGAATTTTTTTGTGGTCTTTGTCAGGCTTCGGCAAGGGAATCAGATAGCTGTGTAACCATTCCTCCTTGATGCTAGCACTCCCTATACTGTTGTTGTACATGTCTGCTAGTTTCTCTAGCTCATTGTCGGTACACTTATTGATGTCGTCGTATCTTATGCCATCAGGACCTGGAGCGCTGTTTTTTGATCGTCGAAGTACAGCCTTGATTTCTTTCACTGTCACTGTGTCTTCATCCGAAGTGTTCTGGGCCTTGCATCTGTCTGAGGTGACCTCCTTGGCCAGATTTCGGCCTCCCATGTCTGTCTGGTTGCTCTGCTCAAGATAGCGTTCAAAGAGGGCTTTGCCCTTGTCCTCGTCAGTCCTCTGCCAGATGAGGTCAGCACCTTGGAAGTCAGAAATGCTCTTATTCTTGTCTACACCACTCATGCTTTTATGTAGTCGCCAGAACAATTTCAGTGACTTGTCTGTGCTTACTCTTTGACACACCTCTGCCCATTTTTCGCTTTTAACCACCTTGACCAGTTTCTTGAAATAGCTTACTTTTGTGTGCATCTCTCTTTCTAAGTGCATGCAGGGACTAGGATGACCAGCTCTGTTCTTCTTGGCATTTTGCCATCTCCTTACAGCACTACGCTTATCCACCCAAGCCTTCTCCACCTCGAAATTCCACCACGGTGGCTGCTCCCAGCTTTTTTTCCTGCCCTGAAACTTTCTGCGCTTGTCACGTCTTATTTTACTCACCACATCTTGCCCTGTACTGTCATACTGGAAAGTCTTTACCTTTAGCTTGTGCTGCCTGGTTCTGCCTTTCTCCACCAATATGATGCAAGGGTGGTGGTCGCTGCCGTGGTGTCCTAGGACACCCCATCTACACACTGTAGTGAGTGAAGGTGAAACTAGCGCCAGATCAATAGCACTGTCCTCATCGCCTGGACGGCTTGCTGTCCTGGTGACACAGCCACTGTTGATACAAACCAGGTCAATGGTTTCAAGTGCAGTCTCGAGCCCCTCCCCCTGTGTATTGCAGGAAATGTTTCCCCATGATCTGCCTTTAGCGTTGAAGTCACCACAGAAAATAACATTTCTCTCGTGGCCTAATATGCCACTTAAGCACTGCCACTTCTGGGCGTCCATACTCCCATTGCGGGCATAAACATTAACCAACACGAATGGTATACTGGAATGAACTCTCAACGCCTGTATTTGTATATCGTCACTGTCCCAACTGGACATGTCTAGCTCTGACGCCACCATGCTGTCGCGAACGAGAATCGCCATTCCCAGATGTCGTCTGTTGTAGAAACATTTGAAGCCGGCAATTCGGAGTAGCTGATCGCCCAGTCTCGTCTCCTGGAGTGCTACAATGTCGTTCCTGTAAACTAGGGTTTCTAAAATAGAGCCCCGTTGTTTTACACTGGCACAGTTCCAATATAGAATACGGATATTCCTGAGTCCTAGACGGTGACACTTGAGTCTAAAACGTCTCAAACCACCATGCTTACCTTGCTTCTTTCTCCCTGCGCGGCTTCCACGCCGCTTCGTTATGTTGACTGCTGACTGCTCGAAGAACACATGTTGTTGTTCCGCTATGTTGAAAAAACGAAACACAGAACCCACACCGCTGCTAAAGATTCACTCAAGGATGGCTTCGCTCGATGCACGAACTCCGTAGCACCTGCGCAGATCTTGAGTAGAAACTCCTGGTTTTACATCCTGGCACACCAATTACACGCAAGAGATGAATAAATCCATCCCCTACACGAAAAAGTTAACGAACACAAAACAACCCGACCGTCCGTCGCCATCTTGAAACCCCAAATATCTATATATATCTACATATATATATATCTACTTTGTTGAATTAATTTTGCCTGATCTTACTGTCAGGATTGTTCTCAGTATAAGTAGCTGAGAGTTATGGTGTCTTTTTCAGCAGTATCTTTTTTTTAGTAAGACATCTTATAATTTTCATGATCAATTTTGTCAAAGCTCTTCTGATAGTCAATGAAGCATTAGTAAACATCTTTTCAATTTCTATATTTAAAAAAAATGTCTAAACAGTATATTCAATGATTGATCAATGAATCTGAAATCTGAGCATTGGTTAGGTCCCCTGGGAGAGTGCATGTGTTGACAGTGTCATTGCACAACAGAGTTACTTTGTCTATGTCATATTCTTCAGAAAAAGGAATGAACAATATGGGATGTTCATGATCAGAGCTAATAGATCATTACAATATTTTCAAATTAGTGACCTGACTCAGGCTGGCTAAACTCACTGTTTCACTTTCGTTCTGAGTCATGCATGGTTCACAACTTTCGCCATTATCCATGCAGCTTTTTAAACTACATTCTATCAGTACCATATACTTGACCCACAATGATTGGGGTCATGTCAATGCCAAGTCAGTCTGGCCAGCTCTTCAATTATTGCCATGCCGCTCAGTAGATGTACAGTCCCACTACCAGTCTTGCACATCCAGCTCAATTCTGAGCTTAGAGAGTCAAAGAGAACTCAATAACACATTCCCCTTAGTCATGGAACTCTGGTTTGGGATCAGGAGAAAAGTCTGTATACCAGCCTCACTCTGATAGTGGCAAGACATTTTCAGGTCTCAGGTGATCTGAACATCGATGCTGGCCACTTAAAATACAGTATTCTAGAGGATTCACAATCAACAGAGCAGAGTCTGTATAATTTCTCTGAGAACTGAAAATCTTCACCAAACATACATCAGTAAACAAGATTATGTTCTTCACAGTTTGGGTGTCACTACTGGAGAACATACACACCACTAGACTAATCTTGTGCCATGTGAATAAGATCTAAGTTCAGTGGTAACCAATAATTTTCAGGAATATCCTCCATGTTTATCCTCCGACTATGAAATAATGAGAATGAGAGCTAACAATATCTAATGCTGGCAACAGAATGAGACTGTTCATTCATCCACCTGCTAACCAAACAGTCAGAACTGCCATATGCAGTGAATCTTTAAAGACACTGATAATCTCACTAAAAGCTTTTGGAATTCATCACAACACTTGGGAGACTGCTGCGTACATCATTACACAAGGGTGCAGTCACATATCAAGCAAACAAGACTGCAAGAGCTGTGAAAAAAATACTGGACTGAAAACCACTGCAGAGATCCTGCACCTGGTGCGTCAAGCATTCTTTGTCCACATTGCCAAAGAACATTTCGAGCCAAAACAGGCCTTATCAGCCATCTTAGAACTCACAGCTCCATACTTTCAACCCCACTGGGTGAAACCAATGGTCATCATCATTCTTGATGGACAAACAACATACAGTGAATGCATCTCTCAGTGGAAAAAAAGCATAAACTCACATAACAGATCTGACCCAATCTATCAGTTTCTTTCCCTGCAGTCTTCCATTTATATAGAGCATTGAAACACATCTCTGGTACTACTTTTAATAAGCTCAATTAACCCACAGACCTATGGGACGCTTAGCAAGATCTTTCCATGTTCATGTCACATTAAGTTCTACCACACATTTGTCACTTTTAAGTTGTACCACAATTGATTGCCACTTTCTACCACAAATATTTGCTTCAGACAAGAAGACAATGTTCCCTTTAATAACATGCCTATTTTGTTTATTCTCAAAAATTGCTTACACAACTAAAATAGCAAACTAGTCAGCAATAATTTTAGCATAGACTACCAGTTTGTATGTTATTTTACACTAATATTCAGTAACTGTTTATTTGTTAGATTAAGCTTGCAGCTGTTTATCTATTACAGTTCATCTACATTTATCTATTAACACAGTTACATTTAATAGTTCCTCATCTGTAACACAATAGTTTCAATAACATTTGATCAATTATCCAATACTATCACATCTAATTTGAGTATTTTACCTGTATATCTTGCTATTAACTAAGTATTTACTATTGTGTATTTCAGAAATACATTCATCTTCAGAAGGTTATCCTTCCACCTCCATACAAGAGCATTCAAAAATGGAAATGTATGGCAACATGGAACTTGTGAAACAAGAACAATCAGATGTACCTTGTGAGGATAAACATCAGAGAATCAGTCACTTGGTAGGACATGACAGGTTGTGACATCATTCAAGGAATAGCAGGAGGCAGTAAAACAGAATTAGGATTGGCTGAGAATAGTTATAAGGCAACACTAAACCACAACAATTGTTGTCTGTCAGTGAATGTGTCTTCTACACCATACATATCTAATGTTTGTGATTCAGGTGTCAATGTAAATAGACACAAGAGAACAAATATAAGCACTGAAACATCACAAATGTGATGACTGTGGTGCATCTTTTAGTCATCCTGGCCATCTGAGTAACCATACGAGAACACACAGAGGAGAGAAACCTTACAAAGTGTGATGATTCTGGTAGCATCTTTGCTACAGCTGGCTATCTGAAGATCCACAAGAGAACACATACAGGAGAGAAACCTTACAAGTGTGATGATTGTGGTGCATCTTTTATTCAAGTAGGCAGCCTGAATTGCCATTTGAGAAGACATACAGGAGAGAAACCTTACAAGTGTGATGATTGTGGTGCATCTTTTATTCAAGTAAGCAGCCTGAATTGCCATTTGAGAAGACATACAGGAGAGAAACCTTACAAGTGTGATGATTGTGGTAGCATCTTATAGTCTCACTTACAGTCTGAAGCGCCATAAGAGAACACATACAAGAGAGAAACCTTACAAGTGTGATGATTGTGGTACATCATTTGCTACAGCTGGCCATCTGAAGATACACAAAAGAAGACATTCAGGAGAGAAACCTTACAAGTGTGATGATTGTGGTACATCATTTGCTACAGCTAGCCATCTGAAGATACACAAGAGAAGACATACAGGAGAGAAACCTTACAAGTGTGATGATTGTGGTGCATCGTTTAGTCAGTTAACAGTCTGAAGGACCATAAGAGAACACATACAGGAGAGAAACCTTACATGTGTGATGATTGTGGTGCATCGTTTAGTCAAGTTAACAGTCTGAAGGGCCATAAGAGAACACATACAGGAGAGAAACCTTACAAGTGTGATGAATGTGGTGCATCTTTTCGTTGTACTGGCCACCTGAGTTGCCATAAGAGAGACATACAGGAGAGAAACCTTACATGTGTGATGATTGTGGTGCATCTTTTAGTTATGCTATAAGTCTGAAATTCCACAAGAGAGCACATACAGGAGAGAAACCTTACAAATGTGATGATTGTGGTGCATCTTTTAGTCAAATAGGCAATCTGAATTACCATTTGAGAAGACATACAGGAAATAAATCTTACAAGTGTGATGATTGTGGTGTATCTTTTGCTAGAGCTTACAGTCTGATGTGCCATAAGAGAGCACATACAGGACAGAAACCTTACAAGTGTGATGATTGTGGTGCTTCTTTTAGTTGTGCTGGCCATCTGAATAGACATAAGAGAAAACATACAGGAGAGAAACCTTACAAGTGTGATGATTGTGGTGCTTCTTTTAGTCTTGCTAACAGTCTGAAGTGCCATAAGAGAACACATACAGGAGAGAAACCTTACATGTGTGATGATTGTGGTGCATCTTTTAGTCTTGCTAACAATCTGAAGCGCCATAAGAGAAGACATACAGGATAGAAACCTTACAAGTGTGATGAGTGGTGCTTCTTTTAGTTGTGCTGGCCATCTGACTAGCCATAAGAGAAGACATACAGGAGAGAAACCTTACAAGTGTGATGATTGTGGTGCTTCTTTTAGTCTTGCTAACAATCTGAAGCGCCATAAGAGAACACATACAGGATAGAAACCTTACAAGTGTGATGATTGTGGTGCTTCTTTTAGTCTTGCTAACAGTCTGAAGCGCCATAAGAGAACACATACAGGATAGAAACCTTACAAGTGTGATGATTGTGGTGCTTCTTTTAGTCTTGCTAACAGTCTGAAGTGCCATAAGAGAACACATACAGGAGAGAAACCTTACATGTGTGATGATTGTGGTGCATCTTTTAGTCTTGCTAACAATCTGAAGCGCCATAAGAGAACACATACAGGATAGAAACCTTACAAGTGTGATGAGTGGTGCATCTTTTAGTCTTGCTAACAATCTGAAGCGCCATAAGAGAACACATACAGGAGAGAAACCTTACATGTGTGATGATTGTGGTGCATCTTTTAGTCTTGCTAACAATCTGAAGCACCATAAGAGAACACATACAGGAGAGAAACCTTACATGTGTGATGATTGTGGTGCATCTTTTAGTCTTGCTAACAATCTGAAGCGCCATAAGAGAACACATACAGGATAGAAACCTTACAAGTGTGATGATTGTGGTGCTTCTTTTAGTCTTGCTAACAGTCTGAAGTGCCATAAGAGAACACATACAGGAGAGAAACCTTACATGTGTGATGATTGTGGTGCATCTTTTAGTCTTGCTAACAATCTGAAGCGCCATAAGAGAACACATACAGGATAGAAACCTTACAAGTGTGATGAGTGGTGCTTCTTTTAGTTGTGCTGGCCATCTGACTAGCCATAAGAGAAGACATACAGGAGAGAAACCTTACATATGTGATGATTGTGGTGCATTTTTTAGTCTTGCTAACAATCTGAAGCGCCATAAGAGAACACATACAGGAGAGAAACCTTACATGTGTGATGATTGTGGTGCATCTTTTAGTCTTGCTAACAATCTGAAGCACCATAAGAGAACACATACAGGAGAGAAACCTTACATGTGTGATGATTGTGGTGCATCTTTTAGTCTTGCTAACAATCTGAAGCGCCATAAGAGAACACATACAGGATAGAAACCTTACAAGTGTGATGATTGTGGTGTTTCTTTTAGTCTTGCTAACAGTCTGAAGTGCCATAAGAGAACACATACAGGAGAGAAACCTTACATGTGTGATGATTGTGGTGCATCTTTTAGTCTTGCTAACAATCTGAAGCGCCATAAGAGAACACATAGCAGGATAGAAACCTTACATGTGTGATGATTGTGGTGCATTCTTTTAGTCTGTGCTAGCAATCTGAATCGCCATAAGAGAAGACATACAGGAGAGAAACCTTACATGTGTGATGAATTGTGGTGCATTCTTTTAGTCTTGCTAACAAGTCTGAAGTGCCATAAGAGAACACATACAGGATAGAAATCTTACAAGTGTGATGATTGTGGTGCATCTTTTAGTCTTGCTAACAATCTGAAGCGCCATAAGAGAACACATACAGGAGAGAAATCTTACAAGTGTGATGAATTGTGGTGCTTCTTTTAGTCTTGCTACTGCACTCTGAAGTGCCATAAGAGAACGACATACAGGAGAGAAACCTTACAAGTGTGATGATTGTGGTGCATCTTTTAGTCAAGCTAACAGTCTGAAGGACCATAAGAGAACACATACAGGAGAGAAATCTTACAAATGTGATGATTGTGGTGCATCTTTTAGTCAAGTAGGTAGTCTGAATTTGCCATGTAGCAATGTGGGGCTTACAGCATTAGGCTTACGGGTTAACAGAAGGTCTACAGTAAAAGACCAACAAAGGGAAAAGTGAGAACAATTCACGCAATAACAATTAACTGACAGGCTCTGATAAAGCATGTAAAGACAGATTGGAGCACATGATGATGATGAATAGCACTAAGGGAAACTGCTTAGAAAGTTGCCTATCACGTGACCAGAACAGCCTAGTTCACGAGAAAAGAAACAACATAGAGTTAGTCAGGTCCGCGGGTTGACAGAGAGAGGAAGTGTTCGAATGTTATTCTACTCTGAGGAAGTGTTTCTTATTAAAAGTCATGGAAGACTTGTGTAATTGTTACAACGACGAATTGAGATAATGGTTTGTAAGAGCGCAGAGTTCTATACAACGATGGCCATCGATATAACAGCAAGAACCTGCGAGGGACAGTTGTGTCAAACCAGTTACCCGAACTGCATGAAATATGGACTGAATGGTTCGATGTGCAATGAGGATGATCTTAACTAACTAACTGCATGAAAAGTGTTAGCAGTTTGATATCAAATGTCAACTCAAGGTCACTGCTCACCAGCCACTGAGAATATACGTAAGTGAGTGTTCTTTAGCTAGGCAGTATGCCTGAGTGCCGTGGGATGACAGGCCATGGAACCAATTGGTAATCCGAACATTATTGAATTGTAGTCAGCGACAAGATTGATATTATTATTGACATTATTTATTATGAATCACCTGGCCTCCCAGCAATATGGAAACTGGTGATATTGAATATTGTCGGCTGTCACAATCTTATGTATTAAAAGTATGATTGTCAAGGACGCCTGTGGTTGCTCGAGTTCCTTTGTTGCTTCTGAGAGTCTGCTATGCTTTTTGGACAACGAGCGGGAGAAAAGGTGTGGCAGAACCGCCATTTGAGAAGACATACAGGAGAGAAACCTTACAAGTGTGATGATTGTGGTGTATCTTTTGCTAGAGCTGACAGTCTGAAGCGCCACAAGAGAATACATTAAGTGCCACAAGAAATATCATACAGTAGAGACATATTTTATGTGTGATGATTATGGAGCATCTGTTTCTGTAGCACACTATCTTAAGTGTCAATTTACAAAAGACATTAAAAGTGGTTTGTTTGTTGCACATATTTTGTTGAAATGTTTGGTAGCTGATTTACCACAAGTTTAGTTTAGTTTGGTCGTTTAGTCGTTGGATCAACATCACGGCACACGGTTTAACCCATAAGTGCTCCGTTTTCCTCCTAACTCAAACCTGAGCCTGGAGAAACTCAGCTCAATGCACGAACTCCGCTGCATCGGCGAGGATCCTGAAATACTTTGGGTAGATTTTTAACTCGAAATTTTGCCCGGGCAGCGCCGTTAGGCTACTCTTTTTTGATTTCCAACTGCCAAGGGATTTTTTACGTGCGCAACAATACACGCATGCGTTCGATCTCACTACCCAGAGACTAGGGGAAATTTTATTACTGGAAGTCCAGGTGGATTTTTTAAATAAATCCCTGTCCTCACCAGGGCCTGAACCCGGGACCTCCAGCACTCGAGGCGGACACCATACCTCGAGACCACTCAGTCCCCCCCCCCCACTCAGTTACCACAAGTGAATGCATACAGGAGAGAGATCTTACACATTTATGTTTCTAGTGCTCATTTGAGATATCTGAATTACTAGAAAAGAAAACATTCAAGAGAGAAAATTCATAAGTGTAACAATTCTCATCATTGGCACCTTCCTTAACCTTGCCAGACCTGAGGCCCTGAACCTAACTGTCCCTATTACCTGGGCTCCTGAGCATTAAAGAGGGAATAAACCAACATTATATAGAAAAATGTTAGTTACATACAAACAAGTTGTTAGAAAAAGATGTAACTTGGAGACATTGTAGAAAATAGGTCTACCTTTCATCTAGCGCCAACATCCCACCTTTGTGTACCAATCCAGTCTGAATAAACCAAAGTATCGATCACCTGTTGGACTGTGTAAAGCCTAGACCTACTTTGCTTTTCTTTTTGAAGTGCTTGGTTCATCAGCCTACGTTTCATTGGGAATTTTCAGAATTTTTTCGCGTTAAACCACACAAAGTCAATTCAAACATGGGGGCAGACATTTGCAATAGCTAACCATGAGGTTTGACCACAACTGGTTGGTTATTTTTAGTTTGTGACGCATTTTTTTTTTTCACGTACTAGGCAAAATACCTAAAATTGGGTACAGCGGTATAGCGGCAGATTAGGAAATTACCGAAAAATCGGTTCAGCGGTCTGGTAGGGTTAAGCTCACTGAGAGTGTTCGCGTTGTTTTTTCCTTGTTTATTAATGAGGGCTATCTTCTTTTTATCAATCAAGGGCTGTGGTGACTGGCTGTTTGCCGCAAACCAGTCCTGCTTCTTATGATCCACAGTGTCGTAAACCCCTACTGCTGTTTTATAAAGTTTACTTTAGTTTATCCCACTTTTCACATGCTGTACAATTTTCTAATGTACAGTTGCTGGGAAGTTGCTGTTGAAACTCAAAGCACTTATCAGGATCGTGGGTGTTAATAATATTAATCCCGGGGCTAGATTTTTGTTTAGCTGTGTAGATTTCTCTTTGGTCTAACTCTTGCAACAACCAAAGAATGATCCATATCAGTCAGCACTGTGGTAACTTTGAGTTATTGATGTTTGGTTCAGATGTTGCCTCTTTGGGATGATGAAGTCCAGCTGATGCCAATGGCTGGATCTTGGATGTTTCCATTGACCTTATGCAGCTCTTTTATTTTAAAAAAGGAGTTTGTAATACATAGGTCATTTCTGGTGCAATGCTCCAGCAGCCTTTGACCATTTTCATTCATGCGACCGATGTTGTATTTTCCAAGGCACACTGGCCATGAACTCGAGTCCTTGAACACACGAGCATTGAAATCACTTAGCATATAAATGTAGTTGGATTTTTGAACTGCCTTGATCACAGAGTCTAACTCCTCATAGAATGAATCCTTCATATCATCAGGTGATAATTCTAATGTATCCTTAAATCAAGTAGGTATTTTGTCTCAAGAGAAGACATTCAGGAAAGAATCTGTTAATGTAGCGATGACTTCTACATCTGTTACTCTAGCATAACATCCTAAATATCACTTGAGAAAACAAATTTTACAAGTGTGATGTCTGTGGCATCATTTGTGTTGTTGTTGGTCAAGCTGTTAAGATGATGTACCAAGAGAAAATACAAACAGGAGAGACAGATTACAAATCTGATGTTCATTTTCCATATATTACTCTCACAAACAATTTGACCTTCCATGAGAGAATATGTTCTGGAGAAAAAGCTTTCAGTTGTAATGATTGATTTTAATCCTTTACTACAGGTGGAAACTACTGAGCGTAATCTTGCCAAGAAATCAACAGTCAGCTGAAAGATGCTGATGTTGACAGCGATGTCCTGTAAAGGATATGCAAAACATTTATTATTACTGCAGGTGGCATCACAATCACCATAAATGAATACATACAGATATGCAAACATACACATGCAATGGTTGTGTGTATCTTTAATTATATATTACTGGATCTTACCATTTGAGCACACCTAGGGATCATATACAGAAAAGAAACCTTTCAAATGTGATAATTGTGGTGCATATTTATCTCCGAGATATGTTTTATTTTATTTGAGATAAGATTCATGACAGAAATCCTGCAAATGTGATGTAAGTGTGGTTCTCTTATATTCAGGTTTAGAGGATGATGTACTATACACATATGGATAAGGGAGAAATGTTATAAATGTGATGATTATAGCTTGTCATTTATTAGTTTTAGCCAGTGCAATGTTGATAGCGAACTGAGCTAATAATGTCATGAGTCATGTAGGACATAGATTTGATGCCAGGGCTCATGACCCGTTAAAGTTAGCGACTAATTGGTTACCTTCAGGCCTATAAATTGTGATGGCTCTATCACATCACAGACCATATGGGATAAAACCTGCTGCAATGAAGTTTATCCTCTTACCTTTTAAACCCTGTTTAAAAAAAAAAAATTTTTTTATTATATGTATTTTGTAATGAATGATTGCCGGCTTCCTGGCCTAGAGGTTAGCAACTTTTCTCCGTAATCTCGTATACTCTCGTAAGTAACGTGACGACGGTGAGAATCAGCAGTGGTTCGAATCACGTCGGTATTTACGGGGTTTGTGAGCCGGCCTCTCAGAAAGCAATGGCAAACTACTGAGTGTAATCTTGCCAAGAAATCAACAATCAGCTGAAAGATGCTGATGTTGACAGCAATGTTCTGTAAAGGATATGCAAAATGAATGATTGCATTCCATCTATTTGAATGATATTGCAAATGATAACCTGTTAGGAACTCAGGGAGATCATATATCTGCTATTCTTGTTGTTCTACATTGCTAAGAAGATTGTCAGTTATATATAGGGGTGGGCGAGTCATCTCTAGATGTACAGGTTAGCTGCAGATATCTTGAATACGCAGTAGTGGACCAATAGAGGTGGTGATCATGGAGATGGCAGGGGACAAGTTAATTGGCCGGTCATCTCCATTTAGTACCTCAAAACTATGTGATGTGGCCATCGACTGGTAATAGGTGCTATTCATAATTGCTTCCATCTGCTGCATTGGAGGGTCTGTGTTTTAAGACAAAGGCAATTAAAGTCAAACCATACATGCGAAGGGAAACCATCATAGTATTTATCCCTTGTAAAGCAAGCTTCTGAACCGGTCGTTTTAGTGACACACGTGGTAGGCTACAATGGAATCATCTTACCCTTTAGGTACCAAATTGTGCTACAAGTAATAGATATCATCTTGCTACTGTATAAAAATTATATAATGAAAATGCATTTTTTTTAATATGAACAATGTATGATGTAATAAATCACTGTCATTGAAGGTGTAGTGTAGTGTATACTACTAAGATGGAAAATGGATCAAAGGAGCTACAAAATAGACTTCTGAGAATAGAGAGTCTAACCACTGCTGAAGAAGTGATCAAAATGCTCGCAATTCTAGATGGATGATTTCCAAAGTCTCAGAATGGATCACTACTTCTAAGCAGTGCCAGCGAAAGACAAATGTGTCAATGGATTCCTGCTACTGCGCTTGGATGAATAATGAGGCCCCCCCCCCCCCCCCTCCCCCAATCTAATTCATTCTCACAACAAGGATATATATATATATATATATATATATATATATATATATATATATATATATATATATATATATATATATATATAAAAGACGTTGTATGTCTGTATGTATGTCCATTCTTTATGCGTTCGCGAACGGTCCATCCGATTGAGATGACATTTTCTACATGCTTTCTTTTCATTCCCGTGCAGCCAACTGTCATAGTTTGTTAGTGTACAATCAGCTATTTACTTACAATATCTTATCATTTATATATATAGCTAGGGGACTTAATTTAAGAAAAGTTATTTCAAGGGGCATAACTTTTAATAACATTGCTATATATTTTATATATAGATTGTTGCATTGTTTTCAAAGATTTATAAACTCTTTGTCTACAGTTATTTACAGGCATATGAGTTATAATAAATAATGATATAATCTTTAAGGCATTGTCAAAGTTTTCATAAAAATAATGCATCTATTTAAATAGTGAAAATTTTCTAACTCATCTTTTTATTTTTCTTCAACAGCACATTAATTTTTTTTAACATTCTCATATGTATGGCGCGTTACACCCACGTTGGGTATTTATGATGCCCATGTTAAACAGTTCCTCAACGAGTTACTTTTCATGCATTTTAATGCTTATTGTTCTTTTGTTGTCAAAGAATTGCTTCATAAGAGATGTTGAATGAAAGAATGTATGAGAGGAAATAGAGAAGAAGGGCAGAATGTAGGACGGGCCTGCGTGCCCAATTCTTAACCCTTTGAAAATAAAGATTTTCGTTCGTTAAAAAAAAAAAAGTAATTTTTTTGTGAGAGAAAGTTAGTTGCATATCGTTTGCAGTACTCTGCAGTCAACCCACCGCCCACCATTTATTGGCTGTTCGTGATATCTTGGTAAGTTTACTTTAGATAGATCTCTTCCAATCATATTTTCTACTATCAATCTATCTATTCTTCTATTCTATCTATATTTTTAACGGGAACGGGCCGAACATAGATAGATAGATAGATAGACAGACAGACAGATACATAGATAGATAAATAGATAGACAGACAGATAGATAGATAGATAGACAGATAGTCGGGAACGGGAGCTTATATGACTACTTATATGAATTAAATGAGATGCTCCCCACCAGGATGGGCGAAGCCGGGTCAGACAAACAGACAGATAGTCGGGAACGGGAGCTTATATGACTACTTATGTGAATTAAATGAGATGCTCTCCACCAGGAGCTGGGCGGGGCCGGGTCAGACAGACAGATAGATAGAGAGAGATTAGAAAGATAGGTAGGTAGGTAGATAGATAGATACCCGCAAGGGCCTGGGCGAAGCCGTGCCGGGTCAGCTAGTATATATATATATATATATATATATATATATATATATATATATATATATATATATATATATATATATATATATATATATATGATCATCAATCACTGCAGCTGACATGATTCCAGTGACATTCTTCGATGTCACATGTACTTTGGTTATCTTAGACATTATAGTTTGAGAGCTACTGATAGCCTCTTTAACTACTACTGTTTGTTGTGTTAACAGTGATGGTTTCACTAACTGCTTAGTTATTATTGCATCAAACTGGAGCCCACTGTCATAGAGACATAGTACTGGACTATCGTTTACTAAAATAGTCTCGACTAGTGGTGGCCTAGTTACATTACTTGTACATGTGTTTTGTTTGGTACTCTCCCCCATAATCATACGTTTCCGGCTACCAGCGGACATGTTTTCACAAGCTCTCCCAATTTTTATATAATTTATCAAAGTTTTGCCTATTTCAATCGTGATGCTGTGTATATCATTGTGTTTTTTATAAAACTGGACCTAATACTAATTAATATGTTAAGTTTATGTGACTATTATTTAGTGAAATGCTGATTTCTTTGTGAAATGTAAGGTAAGAACGTTCAATTTTGAAATCTACCAATTATCGATTAATGTCAACGTGTGATTTGTTGTTGTTTGTCCATCAAGAATGATGATGACCATTCATTTCATCCAGTGGGGTTGAAGGTGTGGAGCCGTGGGTTCTAAGATGGCTGATAAGGCCTATTTTGACTCGAAATGTTCTTTGACAATGTGGACAAAGAATGCTTGACGTCTCTGGAGGAGGATTATCCTGCAGTGGTTTTTCTGTCCTGCCTTTTCTTCACAGCTCTTGCAGTCCTGGTTGCCTCACATATAACTGCACCTTTGCGCAATGATGCACGCCACGAATTTCGGTCTCTGGCTGCAGCCTCCCAGGTGTCATGATGAATTCCAAAAGCATTCAGTGAAATTTTCAGAGTGTCTTTAAAACGTTTCCTCTGGCCACCTTGGGAGCGTTTACCACAACGCAGTTCGCTGTAAAATATTCGTTTAGGGAGCCTGTGATCTGGCATGCGAGTCAAGTGACGAGCCCAGCGAATCTGATTCTTCATCAGTAGAGTGTGGATACTGGGTATGGATGCTCTTTCTAGGACTTCAGTGTCTGGAATCTTGTCTTGCCATTTAATCTTCAGTAGCTTCCTTAGGCAGACTGTGTGGAAGTGGTTTAATTTCCTAGCGTGTCGCTGATAAACAGTCCAGGTTTCACAAGCATATAGCAGTGTGGATAATACAACTGCTTTGTAGACTTTTAACTTTGTTTGCAGGCTTATTCCAGTTCTGTCCCATACATTCTTGTACAGTCTGCCAAAGGCTGCACTGGCCTTGGAGATTCTTGCATTCACTTCGTCATCGATTGTGGCAGCTTGTGACACGGTGCTGCCAAGATAGGTAAATTTGTCCACAACACTTAGTCTATGATCATTCACTTTGATATTCGGCACAGTGTGATTATTCCCTGGAGCTGGCTGGTACATAACTACAGTCTTCTCCAAGTTGATATTGAGCCCAAAGTTGGCACAGGCATGTGAGAAAGCTGAAACATTATGTTGCATGTCCGCCTCTGAGTTGGCGTATAGAGCGCAATCATCAGCAAACAGGAGCTCTCTGACGGTGCCACTGTTAATTTTGGTTTTAGCTTTCAGCCTTCTGAGATTGAATAACTTTCCATCCATACGGTAGTTGATGTCTATTCCAATGTCGTCGTTCTCGAAGGCATTCATCAACATGGCTGAAAACATGAGGCTGAACAGTGTTGGTGCCAGGACACATCCTTGCTTCACTCCATTGGTGACAGGAAAGGGTTCAGACAGCTCACCATTTTCCTGTACTCTTGCCTGCATGCCGTCATGAAATAGCCGCACTATTTGGACAAACTTTCGTGGACAGCCATATTTTGCCATAATCTTCCACAGTCCTTCTCTGCTGACTGTATCAAAAGCCTTGGTAAGGTCAATGAAAGTGGAGAACATTTCGCAGTTCTGTTCCTGACATTTCTCTTGCAGCTGCCTTGCAGCGAAGATCATGTCAACAGTTCCACGTTCTTTTCTGAAGCCACATTGACTCTCAGGAAGAAGACCTTGATCGAGATGGGCTGTGAGGCGATTGAGAAGAATTCTGGCGAGTATCTTCCCTGCAATTGAAAGCAAGGAGATGCCTCGGTGGTTGTCACAGGATTGGCGGTTTCCTTTACGTTTGTAAAGGTGGACTATTGACGCGTCCTTAAAACGTGTGATTTAACCATGCGGGACTAGCACGTTGTAAGTCACGAAACACGCTTTACCGAAAGGCGGCGAACTTGTGTGTACTCCCTGCCTGTTGGAGCCGCATACATTACTAATATGGCGTCCAACTTACGGAACTCTACTTTATCCAAGCGCCATGAAAATACAAACAAAGACAAGACGAGGAAAAGGTTGACGAGCACGCCACCCAAACATCGGATTTCTTCAACGCCAACTTCAAACGTGTGGTCTAGTGAATCTGCAGACACTGATCCCAAGCTCAAGCTGGACGAACATCACAGTTCAGTAGCCCAATATGATGAGACTAACACATCATCTTTAGTCACTCTTTCCTCAGCCGAACCACACAACCACAATGACTGTCGTGAACTCATCCAGGCTTTTAGGACAGGCTAAAAGACTTTATTTCCAACAACACAACTAATATCATTGCCGTGTTTAAAGAAGAAAACGCTCGCTTCAAAAAGAAATCCGCCTCCTTAAAGAAGAGAAGGACACATTTAAAACAACACTCCATGCCTTAAAACTAAAGAGTGCACAATCATTGGACAAAAGTGCACAAACAGGAAGTATCCAGAGGTGTGTATGACCAGTGGATGTTCGTCGCAAAATGACATACAGTTAGTTTCCACAGGCTGCAACACTACTAAACCTGTAGAACGCGCACCATCCATCTACCCCATTGATGTGTGTATCAGCAATAGGTCCCAGGCCTCAAGTGTAGACTCTCCAACAGAAGATGAGAAGTTAAAGAGCTCAGCCACTACCACTACTGAGCAGCAACAACCAGCCCAAACAAGCAACGACTATAATAAACAAGAACGCATGAAAGATAACAGCGACCAGTGGCAAGAAATCAAACGGGTCCGTCAACAGAGTGAAATAACAATGGATGACAGTGCAACTCATGTCATCATTGGAGACTCTCTGCTCAAGGGAATCTATAGTGACCGCATGTCATCTTCTGACAGCGAAACTACCTTGATCTACCCGCTACCAGGAGCTGACATTGACAGACTGACCTCTACACTGTGGAAATTCAAGGTGAATGATATAATTAGAAGAACAACAGTCCATATCGGTGCCAACAATATTATGAGCAATCAAATCATAAGCACCTCACAACTCGCTACATTGGAGGTGTTGTTGCGCAAGAAATTTCCTAAAGCATCTATTTTCTTATCATTAATTATCCCGCCATGTTATGGATTCCAGCGCCGTACTGCCGATGCTGGCAATCTGACTCTACATAAATTTTGTAAAGAAACTAACAATGCTTTCATTAATAATACCCCGTATTTCACATCGCCGTCTGGGGCTCCCAAGAAAAAAACTATATATGGATCAACTACATTGTTCAAAACTAGGAACTAGCAAAGAACATAAAATATCTTGAACGTACATAACAATTGGAACCAGTTACAGGAGTAAACCTATCTTCACCTCTGGCTGTAGCCATCTCTCAGTGTTCAGAAAACACTCAACCTCTGCCCACACCACCCTTGCCTATTCCTCAGGAATACAAGGCCGTAAATAGCGACCCAGGCTCCAATCCCAATGTTGCTAACTATGGTGCATTGTTTCCTCCCTTGCTAATAAAACAGTATACACCTATAATGTCAAAGGGGACACCGTTAAACAATGTTGCGGTGCCCCCGATGCCTGCTTCCAATGTAGGCACTTCCAGTAGCTCTCATAGCAGTGGTCCCTCGTTGGACGGTAATCCACACTCTTATCAGTGGAATTGTCAACTTCAAAAGCTAATGCAATACAATCCTGCAGCCCTGCACCAAGCTTTAACGATGTCACTCCATCACATACATTTTCCTACTAAATAATGTTTAAAAAACTCTGAAATTTTCCTACCACAAGTGACATCATCTTTTCATTGCGTACTGTTCACCAATCATGATCAGTGGCTCAACAAAGATGGTCTATTTATAGGCGATCTCAATATCTATCATTTGCTCAATAAATTACCTGAGCTTTCAGTAATACTATGCAAACAGTTCCAAGTGTTTGGAATCACAGAAAGCCGTCTCAACGATAAAATAACCGACTCTGAAATCTCTCTTAAGGGGTTTAAAGTAATTCGAAGAGATGCAAATCAAAAATTAGAGACAGGTATTGCTGTATACATTTCCAATTCTCTCAACTGTTCCCGTAGAAGTGATTTCGAGATAGAAGAGATGGAATGTGTTTGGTTAGAGGTGAAGCCAGTCAGCCAGCAACCGTTTCTCATTGGATACCTATATCGGAATCCTTGTGCTGGGTATAGTTGGTATGACTGTTTCACTACAATGATGAATAGGGTGTTTACAGCAGGTAGAGAAGTCATGATATTAGGTGACTTTAACATAGATATTACTAAATCCAACCAGACATGGGAAGATATCATTCTATCTTACAATTTCAAACAACTAATAAATCGTCCCACAAGAGTTACAGACACCTCCTCAACTATAATTGATCATATATATGTTACTTGTCCAGTTAATATTACCGAATGTTCTGTTCCTGTCAGTGCAGTTAGAGACCATTACCCAATATGTTGTACATGGTCGAAAATTGGGTTCAAAACTCCTAAAAATAAACATTTAAGCATCAAATTTAGAAACTTAAAAGCTCTCAACCAAAATTTATTTTTAGAAGACTTTAAAACATTCCAACTTCCAACTTCCAAATTTACCAACTTCCTGATCCGGATGATGCACTAGCCTACTGGACAAAGACAGTCTACAATGTATTTGATAAACATGTGCCAGTCAAAGAAGTTCGAATCAAGAATCAACATAAGTCCCCGTGGGTCACTAGCGAAGTTCTCGAAATCATGAGAGAATGAGATACAACACACAAAAATAGAGATTTTATCAATTACCGCAGACTAAGAAATAAAGTTAAATATGAAATTCGTAGGATAAAGAAAGATCATTTCAAAAATTTGATTGTAGATAAATCAAATAACACAAATATATGGAAGGCTATTAACTTGCTAACCAACAAGAAACACGCTTCAGGGTCAGCAATACCAAACTCTATAACATGCGAGAATTTCAGTTACTTCTTTCAATCAGAAATAGAGAATCTAAAGTCCTCAATACCAGACTCAGTATGTAATTTAAGTTCACTGTCATCATTCTGTGAAGGGAAGTGCTCTAGAAATATTCCCCCTGAGATTCCCTTGATGTCTGTTGCAGAAGTATATAAATATCTCTCGAATCTCAAAGCAACAAATTCAGAAGGCCTAGATGGTATCAGTAATAGAATTCTTCGGTGTGCTGCACCAATTATTAGTGAGTCCTTAACGTTCATATATAACCAGTGCCTGTCCAAAAACTACTTTCCATCTGCCTTTAAAGTTGCTAAAGTGTATCCTCTACTTAAAAATGGCTCAACTGATATTAGCGTCTTGGGTAATTATAGACCTATTGCCTTACTATTGTCGCTATCAAATCCATTAGAAAAACACATGCATAAAATAACACTACATCATTTAATTAACAACGATCTAATAATTGACAGTCAATCTGGGTTTCGACCTAAATATCCTTGCAATAGTGCCCTTACAAAAATGACCGATAACTGGCATCTTTGTATCAACAATGGCAACATTTGTGGAGCAGTATTTGTATACTTTAAAAAAGCCTTTGATGTGGTAGATCATGATATTTTAATTAGAAAATTAAAACAAATGAAGACTAGCGCAAATATGGTGAACCTAATTACGTCATTTTTATCTGACTGACAACAAGTAGTGTCCTTCAATAACTGTCTATCAAGACCCACACAACTTAATTTTGGTGTGCCTCAGGGCTCAATACTAGGTCCGCTGCTTTTTGCAGTGTATATTAACGATCTTCCTTTATACCTCAATACTTTGTGTGACCTATTTGCGGACGACTGTACTATTTACACTAGTCAAGAGAGCCTTTGTGACTTAGAGAGCTCTTTACAAAACGAACTTGACAACCTTAGTAGATGGAGCAATGAAAATCGCATGTTAATTAACATCGACAAAACCAAATCCATGCTAATAACGACCAGACAAAAACTACAGACCCTAGCCATAACTGGGACACCGCTCGAGCTCCACGTGGACACGCTACCTATAATTAATGTAAATGAACATAAAACATAAGGTCTTTTAATTGACAGACATTTAAACTGGAGCTGTCATGTTCACGTCCTTACCAAGAGAATAGCACAAAAAGTTTACCAACTTGCTAAAATTCAGCACTTTTTGGATGAAAGCCTACGAAACATATTCTATGCATCCTATATCCAATCACCTCTCGATTATTGTTCCACAGTCTGGGATGGTTGCCCTAAATCTAATATGAAACGATTGTATTCACTTCAAAACCGCGCTATACGTCTAGTTTCTAGCATAAAGCACGTTGAAAGTAATAAATTATACAGCCATCTAAGACTTCTACCACTTCGAAAGTGCTTCCCTTTTAACAAAGCCAAATTAGTGAATAAAATTATATCTGAAAATACCCCAGAGTATCTTCTACCGTTAATTCAATCTAATGCAATGAACAGTAAGCACTTACATTTATTACAGCTTCCTATGCCTAGATTGGACTTATACAAAACTTCTTTCGCATATTTTGGTGCTCACTTGTGGAATAGCCTTCCACCAGATCTGAAAACACTAATGAGTCCCTACACATTCAACCGAAAACTCTTTCAATACTTACTTCATACCGACTATAAGTCACATACTGGTATCATTTTTCCACTATCATTCTTCACTGTATGTGTGTGAGCGAGACAGTGGGCGAGAGAGAGTGAGAAAGAGTTAAGAGGAAGAATTAGTATGAGTGAGAGAGTATGCATGCGCGTGTGCCTGAGTGAGTGTAAAAGTGAGTGAGTGTGTGTGTGTGTGGACATATGTGTGAGAGATTTAGTTAGAGAATGAGTGAATCTGAGAGAGTGGGTGTGTTGTGTGTCTGCCTGTCTGTGTGATAGAGTGTGAAAGTTAGTGAGTGAGTGTGAGTTAGAGAGTCAGCGAGTAAGTGAGGGAGCGTGAGTGAGTGAGAGAGCATTTGTGGGTATGCGTGTATGTGCGCGAATGAGTGAGTGTGAGAGCAAGTGAGTGTGTAAAAGAGAACGTGGGTGAATGAGAGAGTGCATGAGAAAGTGTGGATGTATGTGTGTGCATGTCTGTATGTGTGCATGGGTGCATATGTGTGTATATCTGTGTGTGCCTCTGTGTATGTCTGTACGTGTGTTAAGGTGTGCGTTAATGTGTTTATACGCATGTGCGTCTGTATATGTGCGTATGGATGAGTGTGTGTGTGCTCTTGTATGTATTGTATATCTGTGTGTGTAAGTGTGCATGCATGCAGTGTATGCGAAGGAGTGTATATTCGGGTGTTATGTGAGTACGTGTGTGTAAGTATGTGGATGTGTGTAGGTGTGTGTATGAGCGTGGGTATACGTGTGTATTTGCGTGGGTGTGTGTGTACATGTGTGTGAGAGAGGAGAGCGTGGGTATACGTGTGTATTTGCGTGGGTGTGTGTGAGAGAGAGAGAGTTGAGCGCACACATGTCATCTAACATGCTGTTCCATATGCTTTGTGTATTCTCATTTTCATATCATTTTGATGCAATTTATTTTAACATGCATAAAATGAATTCATGTAAATTACTGTAGAGTAAGTGATAGAGAGAGAGGGAGAGAGAGAGAGAGAGAGTGTGTGTGTGTGTGTGTGTGTAAAGAGAGAGAGAGAGAGAGAGAGAGAGAGAGTTGAGCCCACACATGTCATGTACCATGCTATTCCATATTTTGTATGTATTCTCTTTCATATTACGAGGTATTATTTTGTATGCCACTTGACATGCCATTCCATATTTTTTTTTTCTTTTGTTTATTCTCATCTTCTCATTTTGTATGCCACTTGATTTTATCATGCATAATATAACATTACTGTGATGTGAGTTAGTGAGTGGGAGAAGTGAGTGGGAGAGAGAGAGAGAGAGAGAGAGAGAGAGAGAGAGAGAGAGAGAGAGAGAGAGAGAGAGAGAGAGAGAGAGAGAGAGAGAGAGAGTTGAATTGCATTACTATTTTTTACGCTAG
>JACEFZ010017333.1:0-87500 GCA_014155875.1 Cepaea nemoralis | reverse complement strand
GCATACCTCAGAGTAGCTGAAGGCACAGATCAACCGTTGCATGAGGCGCTGGACGCCGTTAAGGGTCAGCGACTGATAAGAGGGAAATCATAGATGGCTCAGGCAGAGGATACGATCAGACAGGTGTGCCCCTTGGAGAACATTAGGGGAGGAGTGGGTCAGAGTGCCAGCGGAGCAGTCAGACTTTGCAGAGTTATACTCACATTGAGCAGGGAGTGGCCAGCAGGGGCCACGGAAGTGGAAATCCAGCAACTAATTCAGGATAATGCTCGCTCGGGTGATGTGTTTATCTACACAGATGGGTCGGTGTTGATAGGTAGGAGACGTTCCTGGGGGTTCTTAGCAAAAGCTAATGGTCGTCGTTTGGTGCAGGTGATCCTGGTGATACCACAGCATCTAGCTTAAGAATGGAGGTGGATGCGGTCAGTGCAGCTTTCCGCTGGATGGAGAATACGATACATACACACATCGTGATTGTAACTGACTCAGAAAGCATGCTGAGTAGGGTGAGGAATGAACAGGCGGACAGATTGGCTGGCTCGGCAAAACTTGGTGGAGTATTGATACATGACAAAGCAGACGTTGCGGCCTAGTTGGAGCACGTGTACACCTCGGAGGAGCAAATGGATCACCATGGTCTGGCAATAATGCGACAGCGAGGGGATCTGGCCGATGATCGACGCTTAGAGGAAAGGCGAAACGGACATATAATCAGATTGCTACTGGTACTATTAGTGTTGGAACTCTTCGCTGGCTGCTGAGGCCTTAGGTTCATACCATTTGTAATTCAATAAAAAGATGTCCTTTGGTATTCTACCATCATCCATCCTCTTAAGATGTCCTAAGTCTACGAAGACTGAGCATGGAATAAACCGTCACACATCCTGATCTTTCCAATACTTCAGTATTTGTGATTTTGTATTGCCACTTAATACCAAGAATTCTTCGCAGACACCGCATATGAAAGCTGTTTAAACGTTTCTCTTGGTGTGAGTAAGCTGTCAAGGTTTCACTGCCATAAAGAAGAGTACTAAGGACACAGGCTTGATATACAAGGATATTTGGTTTGGCGGTAATTTTCCTGTTCTCCCAGACTCTTTTTCTTAACCTGTTCATTATTGTTGCTGCCTTACCAATCCGAATGTTGATTTTCAGATCTAGGGATAATTTGCTATTTACCACTGATCCTAGATATGTAAAATGGTCTACCATCTCTAGTTCGGCGTCGTTAATAAAGATTTGACGACGCCGAACTAGAGATGGTAGACCATTTTACAGTAGCGACAGTCTATGTTCATCTTTCCATGGGGTTCGCTCTGGAATAGTTGTCAGTGGGATACCAACTGTGGAAAGATAGGTGGTTTCTCTGCAGAATCGTTTGGCCTGGTGGATAAAACCACTTATTTTCAACCGCCGCATAGCTAAGTTTTCAAATCGGTTCTTCATAGGGTTACCTGGCAAGCTGAGAATCCTTTCTGCTTGTATTAGTGTCTTTGTATCTCTGCGTACTCTTAATGCTTATGTCCTCCCCATTTTCTCCATTGCTACTATAGGGGTTGATGTCATTCCTTCTGTGATGTCTCTAAGAGCTTGATTTTACACTTTGTCCAGCTTTTGTGGTGTGATTTTTTTATGCTGAACACCACCCAGTTGACCCGTATTCCAGGTGTGGTCGTATTCTGTGTTGATAGACTTTGCTAAGTATTTTCCCACTGGCTCCCCACGTGGTTCCACTTAGCTTTCTCGTGATGGCTATTTTCCTTCTCGCTTTTGCTACTGCTTTTTTAAAATGTGTTTTCTCCATGTCAGCCTGTCGTCGAATATTACACCAAGGTATGTAGGTTCTTTATCTTCTCTTAGGGGTGTTCTATTTATCTGGATGATCCCTGTCTTTTGTTTCGGAGTGAGGGTAAATATAGTGGTGCTGCACTTGTTTGTGTTTATGCTGACATACCACCTATTCGCTCATGCAACAAATGTATCTACAACTCTCTGTGGCAATATGGTGGCCCCTGATGTATGTTCATTTGTGCTCCACAAAACCAGGTCATCAGCGTACATTGCGGCTTTAATTCCATCATGTAGATTAGCAACAAGAACGTTGATGAAAATTAGAAAATCAGTTTGGGGGACAAGACTCTGCCCTTGGGAACATCGTGACTCAATAGTACTTTCTTGCTCTTGAGACCGTCTATCTGTACTCAGGCTCTTCTGTTGTGCAAGTATGCTTTCACCCATTTGTTCATTGTGCCATTGACTTTACAGTTTCTCAGTTTCCTCATCAGACCTTCTTTCCAGACTTTGTCAAAGGCTTTCTTCAGATCTGTCCATGAGGCAAGTACCATCTTCTTCTCTTGGAATGCATCCTCAACTTCTTGAGAGAGGTAGGTTTACTGATCTTCCATAGAGTAGCACTGCCTAAAGCCAGCCTGCTGAGGCACAAGGATGTTTTCACTTTCAATGTACCACTGCAGTCTGTGATTGATGATACGTTCCATTGTTTTGCAGAAACACCTGGTGAGGCTAACTGGTCTGTAGCTGGAGGCAATGGAACTGTATTTCCCAGATTTTTGGAGGGGTATCATTATTGCTTCTCTCCAGGCTTGTGGAACACTGCCTAAGGTGCAGGTGTTATTAAAGATATGTAACAGCTTTGCTTTGGCCTCTGTTCCTAGATTCCTATCATTTCATTAGAAATCATCAGCTCCTGGTGACTTTCTCATGTTCAGTTTTGATATTGCTAGCTACAGTTCACTGATTGTGATAGGTGCCTCCATAACCTCATGTACTATTTCCTTCTGTCCTATATATTGCAATTTCTGTCGAATCTCTTGTTGTTTCTCTGGACTAATTTCGATATTGTTATCTTGTGCGAATGAGTCTGCAAAATGATCAGCTGCTTTTTTTCCTGTTAAGATGTTTCCGTCTTTATGTAGTGCAATTTTTGAGTTTCTCCCTGTGCCCTCATCGTTAAGCTGTTTAATTAGCTTCCACAACTTCCTTGTGTCTCTTTCAAAGTTCAGTGACTCTGTTTTCTCCTGCTACCTTTTCTGTCTAGCCTGCAGCTGTGCCCTTTGAAATTTGGGTTTTGCGTACTAGTATTTGTTGTGGTGCTCTTGGCTGGGGTTGACCTCTGCTTGCCTCTCACACTTCCACATCATTATGCAACTGTTCCAGTTCACTACTTCAGTAGGGTTTATGCTTACGGGTCCCTCTTGGTACAGTTTCTCGTGCTGTCTGTAGTATGCATTTCCCAAACTCTAACTACTTTATTTATGTCTTTCTCAGTGTTCAGGTTTATAACCAGTATGCTGGTGCGATGCATGTACATTGCCCAATCTGCTTTTTTTGTAGTTCCACCGTGATAGAGTGCTGCTTTAACTTACAAGCTCATTTTCTACAGTTAGAAAGACTGGCCGATGATCACTGCCACTTAGCTGTTTCCCAACAATTTGTTTAATGTTCCACTTCAGATTTTGGAGAATGAAAAGCCAGGTCGGGTGTAGTTGTAGTGTGCCATGATCTGGAGCAGAAAGTATGTGGGTCAGATGACTCGTTAATCAGGATAAATCTATTCTCATCCTGCCAGTCTTCCAGTCTCTCTCCTCTCTGGTCCATGTATAGATGATATGAAATACTGAAATAGTACATCTTCCTGATTGCTTTAATCGAATTGAAGTCTTCTTCTGTGACTCTTAGTATGACAGTGAAGGAAGTAAACGTTTGAATATAATAGTAGCAAGTCAATATACTCAATGACTGCACAGTACAGTCCTGGTATAATCAATTACGAGGAGAAGTCAATAAGTAAGTCACAAATGGCTGTAGAAAACTAACTAACTATGATAACAACTTGAAACCAGTTTATTTTTATACATGCATTGTCCCTTAATTTCTCAACATATTTCCACGAACGTTTAGTTTAGTCGCGGTTCCAACTTCACGGCAACGGGTCGTCCCCATATTGCTTTGCTCCTGTGCCAGTGAATACCCCACAAAATGCTCCTCACTGCCCTATGTGAACATTGGAATAGACAGGAGTATCGGCAAGCCAAAAGGCCGCACAGGTACATTGTGCATAATGCCGCCGCCAGAATGCCAACAAAACAGTCCTCTACAAAAAATACAGTTCATCGTCGATGAAAGCAGCAGTAACCAGAAAGACTTCATTGCACCGGGTTTTATCCCATATTGCTCGGTCTCTTTCCGCAGGGCGACCCGCCGTAAGCGCCGCTTAAAGCACGAACTTCGAAGCTGCAGCGACGACTCAAAATGAACTAACTCGTGAACCGAAAAGGCAAACCAGTCAATCCAGTAACAGCTGGTCACCATCGTTCCAAACATGCAGTTCACGCTACAAACAACCGCGGACAGATGTAAAAGCATTCCACGCGAAATTCACAACTCACAGTGTCGCGCCACGCACTCACTCAGTAGCAGGGCGACGGAACCATAGCCTCCTTAGTCGCCTCTTGCGACATGCATGGTAGGCAACAGTGTTACTATCCTCTGCTCCACCGTATGGGCCCCGACAACACACGAACATTGATGCACTTATTCCATCGTTTTATCAGTCCTCCCAAACCGGCTGTATAGAACTGCGTGCTCTGTTTTCTTAACCACGTTTTCACTTCACATTTTACTTCAGCATCATTCACGAAATGTCTCCCGCTAAGGTGGCTTTTCAGTGGACCAAAAAGGTGGAAATCGTTAGGGGCTAAGTCGGGGCTGTAAGGTGGATGTTCCAGAACTCCCCATCTTGGTCACTTTTCTCCTGAGTTAATCGAGCGGTATTCTTCTTCTTCTTCTTCTTCTTCTTCTTCTTCTTCTTCTTCTTCTTCTTCTTCTTCTTCTTCTTCTTCTTCTTCTTCTTCTTCTTCTTCTTCTTCTTCTTCTTCTTCTTCTGCGTTCATCCGGAATGTTTTTTCAGATGTGATTGCGATGTGTCCGGTTAGGCACCCTTAAGCCGAAAACCTTAGGCCAACACATCCGACTTTAGCGTGCATTTTTGGCAAGGTTGCATTCCTGGGAGACTCTCACTTTTGTCATGCCGTCCACGTCCCAGCTGATCAAGATCAGCCCTCAGTGGAAGGCAGGGACAGTCCATGGGCATTATTCGCCATCCAAGGGAAGCTTCCATAGTTGCAGAGCCGACACATAGCGCTCTGGTGCTGGGCTCACCGTGGGAATCGCCACGTCCTGCTCATGGCTGCTTTAATTCCTCACTTCAATGTATTGGGCCTTTCGTTCGCTACGAGTCGCTCTCCATACACACCAGACGGTATCCACTCAGCGAGTTTTCGATTCGGACACGTGCTCGTCGCTGTGCCCAGAAAAATAAATAATTAGAGCTGTTCCGGGCACAACGGATATTAAGAAAACTAATCAGAGCTGTTCCGAACATGAAGAGCATTCGGAAGACTAATTAGTCAGAGCTGTTCCAAGCACGAGGGACTTTCAGAAAACTAGCTAGTCAGAGCTGTTCCATAATTGCGTAGTGCCAATTTTTAGTTTGCCATCCATAGGCCGGCACATTCGACTTCGGCGGGCATTTTTAAATGAGGTTAGCCTTCCTCAGGTTTTGATGCACGTTAGACTCTTACTGTTGTGGATGTCACCCACATCTCAGCTGGTCAAGGTACACCGGTCAGAGACATCACGGTCAGCCCTCAAGGGAAGGCAGGAGCAGACCATGGGCATTCCCCGCTATCCAAGTAGGCTTCCATAATTGCAGAGCCGGCACATATTGCTCTGGGACTGGGCTCAGCCAATCAGTTGCCACGTCCTGCTCATGGCTGCTTTAATTCCTCACTTCCGTGTATTGGGCATTCCGCTTGCCACTAGTCGCTCAAGCACAAACCAGGAACAGTCAGTCTGTGGACGCCATCCACTAGGTAAGCTTTCGGTTCGGACTTCCACGCAATGGATTCGCTAGCCAAGGTTCCATTTCATGTTTACGAGACGTTTTCCCACCTTTGTCTACGCTCTCTATGAATATAGATACAGAGATTCTTCGTAACCAGTTCGTGCGACTATGGCACTTTTTTATTTTTAGTACTCGCTCACGAGGTAGACTACATGTGCTGCCGGCTCAGCACCTTACCTCCGTGCATCCGTGGGTGAGAAACGGCCAGGCCCTCTCATCCGGGGATCCCTCATATCGCCCAGCTAGGAGCCTTCGAACGAATATCTGCACTAAGCATGTAGCGTGCTCAGCACCTCACCTCCATTTTGAGGTAGGTGAGTATCGACCAGGCTCTCACATCCGAGGGTTAATGGCTTAGAGGCGTGCGGCCATATCCATCGGCTGAGAGCCTTAGAGATTGTGTCCGGACTAAGATTATTGGCATCGTTCGCCTGATTTAGACTGTTATCTTCAGTCTACCTGCAGGATAGCAGGTTGTGTCCCTTTTTGTCTGGTCCCTAACCCAAGATCTGCCCGGCATATAGTTGTGTTTCCGTCGGCAGAGCTCCTGAGGTCAATAGGACACGCAAGGGCCCCCCAACCGCTACAAGGTGGGGACACATCGGGGGGGGGGGGGTGTCGAGCCGTATGTGGTCTGGCATTGTCATGGAGAAGCACCACTCCTCTAGTCAGCAGTCCTGTACGTTTTCTTCGAATTGCATCATGAAGCATCGATAGAACTTCACAGTACGATTAAGAATTCACAATGTGACCTTTCTTCTTAAAATTGGTTAAAAGCACTCCTTGACAATTGTAACATAATTGTTTCAGTCCTCACCCGTTTCAGCTGGCGTTTCCAAGAAATGCCGTTTTACACGCGTTTATGTTTACCATTACCTTAGAAGGAGAGGAATGCCGTACCGCGAAACACAAAGAGAATATATGTAGCTCGAAATAGATAAGCGTTAGCGGGCTGGTAGACTAGGCCAAGAATTGTCACTTGAATTTGAACACCTACCGAGTCAAGATGTAGTTCGTAAGGGAGTGATTTTTACCTAGCTGTGCCTTCTGGGGCTGAGGGTTAGATGATATGGCTGTTTTGAATGTTAATACCTGTATTATATGATACATAGAATAACTACAAAATTACTTCTTGAGAAGATAGCCTGAAGTTCGATTCTGCAGAAAGAACGTGTCTATACCACTCCTAAATGTTCCAATGCTTACCGTGTTATATTGCTATGATTACTAGTCTATATGGGTGAGGAGTATCTCCCTATCATCTGTATTTTATATACAGAACATCTGTTCACTATATCTTCATATTTGAACTAATATTCTCTAGAATAGAGAACTGTCTTTATTAGACATTTAGTGAACTCTTGTGTACTTAAGGGTGCATTTTGTTAATTCATACCTGTTGTACTTTTACAAAGAGTGTGAATCATGTGTAATTCTGTTTAAGGAATATGCAGGGGAGTTGGTGTGAGGTTTTTCTATGAGTATAATCTCATACGGGACGAGAGGTGGACACTCTATATCTTAAGATAACTTGTCCATGCTGCATGTCATGTTAGCAAAGCCTATTTGTGGGGATGCCTAAGTGATCAATTTTATGTTAAGTTGAATCATGCAGTGTTTGATATAAAGAGAAGATTTTTGAACTAAGGTTAAATCCCCTCCTACTAAAAGTTAGGGAGATTTGTAGATTATGGATCAATATCCAGTGGATGAGCCCTGTATTATTCTAGAGATAGCTTAGAAGTTCTCTCATATGTTTGGGTGTTTTCCCATGTAATGTGAGAGTGGTTATATTTTGTGGTGTCTTTGTATTGTCTTGGTCGTCGTGTCTTATCGTGACGTTTTGTAACGTCAGTTACATCGAATAGTCACGAAATCCCAGACCAACGTATGGCTAGGTTACAGGCAATAACTAGACTCCCCCTCGCCAATCGGGGTTAAGGACAGCTTAATTATCAGAGAGGTAAAGTGGGGGAATGTCAACCCCCCCCCCCCTGTATTTTTAATTATTCTCTCTGTATGTTAGTTACAATGACAATTGATATGCTGTCAAATGTAAATCGCTTGTTTTTATTTTTTCATCTTAAGGCCCTGAACTGCAGTTCGCGAGAAGGATACGTTGGCCTATAGTATGGTAAACCGAGAGAAGCAAGAACATACTTTATGCTGAGGAATTATTTCAAAATAGCATTTGAAAAGGGAAGCAACTCATCTTATAATTTCTCACGACAGCTGGGAAGTCGTTTCTTGGTTAACCCCCTTGCATATCCTGACTTCAGCTTTGGTCAAGCAAATTACATAATTGAGGTGGTACCGGCAGTGGTTGTCCTACCTACCACTAATTGCCTCTGTAAGAGAGTACGTGTGCTGTACAGCTTAAGACAAGATCTTAGTACAGTATAGTGGATCATTTACAACTAATTTCGTCTGCAGAAGCTTTGGACTGGCCTCTCAAATTCCTGTATGCAGTTGTAAGACTCAGCCCTATATATCTGGAACCAGTGACGGCAATCTTAATTTTATCCATGTCGTCCAAGACATGTTTGGATTTTACCTTTGCAGCAATCGAAGAGTAATCCACGAACTAATTGGATTTGCCGCTCAAATACCTTCAACCAGCAATTACAGAACGCCATTACATAGTCCTGGCTTCACGAGCTGATAGCATGAGAGCTAAACAGCACTTGGGTAGACTTACCATTTTGATGCAGACTCACTTTTTCTCTCAAGACGTCCACAAGTGAAGGTGGCCCAGAGGAACCATGCCGACATCATCATCATCATCATCATCATCATCATCATCATCATCATAATCATCATCATCATCATCATCATCATCATCATCATCATCATCATCATCATCATCATCATCATCATCGTATATATATATATATATATATATATATATATATATATATATATATATATATATATATATATATATATATATATATATATATATATATATATATGAGACAGGACGACTTAAGCAAATCGCCCAAGATTAGCGGGAGAACATGAACTGGAATATTTTTGGTAACAAAAAGTTCAAGGACCAGTTTGAGCGGGAGTGCATTGCTGAATAGCCGCAAGGTCACCTGCTATTGTTGACTAGCAGTTTCTCAGGGAGAGGAGTGCCAAATGTATTGTACACTTTGGGTTCAAGCTGTCAGAGGGACAATGGTGAACTTTGGAGGCAGAAGAATTTATGGGTACAAGGCGGCATTGGAAGGACCTTGGCTGTCAGAAGAGAACGCCACTCTCCGAATTTATGGTAGCGGGAAAAAGTACATGAACTTAGAACTGAACTTGGCCGTGAACTCCAGCTAACAATGTAGATTTGGGTTAATGATATGATGGTAGTATGCAAATTAAGCAGAGTACGCGAGGTACTGATTGGGTAGTCTTTCACGAGGTGAGAGAAGCCTGGTCACGTGATTCGAGAAAGGCGCCAACTCAAGAGGTGATATATATTTTGGGATCCAGTCAGTTGGGGAAGAGTCGAGCAGGAGAGAGGACAGTTAATAGTGGACTCCGGGAGCGGCGGGGGCCTGAGCCCTCTTGGGGCAGCCCAAGGAACATAGTAACAGGACTTCAGAAATTGTGGCTAATCCGTGCCCAAGTCTGTATAGTATCTGTAGGAGGAGGAAGTGAAGGAAGACGGACAAGCGCCCATGCTAGAATTCGTCTGAATCACTGATAGGAGTGAGAGCGACTAAGGATCTGTGAACGGAACCTACCCAAGGCAGATAAGCCAAAGAAGGGAAAGACACGCAGAGTCCGAGGGTCGTTAAAGTGCAAGAAAGCCACTTGAGTTAAGAGGACCGCCAGCTAAGGAGACCGCTCGTTAGTTGCAGTAGATGGCTAAACGTCAGACAGGACAACCATAGCCCGGGACACTGCGGTTGGAACCACGCAGGACACTAAAGGTCAGATAGGACAATAAGGTCAAGTGGGATCCACGACAAGCGATTGATTGGGCAGAGACAAATGAAACCCAGAAGGACGACCAGAAAACCCACTGGATGGCAGTAGTTGAATGTAAGTTGACATAAGACTTAGACCTAATTAGTTTAATTGTATATTATAATCAGGTATCTTAGTTTAGAGAGCTATAGCAAACTACCGTAGGTGAACTTACCGCGTAATCATGAACGACCGACAAATGTCAGGACTGAGTGCAGCGTCCTGCAAAGGGCCCACACCTAACTAGCTAGCTAACTAAAATAGCAGTCTAAACAAGGAAGCGTTGACAAACTACTGAGCGTTAACCCCCTAAAGGGATCACGACCCGGCAAAGGATCAGGACTGAATGCGACGTCCTGCATATGACCTATATTTAAATGGCCGAAATAGAGTGATGGGAGTCATATTAATCGGTTACATAAGCAGAGTGTGGATAAACTGTATATGTTCATGTAAACTGAGCGATTAGCCTACAAGATTAATGATAACTAGGCGAGTGCAACTGCATGTAAATACCAAGAGATGGCAGTATTGCAAGAATATAAACACAGCGACCAAACACAGCAGACGGCAGAAGAAGATAGCAAGGCACTCGTGATCACTAGGTCAACCAGACAATAGGGGCAGGTGAGATCGTTGGCCAGAGACAGGGCGGGCACAGGAAGGAATGTTGTCTTTTGTTCGCTGGACATAGGTGAAAGGAGGTCGCGCTTCTGCTGTTGTGTAGTTGAGTTGGCCTGGCGTGATACAGGAAACGAGTTCAAATCTTCGGGTAAATGGTTAAATACTTAATGTTGGCTGTAGGCGGCGCGTCGGGAAATAGGCGATAATGATATTAGTTAAACATATGTGTTCACAATAAGGTTCTTAATTTATGTTATGGCTAAGATATACTAATACTAGTATAGATAAAGAAGCGATAGATGTTAAGGACTTTGTAGGTAGTGAAAGACTAAGGTTTATTCTCACATAAAACTCACGGGTATTGTTTTATAATGTTTCAGACATTGTCTGGGTACACTGGAGCTGCCTAGACATACCGGGTATAGCTGAATAAACAGTTACCCGCTGAACAAGTTGGATGGGAGCGAATTAATTCCCTGGGTATATGGATTGATGGATCAATCTATGCATCAATGGGTATTCGAAACAAAGGCCGGTGTAATTCCTAGCTTTAGTTCTTTGCTTCATGCAGTTAGTAGGTGATTGTAGGTAGTATTTCCCTAACATCTGGTTGCATAGTTTATTATATTATCTACCTCCCCCTTGTGACGTCATGCGGTATTGTGTTGTTATTGGAGTCGATTATGCATAGATGTGCCTGCAATGCATGTACTGGTTACTCTATGCGATTATGCTGTAGATTGTCACTCTGTTACTGTTCAGAAGAAAATAAATATGTTTGAGTTGCCTTTTATTTCGACTTGTCAGTCTGAGATTGTGTAGATTAGAGTAGTTTAGAGACATTGTGAGGTGGGCTGTACATCTCTCCTATAACCTATTAACATACACCACGAGACATTGATGGTGCAATAGTACAATTAACTATTTTTCTCACGCGGAGACACGAACCTAAATCTGTCCTATCCCTTACTCTCATCCTTTTTCTCCTTCTCTCTCTGTGTCTCTTTCCTTATTATCAAAGGTAGTGTGTAGTAGGCAGAGTTCGACTGAGGAATGAACTTTTAGGCTTCACACTATTTATATCGTTTCCCTCATCATTCCTTTCTTTCTGTTCTCTCTCTCCTCCCTCCCTCCTCTCTCTTCTTCCTCTTCTTTTCTAGCTGTCACACACACACACACACACACACACACACACACACACACACACACACACACATATATATATATATATATATATATATATATATATATATATATATATATATATATATATATATATATATATATATAGCGGGGGGGAAATCTTGGACAGTGCCCAAGTCCGTCTGTTATGTTCCACCCGCAATTGGATTACACCACGATAATCCAGCATCCCCATTTCATATATATTATTCAGTCAGAGGAACTATAGACAGTGATATATCCGGTTGTAAGGTCCATCAATAATGTGATGAATCCCCCCCCCCCCCTACATCATTGGAAAGCTTTATAGAAGAGACTTATAGTAACGTCATATTATGTTCGTATAGTGGAGCTTAGGTTCAGTTGGTTTATCAAGCTCTGCGTGGGGTGACAGGACCTCGTTCTTGAGTTACAGGATTTTCCGATCAAAAGGATTTAGTTAGGAGAAGGATCCAAGCCACAACCCCGGACCAGTTGAATGGACTACTTTGTAGTTAAAGAAGGTTTAGTCGTGTACATGCACTCTGTTGATGTGATAAACATAGATTACTGTATTCACTATAGGTGTTTATTCTGGGGGTAAAACCATTCCAGATATTTGTATTGATTTTCTTGATTGGAAATTGGTTGTTGGGTCTGTTTATGCAAAGAGTGTACATCACTGAAGATGGTTTATTTTGTTATCATGTTTTTGTAGGTTTTAGGAATGCAGCGATTTTAGAGTTCCCATAACTCACTATGAACTCTACATTAAAAGCTATAGTTAGAACGAGGAGTTGTTTCTTACTGTCTTGTGAAGGTCGTTACAACGTAATGTTATTGTGGTGATATATGTCACTGTTTATTTTTAAAAAAAACGTGAGAGTTAAATGTGAGAGGTCGAACACACATGTCCTAATAATTCAGATAGAGGATCTTATTCCCGTAAAGGCTATGGTAACTGACCTGACTCTCAATATCTTCTCCAGGAGATTATAGTCTTATTATTGTGAATTGGACTGGTATCTACTTTTGCCTAGTCCCATCCTTATTAAACATAGAGCTTTAGTCTAGTTTTCCTGGAGAATACTTTAAAGAAAGAGAACTCACGTATCTTTTCTCATATCTTGAATCCAGGCAATCTAATTCCCTAGACACAACATTCATATATTCTATACAAATATCTCACAACAATCCCAGAACACTGTCAGCATAACCTTCCCTGCTGATGACGTAACCTTAAATTTTTTTGACAAAGAAGGATGTTTCCATTGCAATGAAACACGCTTTGATTCGGGCTGGTAGTGATGCACCCATGATTCGTCCCCAGTAACAATCCTGTTCAGCATGTCTTCTCCTGCATCTTCGAATCGACCGAGATGATGCAAGGCCTGGCCAAGTCGGTTCTTTACGTGTTCCTTCTTCAATTCTCTAGGTACCCACCTTGAGCACACTTTCTTAAATTTCAATCGATCATACATTTGTATGTTAAACCATGTGAGCACCTTATTGCAGATGCTACAGAGTCTATCGTTACTCGCCTGTCATCTCTAACCATCTCCTCCACCCGCTGCACGGATGCTTCTGTTGTAATCTCAACAGGACGAACAGATTGGATTTCATCAACAATTTTAGAGCGTCCTTGAGAAAATGTTTCTACCCAGCTATGTGCCGCTTTACGAGTCAAACATTTGCCAGCATAAACAGGAAGCATTTCCTATGAATGTCCTTTGCGTGCAGTCTTTTCTCCCACACACACACACAAAAAAACGCACAACAACACGTTGCTCTATGGTTGTACACTCCGTAATTACAGTTGCCATTTTGTTTATGTGCATTGCACATGAAACACCTAGTGCCACCTGACGAACGGGAATATAAAGTTCGATGTTGCTGTCACCTAATGACACCTTTAGAAAATACCAACTACATTTACCTGCCATCCCACATAACTGTGTGACTTACTTATTGACTCGTACTTGAGGCGTAATGTCCAAATGTAACTGCCTGGGCCCTGATTGATAACATCATAACAGAATAACCCGCCAAGATGAAGCCATCGGACCAAAGTACTCAGGCCAAGATGAACACGGTGTGATATAGCAATGGCCCAGCCCAATAAACTGGGTTATGTCAACGAACAACATTACTACTAATGGCATAGCCACAACTCCAAGTTGGGTTATGTTAATCTGGATGGTGGTGTATACATTCACTTACGCTCAGATGATGCTGCAATTACGACCCACTCTGATTTAGAATTGCAACGTTCTCCTATGCTTGTTCTGAATTATTTTTTGTTTTTTGTGTTTTTTGGAATAATTAGCAACAAGAGGACACAGATTATGTCACAAGAAGCACACGGGGGACTATCATTCTTTATTGACGACGCCGAAATGGAGTTGGTATACCATTTTACATATCTAGGAACAGAGGTAAATAGCAAATTATCCCTAGATCAGGATATCAACATCAGTATTGGTAAGGTGACATATGCCTGGGTCAGTGACATTGAGGTGAGTGACCCGTGTAGCAAGACTACGAAAAAAACAACCAGCCATGAAAAATAATGGTGAGGGTAGATGGAGACCCCCAGGGTGGATGGGGCGAAAGACAGTGTATTTTTGTGTGAAGTCAGGGAACTTTAGGACAGTTGATGTGTAACAGAGTGAGTACCATCTCTGTTAATAGGTTTGGAGAGCATGATGTGCAAAGGTTAAGCACGGTTGAGCATCCTATAAGAACGTAACTAAGGATGCTCAAGCCGTGACGTAGGTTTTAAAAAGGTTAGTTACAGCCTGGGTCTGGAAAGGTGAACATTATATCATGTAACCTGTGCAATATTCTTGGACTTATTATGTTGAATAAATCTTTTAACAACACCATCGGGACTAATCTTATAATCGTCCCTGTACTGTCACAGAACAGATTTGGTGCCGTGACCAGAATTTTAATTTTAAACTTAGATGTCGCGGACGCAATGAGAAGTACTGAAAAACACGATAGCACAGCGGAGAACTTTCATTGAACTCTTTATCTCGGCTTGCTGCGACAAGAAGGTATGAGTAAATAAAGGTTTATTGAGTAAATGTTTTGAATTAGTAATCAAAAGATCCAGACCAGACCACTTTTCTTGAAAGTTTCAACTTAAAATAGAATCATCATGAAGCATGTTTTGGCTAGTTGATTGAAGCCGCCATACATATTAGAATTACTGGATGGAGCCACCATTGTAAGCTGGGTGTCAATATACTGGGCTGTTTCTCATCATAACCACCTGGAGTAACCTGATTGTCGTCACTATGCTGTGAGTTTTAACCTGCCGTTATTGCAGCCGTTGATTGACCTTGCTTGTCTGAAGGTCACTTACTCACTGGAACTGTCCAGCATTGAAGAAATTTTTCACCTCTCAAAATTAAAACAGCCGCAACTAACGTGAAAACTACAGTTTATGGAGATGTTATGAAGAATGCGATGTACTTGCTTTGGTCTCTTTGGACGCGGCTGGGCATAGTGGGTTGCCGACCTGCTGAAAAAGAGAACCTATTGTAATCGCTTCATTTCTCTTAAGCCGTTTCAAGTCGTCCAGAAGTGTCATTTTTTCCGGGTGAAGTCGTCCAGAAGTGCCCTGTATCGGGTGAAAAGAAGCCGCAAGTCTGGTGTGCCCGACCATGGGTGAAAGTGGAAGTACTCCTCGCGCTAGAGAAGCTAGAGATGTCTGAGGATTGATGTAACCACCAGAGATTGCTTTCCGGGGATCCAAAAACCGACAGGACAACTAGAAGGTCGTCGTTTGGAGAAGTTTAAGAAATTACAGCTTCAAGTATCCTTATATGATTATAACGGTATGGATTGTTAATTTTAGGACAATTATTATAATTGTGTAATAATTTGTGTTTATTGATTAGAACGACCTTATTAGAGTTTGGCAAGGACGATATCATGGTAATACAAGATAACACAGATGAGACAATGGGTGAAGTAAAGAGTCCAGAATTGTCCTCTTGCTGATGGAGTAGAAGAACACGACACGCTTGATTTTTTATGTGAAGCATAAACATTTCCCTCAGCCGACGTATGTGGATTTACTTTCCGGTTAGACCTACGGACGATGTGTTTCAGCTCTTTAACGGCATTTAATTAAGGTTTAACCAAGATAAAATAATGTAGTGTCTTAGATAAAATTGATTTATTAATTTGAACATTCGATATTTATTAGAGGAAAAATAGTTGATTATGTCTCTTGTTTAATTTAAATACGATCATATACTTAGTGATATTTATTAACTAAATAGTTATAATTGTGAGTTTGCTTATATGAATTGATATTTCAGCATATTTCAACACGTAGCAGAGAACATGAAAGGTTTGAGCCAAAAATTGAAAAAGGTGTCCATATGGCTAGAAGAATTGCAGGTGGCGGTCAGTGAAGTACAGCATTTTGTAGAAGGGTTAAGGAGAAGAACGACTAGACAAGAGCCTTATAGATTTATGGTAGACTGCAATGAAATAGTAAAGAATAATAGGAGACAGACAGTATCTAATGAAAACAGAAGACAACATAACGTGGTATATAGAGACAGTTACGTTGAGTCAGATGTGACTAGGGTCAGAAGTGATTATAATAGACGAAGATACAGAGATAGGCCTGAGAGAGACCTTTCCAGTAAACAACAGAGTTGGCCTTCTTATAGTGTGACTGCTAGAAAAAGACGGGACGATTGGTTTGAGCAAAGACGGAGACAGTATTTGAAGTCAGGGTCGATAAACAGGGTAGAAAACGTAAGTAGAAATTCAACTGCTCCTAAGGTGGTTGCGAATCTGACTGTCAGACAGGAAAAGAAGACGACGGCATTAGTAAAGAAAATAGACCAAGAGACTCAGACGCAGGTGATTGAAGTAGTAGAACGGAACACACAGACACAGGTTGATACAGTAGAAAAGAAAACCCAGAAACAACCAGCCAACAAGATAACAAAAGCAAGTCAAACTGAGTTAGTTTCTCCTTATGGGAATTTAGAAAAAGGAGACACACTTGAAATTAGGGAAGACAGGCAGACAAGACAGGTGAGGAAAAGTATTAGGGAAAGGAATACAAATAGTATGATAGTTAATAGAGGTACGACGACGGGTATGTCAAGTTCCTCAGGTATAGACATTAAATTAATCCCTAAATGGTGTAGGAATGTTAGGTGTGGGAGTTCAGGTTATGGAGAGGATATTTCCACCTCTACCGCATATTATAGTAAATACCGCGCTGCTGGGACAACTTTAGATACTGATAATTCAGAGGACGAGTTGACTATTAAGAAGAAGAAACGTAGAAAAGGAGTGTCAGGAATTTCTTTTAACCCAGAATATACGGAAGAAGAAATGAAGAGATTCAGAGGATATATGCTTTCTAGACCTGATTTATATACGCTTACAGATATTGAAGAAGACGAATTAGGAAATCTGATCTCTAATAATAATCTAAATTAGAGCTACGGGCTAGGTTTGATAGTTGACCAATAAGTGACGTGACGAAATACGTTGAGAGAATCTGACTCGTTAATAGTGTGGGATGAAGTGAGGAGGAGGTTAAGATAAAGTGAGTGAGTAGTTGACTGTCAGATTGGTTTGACGTGGAGAATTAAGTAGGACGGAGAGTAGTGGAATTATAATGATTGAGAATGGAGTAAGAAAGCGGTCGAATTGTGAAAGTCCTGTTGAGTATTGAAGTAATTCGTCTGGTTATGCGTTGTTCTTGTATATGTAAAAGTGTAAGACAAACATGTGTGCTGCGTCGTGCTGAAGAAGGAAGCGTAGGGATAGAACGATGTCATGTGATTAGTAGCGCATACATGTACGAGGCGCTTGGTATATCTTGTGTAGAAGTGATCGACACGCTTAGTCTGTGGTAAGTAATTGCTAGAATGTTAAATTGGTGTCTAATTTGGTTGTGGTAGAAGTAATAGTATAGGAACGTCAGGTTGTTGTGATACGAGAATAATGGTAAGATGAGAACGAGCTTGTTTGTACACAATGGTCAATGCATATGAGAAGTATAAAGAAGGTGATTGAAAAGGTGTGATGTCTTTTGTCTTGGAATGTGTGGTATTAGACAGAATTAATGAAAATTCTATGACGGAGTGTCAGATAGAGAGTTAACGTTATGTAAGTAAGTACTGTGTCGTTGGCGGAGGTTAGTGTGTGGAAGAATTAGAAAACACAGAAAAGTTAGCTGTGGGAAAGTGATTCTTAGCGTTTTTAGCGTTTAAATCGTTGGATGATGAGAGTGGACGAAGAGTTGCTTGTTAGAGCTAATGTGTTGTTTGAGCAAGGTAGGCTTTGAATTGAGAATGGATATTAAAGGGGCTGTAGATAGCAGTGCATATGGTTTGGTATAGGGTTAGATACATAAACAAGGATGCTTGTCATGGGATCTGAGGGGGTAAATATAGGAGCTGTGATAAACAGCGTGAATTAATGTTCATGGAATATGAACATTGTTATTGGTTTCATGATGGGACATGAGATAGGTGAAATATGGGCATGGGTGTGGATGGCAGTACGAATATTGAGTATATAGAAGAAATTTTGGATCAACTTAATTTATAACGAACAGAGATATAGGTTCATAAATCATAAGATGCGTTTTTGAAAAACTTTTATTTGTAAAAGTTTTTACGTTTGCAAGGGAGGTAAATGTGATTGTTTTTGATTACTTCTCTTCATAACTGGGTGCGCACCCCATCTTTTCTGTCTATCCTGTGTTGTGTGTTGGTGTTTAGAAAGAATGAGAAGTTTCATAACGCAAAGTGTATACCAACGATTTTTATGAACAATTATATATAATTGAAATATCCTTATGACCTATGTTTTTGTAATGAAACGAAGAAGAAGTATAAACTCATAATATAGCGTTTTGCTATATGGGACAATTATAAGAGACAAGTGGAGAATTAGTTTCGAAGGATGTAGAAATAAAAGTAGTTACTTAAGATAGTTTGGGATGGCTTGGAGAAAGAATATTGGGGTTAAGGTTTTGATGAGGGAAAGAATGGTTAGAATGAGTAGGTTAGGGGTTAAGACTTTTGAAGAAAGGTCTTTTTAAAGAAAGGGAGGCCTGTAACAGAGTGAGTACCATCTCTGTTAATAGGTTTGGAGAGCATGATGTGCAAAGGTTAAGCACGGTTGAGCATCCTATAAGAACGTAACTAAGGATGCTCAAGCCGTGACGTAGGTTTTAAAAAGGTTAGTTACAGCCTGGGTCTGGAAAGGTGAACATCATATCATGTAACCTGTGCAATATTCTTGGACATTATGTTGAATAAAACTTTTAAAAACACCATCGGGACTCATATTATAATCGTCCCTGTACTGTCACAGATGTTTTGGCGCCGAGCGGATCGGTGGGCGATTACGTGGGAGCTTAGACTGGCTGCGGGTCAGATCTTTTGTTGTGTTGTTCTCCCAGTGGTGAATGCAGGCCTAAAACCCAGTGGGGTTTGGATAGTTAATGGAGGCCTGAACCCAGAGTGGGTCGAAGAGTTAGTGGAGACTAGACCCACTGTGTGGGTTGTATTGTGTGAGTTCCAGCCCTGGATAGTAGCTGGATTACCTGTCTTGTGAATTTGAGATTAAGCAGGCCGTGAGAAGGCATTGATGTGTGCGTGTAGAGTGTGAGGAATATATATATATATATATTCTATGGATTATATGGTTTCTGGAGATATAAGGATGTTCCGTTTGTCCGTGTTCTTTCTGCAATAAAGGGTTATGTGCGCCAACTCAATCTTGTTTAATGACTGGTGAATGTGCACTGCAGGGGTGAGTTATAATGTAAGACAGTTAGATAGCTCAATTGACACACCAGGAGCATCGTTACCTAGACAACGACCAATATCACGCACTTACCATTAAGAACTTCGTGATATAAGGCAACAATAACAATGAATCATCATCAAGTGCCGTGCCGGCTGACGTAGGCGTTCATGGCTCTCCATAGATCTCGGTCTTTGGTTTTCCGGATCAACTCTGCTGCTGATATTCCTCCATGCCACCGTCTCAATCCATCCAGCATCATTTCTCTTGGTCTGCCTCTGCCTCTCTTCCCCTCGATCTTTCCAGTTGTTACAATGTTCTCCAATGCCTCTCTTCTCATCACGTGACCAAAGAAAGATGTTTGTCTCTGTCTTATTGTTGTATATAATGTTCTAGTTTCATTAGCCTGTTTCAGGCAATCGTCGTTAGTTACTCTGGCAGTCCAAGTAATTCGCAACATTCGTCTCAGGAACCACATCTCAGTTGCTTCTAATTTCTTCTTAATTTGTTCATTTACATTCCAAGATTCACTGCCATACAGCAAAACTGGTTCTACATAGCATTTCAGCACTCTCTTTCTTACATTCAGTGATAGCGACTTATTGCATAAGATACTCTTCATTTTCTGAAATGCGGCTTTTGCCTGCCCTATTCTGCTCCTAATCTCTGTTGTACATCTTCCATCTGATGTTATAAATGCCCCTAGGTATCTAAAATTGTCCACTAGGTTAAGGATTTTCCCTTCTATTTCTATGTCACATTTTGGTGTCACCATTTTCTTTGATATTACCATTGTTACAGTTTTCTTGATATTCAAGGAGAGTCTTTTCCTTGCACTCTCTGTTACTACAACGTCTAATAATTGTTGTAGGTCTGTATTCTTTATGGTGTCAGATAATTCCTCTCTAACTGCATCCCTGGTGTCCGCATCATTATGATTGGTCTGCTCTAAAAATCTCTGGAGAAACGCTTCCCCTTTCTCTTTGTCTGTTGTCACGCGTGCACCATCATCTCTATACATTGTTCCCACTGTCATAGACCGATCTTTTCTTTGCATTTGTATGTGCAGTTTCCGGAATGTTCACAGTGTTTTATCACCTCCAATCTCCTTCATGAAACATTCCCATTTTACGTTTTTGGCCTTGCAGCACAGCGCTTGAAAACCTCCACCTCCGTCTTTCTTTACATTTTCCGCTGTGTCCACTTCCTCTCGTGAGCTTCGGGGTTTCACATAGAACTCAGACTGCAACACCTTAGAAGAATACAACTTAATTCACCACACCATTTTGGAACACTACCCGCTTTCTACAAGACATGCATACACGCACTTCAAGGACGCGAGCATTTACTACATCAGACAACAAACCAGATTTACAAATATCTAGTCAATCAACAAGCACCCCCACTACGACTCAGAATAAAAAGGGGACAAAAATACTACATACAAGACTACACATGTACTTTCACTAATCTCCACAATCCGCACATCAAACCCAAAGCCAGAGAAATTACGTACCGTTTAATCTTTAACATGTCACCTACTACGGAAAAACAAGCACGCAGGGCAAAACAAATAACACAATGTCAGCTCTGCAGACGGAACATACAGGAAACCGAAGATCACATTTATTACACTTGTCCAACAGTCCAAACCGCACTAGACACACTGAGACAACTCATTGAAACATTTACTAAAAAGAAAACAGATATGTATAAAGCAGTTTTTTTTTAACACTTTACCCAAATCTTCCAAAGACAACCACAAGAAATTGCTGATTTCTCTAGCAGAATACAGGTACCTAGTATGGTCCTGTAGAAACGCCGCATTTTACAAATACAAAACGTACAATTCACGTTTAATACTGCATATGTTCCGAAACAAAATAACACAAATATTCACAAACACACAGACATAACGAAATAAAACCAGTTTATTTGTTTACTCAATTGAATATCCATAATATGTATGAATGTGGACATGCACGCATATATGCACGCATAGGTGCATGCTTGTATGGTAGAATGTGGAACATAGAATATGGATATACATGTTTTATCTCAGAGGGCTATCATATAATACCGACACCCGGTCGTTTTGACTAACAACAGTGCAGTTTGAACGGGAGCGTCCCAGACCAGTCACTGTTGCGGAAATTTTAGAACGTGTGTGCGCCTCGCGACGCGAGCCCTGTGTGCGGTTTATTTTGTAAATACTTTGGAACACTTCTTACTAGGTGGAAACAAGCATCGGAGATCACAGATATTACACGCCTCTGGCCTAGGGAAACAACGGCTTTGTAGAAAACTGGCTGCGTGTCCTTTGTAAGACCCGGCCACCGGCTTTGTGTGTCTAGTGGCGGCTGGTCACTAGGCAATTTTGCGTTCAGCGGTTTGCTCTTTGCCTATTATTTTCAACAGGATTTCCCATCACGAATACATAGTTGTAGAATACCAAGGCCAACATGTATGGTATTTGTATATGGGTAGCCAAGTATGGGTAATTCGTGTAGGTATCTAGGTAAATATAACTATTGCTGTGGTTGATACACAGGTAATTATATTAATATATGCACATGGAACCCCATCCCCCCCCCCCCCCATACACACAATTTAAATAGAATGAGACTGTTAAGTCTATTGCCCTAGATCACTGAAATACATGCACTTTCATCTATAAAAAGCAAGAGAATGTGTGTGTGGGTGTGTGTGTGTGATAGAGAAAGAGAAAGAGAGAGAGAGAGATGGACAGGGGTAACATGCATTCCACGTGTGAATATGGAAATGAAACGAGGAATGTGTGTTTACATGCACTATGCCATAAATATCATATTATCATAACTGTATATGCATGTAATTGTTTTTAACGCATGTGACACATAACACTAACAAACGGCAACGCTCTGTAATATTCACAAACAAAGAAACACGCATTACACCTTGTAAATATACATTGCTTTGTATGAAATAAACGTTGAAAAAAAATAAATATTCTTTGACGGCTTGTAGGTAGGGAGTATAACTACATTTGTATTTCCAGATTTGTAATTTTAATAGATTTTGTGTAATGGCACTGTTTCCTATCTGACTATCAGAAACATTCATGTCATATGGAATTCTCAGATTACACTATCACTACACTATCACTATGCTTGCTTGCTTGCTTGTGTGTTCACTGGCTGTGACTGTGAACTGAACTCCAGCGCAAGGTCCTGTATACTGTATGTATGTCGGTTGAAGTTGAAGGCATCCTGTTGGCCAACATCAGTGTGATGTCATAAAGTACCTGGGGTTTGCGTGAGTATCCGTTGTCCCATGTCTGGCTTTTTGGTGTGCAGACTGGTGGTTCCTCGCCGTACAGGCAGATATTCTCCGACTTCGGAGGAATCGGCGATCCTACTGACTTTAGCCAGGACCCCAAAGGGACCTGTTGCCCAGGACGCTCAGCGAGGACGCGTCAATAGGTCTTGGCCAGTATAGAACCCAGCCCTGGTGCCTTGAAAACACATATGCGTCCAAGATGACACTGTAATAGCACAGGAGAGACCAGGTCTTGTTTGGTTTATTATATATGTTGAACAGTTTGGTGATGTGAAGTGTCTAGTTTAAGTGTCTAGTAACAGAAGTCCCATGAAGTGTCTAGTATAATAACAGAAGTTATGTGAAGTATCTTGTAATTCCATAGCCTCAGCGAATACTCTAGGGATTTCCAAAAGAAATACACTAATACTAATAGCCTGAATGACACAGTCAGAAAACAAACCCACAACCTTTAGAACACAAGGCAGATGACTTGATCACTTCACCACAGAGACTGAGAGACTCCCGACACATACATGTCTCCTAACACTGTCCACATGTATGAATATGTATGAACATGCTCTCTGTTGTTGTAATGACTAATATCTGTGCTTGTTATTCCTTCCAGTCTGTCTCAGTGGCTTTTCTTTTTAAATGTTGCATGTCCCTTACAGGACGTTGCAGTCAACATCAGCATTTGTCAGCTGCTGTTGATGTACTAGGCAAGATTACACTCAGTAGTTTGCCATTGCTTTCTGAGCGATCGGCTCACATACCCCGTAAGTTACCGATGTGGAGCGAACCGCTACCAGTTTTCACACACATCACTTTACTTATGAGAATATACGGGATTACAGAGAAAGTCGTGTAACTCCTAAACCAGGGAGCCAGCTACCAATTGGAAAATTGCTTGGCAAGCAAATTCATTTGTTAGAAGGCTTGATTTTACCATAAAGCTTGTGGTTGTCATCAAAATCCAAAATCTTCAGACTGCATCAATTTGGTGTCTGTAGGTGTAGCCTTTTGTGTATGGGAGGCTCATTTTATGGAAGTGAGGCTAAGCAGCCATGTGCAGGATGTGACAATATCTTGGGTGAGCCCAGTAACAGAGCTTCATGTCTTTGCACTTATGGAAGCTTCCCTGGATGGCAGGGAATGCCCATGGTTTCCTTCTACCTTCCCTTGAGGGCCGATGAAAATGTATTTAGCTGTTCCAACCTTTAAAAAAATGCTTAATTGTAATGGGATATTTGCTGCGTTGACCTAAATCTTTACAGTTTAATTAGCTGACATGTTAATTTTTTTTTTTTTTTTAAACATCTTGCTATATAAATCATGCTTTTCCATGATCATAAAAAAGTTGTATCAAATTGTTTATGTTTAATTTGTTTGATCACATTTATAACTCACTTAATCTTTCAGACTGACTGTTCACGATTCTCCCGTAGAGATTCTCACTGAGGTGCAATTCTTTGGGGAGATGGAGAGGGAAATACCAGCAAGTGTCAAGATAGAACAACCTGAAGTATATGTAGACTACCCAGGTCAAGGTAAGATTAAGTGATGCATAACATGACAATGATGTTGATTATGTCTTCTCTTCTTCTTCTTCTGCGTTCATCCAGAGAGTTTTTTCGGACTTGATTGTGTTGTGCCTGTTTACAGCAGAGCTGCGATACTTGCACCTTTAGGCTGACACATCCTACTTCTGCGAGCTTGGTTGACCGGGTTAACCTTCCCTGGTGATTATGTCTCTTTATGTGCCCAAAATATGTTGCCTTCAGTGTATTTATTATAACAAATAACAAGTCTCAAAGCTGGAGCATGCTCTGTGATGTGCTAAGACCATCACATTTTGTAGGCCTGAATGCATGGAGGAATAACTGGCCAGCCTTTCCCTCTCTTGGCATACACAGGTAACTACACTCATGACATTATCAGCATAACCCTCTAGTTATTACACAAACACATTCGCTTCAGTATATTAATACCCAATCCATGTTGCTTATTTCAGTCAGTTATCAGTTATCTGTTGGGGTATCTTCGTTGCACTCCGGACATGTCCATAGGTGCTCAGATCCTCCCCCCAGCATATGCATCAGCGTCCGGTGGCTAATAGTGCCAGTTCTGTGTTGGTTGACGAGGCACTTAGTTTTCCCGATGTACCTCTCGCGTCTGGCTGTGCCGATTCTTACTCCCAGGTCTTTCATCCTGGACAGCGATGTGGAATCACTGACGTCAAAATCCTCTGTTCTCGCCAAATCTTTAAGGACGTTAATAACATCGGCACGATCCATAGGCTGCAGAGCCAGCCAGTTTGTCAACTCGTTCATTTCCCTCGACTCCCGCATGTCCCGGGACGAAGGTGAAGGTGACTTTACGGACAACAGACTTCCGCAGCGATTCAGTCCACTGTCTACGTACAGATCCAGCTTCGACCTTCTGAATCATGCTCATTGAATCACTTAGTACACACACGTTGGTATAATGCTGTGATTCCAGCCATATGAAAGCCTGTGTAACTGCCATCACCTCCATCGTCATGCTGCTCGTGGTCATAGAGTGGGCACCACTGGATTCTTGAACGGTTCGGCCCGCTGAACGGGCTGTAAATGCCCACGCACTTCTCTGCTGCTTTACAACAGATCCATCTGTATAGATGAGCACTTCGGGGCTATCTGAGTGTTCATAGATGAGCGCATTAACCTCTGCATTGACAGCGGCAGGGTTCTGCTCTCAGCACCGTCTGTCGAGTGTGATAATGCAGGAGAAAGTGCACTTAAAGGCTGGAGGCACCGGCACCCATTCCTTGCCGGGGTTGATGTTGCTTATTTAGTTTCTGCTAGCAAGAGTCAATCTTCAATAATGTGTCATCCTTGTTGTCCCTTACATTGGTCAGAGACTTGTCTGTACATGTCTTAAACAAACAAGAGCACAAACTACCTCTATGTGTCTCCACTTGTTATATCTACTTTGTTGAATGGTTTTTTGCCTGGTCTTAATGTCAGGGTTGTTCCCAGTATAAGTAACTGTCTTTTTCAGCATCTTTTTCAGTAAGACATCTTATAATTTTCATGTTCAACTTTGTCATAGCTCTTCTGATAGTCAATAAAGCATTAGTAAACATCTTTTCACTTTCTTTATTTCAAAAAATGTCTGAACAGTATATTCAATGCTTGATTTGTGAATCTGAAATCTGAGCATTGTGTTGCTTCTACATGCTTTGTTAGAAGTTTAAATACTTAGTTTTTCACGTCCCCCGGGAGAGTGCATGTGTTGACAATGTCATTGCACAACAGAGTTATCTTGTCTTTGCCATATTCTTCAGGAATAGGAATGAACAATATGCGATGGTCATGATCAGAGCTAATAGATCATTACAATATTTTCAGATTTGTGACCTGACTCAGGCTGGCTAAACTCACTGTCTCACTTTTATTCTCAGCCATGCATGGTTCACAACTTCCCCCATTATCCATGCAGTGATGTGAACCCTTTACATGACAGTCGTTTGTCCGTTTTTTAGCTCTGAACTGGCAAGATTTTTCAGGTTCGGTAAAATTTCTCGGGTTAGGGTAGTAAAAACATCACATATCAGGTGTTAGTCAACAGATTTTAGTAAAATAAAAACAGAATGAAGGAAAAAGCATGCAAATTATTTTACTCACATAAATGTTGCCAGTAATTCACACATGAACACACATATTTACAAAAAACAACATATTATTTGTGACTGTCAGTCTTTTACACTATTTACCAACACTCAGAATCAGAATCATTTTCTTCAAAGTCCGAAAGATCCGGAGTGTGTACACACTGCCCACGCTAGTATCACTGATATCCAAATGCAATTCATAGTCATCTTCGTGCACTTCAGTGTCACTTAAATTGAACTCAGCGAAATCTCTGCTATCACTTGAAGCATCATTGAAATCCATTTTGAAATACAACACGTAAAACCCCCCAAAAACTGTTCAAAAAATATGTTAAAATTCAAAGTATGCGCTTGCAAATGGTGGCCACATTGTCAAGCTATCGGCGAAACCGAAAGTAGACAATCAGAAGTCTTGTAAAGCTGTGAGATCGCGATTTTAAAACGCTTAGTATTCAAGGGTGTTTTGGGCCGTTTTGCTCATTCACGGGTAAAGACACGCTCGGCCGTTACGCCCGGTAAAGGGTTAATCTACACTCCACCAGTCCCTCTTACAATGATTGTGGCCATGTCAATTCTCAGTCGGTCTGGCCAGCTCTTCAGTTATTACCATGCCACTCTGTAGATTGATTGATTTAGGAACCAACATCAAGCATTGGGGGCATTCCCATAAGCGCCCCATCCCCATCCTCAGCAGCCAGCAGAGAGTTCCAACACTAATAGTTCCAGTAGCAATCTGATTATATGTCCTTCTCGCCTTTCCTCTGAGCGTCAAGCGTCAGCCAGATCCCCTTGTCACTCCTCGCTGCCTCATTCTTGCAAGACTATGGTGATCCATTTGCTCCTCCGCTGTGTACACGTGCTCCCACAAGGCCGCAACCACGTCTGCCTTGTCATTATCAATACTCCACCAAGTTTTGCCGAGCCAGCTAATCTATCCACCTGTTCATTCTCCAGCACACCGGCATGCCCTGGAGAAAATATCCAGGTGATGCTTGCCACCCGTGACCTCTGAAGCGAAGAAAAACAACTCTGCACGAAGCCTGCCTGTCTTCACCCTCCTCAACATACTTTTGAGTTAGTTACAATCATTATGTGTGTATGTATCGTGTTCTCCATCCAGCGGAAAGCTGCACTGAGCGCCTCCACCTCCATTCTTAAGCTAGATGTTGTGGTATCATACGCCAAGCTCTTCAGCACCAAACGTCGAAGAATCCCCAGGTATTTCTCCTACCTCTCAACACTGAAACATCTGTGTAGATAATCACATCACATTGTGCTGAATTAGTTGCTGGATTTCCACATCCGTGGCCCCTGCTGGCCACTCCCTGCACTCCCGACTCAATGTGATTATAACTCTGCACAAGTCTGCTCGGCTGGCACTCTGACCCACTCCTCTCCTCGCCTGATGTTCTCAAAGATGCACACCTGTCTGATCGTATCCATGATTTCCCTCTTATCAGTCTCTGACCCTTAACTGCATCCAGTGCCTCATGCAACGGGTGATCTGTGTCTGCAGCTACTCTGAGGTATGCCTTCACCTGCATCACCTTGTGCCTACCAGCAACAGTCGGCAGACCAAGGGTGTAACGCATACACACTGCTTGGGTATCTCTGGTGCATCCCAGAATGACTCGCATCGCTTCGTTCTGAATGCGCTCTAATTTCACCAGTTGAATCTTTGAGGCAGTGAGCAGTCCTAGTCCATAATCAATCACTGAGAGGATCAAGTGATGGTATAGTGTGAAGATCATTCTCTGCTCTGTGTCCATTGCAGCCATAGTTTTAAGTGCATTGAGTCCCTTTTGAGATCTTGTCACAACCTTACATGGTCCTTGAAGGACAGACTCCTGTCAAATGTGATTCCCGGATACTTCAGTTTGTTCTCTCTGTTGACACTTCTGCCATCTATCGTGAGGCTTTGGACATCATCTCTCACAATTCTGTTGTCCAGAGAGCACCACAAAACAGCCGCTTTTTCCCGGTTGGATGACAGCACTCATTTCAGTGCATCAATCAGTCACTTTGTCTACTGTCACCTGTAGCTCCTGGGCTGTTTGCTCCCTATCTCTCCCCTGCCTATATGCAAGAACATCATCTGCAAATGTTAGTATCCTTCCAACCCCTGGTGCTTCTAAGGTTTGCAATCTTGCTCGTATACACGTTAAAGAGCACCGGTGAGATTGCAGATCCCTGTGGCAGTCCCGGAGTTAAAATATGTGGCTCTGAGGTCCATGCACCCAGACAGAGAGCAACCTGACGAGAATGTAGGACGGCTGCTATCCAGTTCACCAACCAGGGATTGACCCCCTTCTCCATTAGTGTGGCCATCAAAATATCATAGCAAACTCTATTGTATACATCCTTGAGATCAAGCGCCGCTGACATCATTTCCTGTCTACTCTGGAACCCCTCATAAACATCAAACGCAAAAGTGGCTGCATTTGACCATGTATCTTTTCCTGGCCTGTAGCTCCCCAGGCCTCTTGGAAGAAGCTTCCCCCTTTCCAAAAACTCTTACAGCTTGACAGCGACTATCTTCTCTTAAACCTTCCCAAATGTATTTTGAAGGGTGATGATCCTAAAGCTGCTAAGCTTTGAATGATCCATGAATGGTTTTGGGAGAGGGATGAGATAGCTGTGCACCCAATCCTGCGGTACTGATGCTGTCCTAATGCTCTGGTTAAAGCAGTCGGTCATCTCCTTCAGGTCTGCATTCGCTCAAACCCTTCATGTGGCCATACCTAACACCATCGAGGCCCTGGTGCCGTGTCTTTTGCCTTTTTCAAAATATGTTTAACATCTTTAACCCGTATGATGTCTTCATAATGCATATTCTTTATGGTGCCAGATAACTCCTCTCTAACTGCATCCCTGTTGTCCGCATCATTATTATTGGTCTGCTCTAAAAATCTCTGGAGAAATGCCTCCCCTTTCTCTTTGTCTGTTGTCATGCGCACACCATCCTCTCTATAAATTGTTCCCACTGCCGCTCTGTAGATGGAAAGTCCCAGTACCAGTCTTGCACACCCATCTCAATTCTGAGCTAAGAGAGATCAAAGAGAACTGTGTATTACATTTCACATAGTCATGGTACTTTAGTCTGTGATCAGGAGAAAAGTCTATACCAGCCTCACTCTGATAGTTGCAAGACCTTTTCAGGACTCAGGTGATCTGAACTTTGATGCTGGGCACTAAAATACAGTTTCCTAGAGGATTCGCAATCAACAGTGCAGTCTGTAACATTTCTCTGAGAACTCAGAATCTCCACCTAACACGTGTAATCATTAACCAAGATTATATTCTTCACAGGTTGGAGGTCACTCCTGGAGAACATACACACCACTAGACTAATCTTGTGCCATGTGAAATAAGATGTAGTTTAAGTGGTAACCAATTATTTTGAGGAATATCCTCCATGTTTATCCTCTGATTATGAAATACTGAGGATGAGAGCATGAGAGCTGACACATCTAACGCTGGCAGCAGAATAAAACTGTTCATTCATCCACCTGCTAACCAAGCAGTCAAAACTTGCTGTATGCAGTGAATGCATCTCTCAGTGAAAGAAAAGCATAAACTTACAAAACAGATCTGACCCAATCTATCGTTTTCTTCCCTGCGGTCTTCCATTTATTATGGACCATTGAAACACATCTCTGGTACTTCTTTTAATAGGCTTGATTAACCCACAGACCAATTTGCCTGTTAGCAAGATTTTTCCATGTTCATGTCACATTAAGTCGTAGCACAAATATTCATTTCAGGCAAGAAGGCAGTGTTCCCTTTAATAACATGCCAGTTTTGTTTAATCTCATAAATTAGTTTAGTTGACGGATCAACATCACGGCACACGGGTGTAACCCATAAGTGCTCCGTTCTTCTCCTAACTCAAATCTGAGTACGGAGAAACTCAGCTCAGTGCATGAACTCCGTAGCACCGGTGAGGATCCTTAAATACTTTGGGTAGATTTTAAACTCCAAATTTTGCCCGGGCAGCACTGTTAGGCTACTCTTTTTCGATTTCCAACTGCCAAGGGATTTTTTATGTGCAGCAACAATACACACGGGCATCCGATCTCACTACCCAGCGACCAGGGGACATTTTTATTGCTAGAAGTCCGCGTGAAAACAATCCTGGCCCTCGCCGGGGCTTGAACCCAGGACCTGCAGCACTCGAGGCGGACACCATACCTCGAGACCTCAGCCCCCCCCCCCCCTTTCTTAAATTACTTACAACTAAAATAGCAAACTAGTCAGCAATAATTTCAACATAGACTACCAGTTTGTATGTTATTTTATATCATTCAGTTCTTCTTTCATTCACTTGAAATTTGTCTATAACTGCAATGTTGACTCTTGAATGAACTTCACTGTCTTTTTCAGTTCACTCAGTGGTCCATTTAGTTTATCTTCCACTGTTGTATCTCCAGGCCAGAAGGATTTGCCTATGTATGTCATATTTCTGTCAGTCTTGGAGTATATGGTCTGCTGTCTGAGACGCCAATCCACATGTGCACATGGCTGATTCGCCAATCTTGAATTTTGTAGACATGTGTTTGTATAATGTATTGTGTCCTGTTCTGATGTGCAGAATAATGATTTGTTCTCTTCTGTCAATAAGGTGGTAGTCGTCATGTGCAGGTTTTAATGGCTTTGTGACTGATTTGATCATTCTTTTCTTTTGGTGGTATGTAACGAGTACATCAGGTTGTTTTTCTATTGCTCTTTCCTTAGCCAATCGATCACCTCTCATGTTTCTGGGTACTCGACAGTGAAATTGTATCCACTGCGTGGTGACTTTACGCTGGCTGCCAAGTTAAGAAAGTAGTGTCCATAGTTCTGGCAATTTCTCAGACAGGAGCGCCTCATGTACTGATCTTGCAACTGTCAATAGCACCACAGGCTGTGTACTCATCTCATCTCATTATCTCATCTCATCATGCTCCTCTTGTACCTTGCCGTGTCGAGGTGAAGTATAAACAGCAGGAGAGTGCCCGCTTATGGGCTTCATGTAACAATATTTCCATGGACTCTGTTATTCCCTGCGTCCATCGCTTACGTAGTCGGCCTTTTCTTCTGTTTCCCTCTGGTCTGTACATCATTGCTTGTTGTGGTATACTGTTAGTTGGTAACCTACTTGCAAGGCCAAACCAGGCTGTGTACCATGGTTGGTATTTAGTAATTTCTCTGTTGCTATCTTGATTGCCTGTATTTCTGCATCATTGTTATGGCAGTACTTTCCTGTTGGTACTCTGACCGTGTCCTTAGTATTATTTTAGTATTCTTTGTAAATTCCCACTCCTCCATTTCGAACAGCATTTTGTGCTGACCCATCGGTGTAGACTCGGATCCATTGGTCCTGTGGGTATTCTTCATCAAGGACGCTGAGAGTGGCTGTTCTGCGCTGCACACTGTTCTGTTCTTCCTTGTCAAATACTCCTCTCACTTTTGTTTGAATTTGTCATGATAATCTATGTTCCTCTTTCCATGGAGTTCATTCTGGAATAGTTTTCAGGGGGATGCCAACTGTGCGCAGATCGGTGGTTTCTCTGCAGAGTCATTTGGCCTGATGGATAAAACTGCTTCTTTTCGACCGCCAGATAGCTAGGTTTTCAAATGTGTCCATAGCGTGGCCTGGCAAGCTGAGGAACTGTTCTGCTTGTATTAGTGTTTCATATCTCTGCGCTCTCTCAGCGCTTGTGTCCTCCCCAAATTCTTCATCTCCCCTACAAGGGTTGATCTCATCTTGTCCAGCTATTGTAGTGTGGTTTTTTATGCTGAAAACCACGCAGTTGACCCGGTTTCCAGGTGTGGTCGTATGCTCTGTTGATAAACTTTGCTAAGTATTTTCTAGGTACTTTAGTAACATTTTCTAAATTGCTTTTTAATTATATAACCTGCATAGTTGGATACCTCTTGAAAAAACAAATCCAACGATACCTTATTCAAGTCTGCAAGTGAATTGTAAGCTGAGATATTAATTTTTGTATGTCAGTTTAATATTTAACATTGGCATATTGGTAACTAATGGTAACCCACTCTGGAAAGTGTGACCACAAAACACGTAAGCTAAGGGCAGATAACTGCTCTTGGTTGTTGTTTTTTTTTTTTTTTGGCGCTAAGGGGTATAATGGAGGATGTAGTGGGGAATTATGGTTTAGGTACAAGAAATGAAAGAGGGGAAAAGCTAATAGAATGGACAAATATCAATGATATGATAATTGGAAACACATGGTTTAAACACCATAAAAGACGACTGTACACATGGATAAGCCCTGATAAGAAAATACGCAACCAAATTGACTACATACTAATTAATAAAAGATTTAGAAATGCTTTAATGAATGTAAAGACAATGCCTGGTGCTGACTGTAATAGTGATCATGTACCACTATGTGGACAAATAAAAGAAAGATTAAAGAGAGAGGAAAAAAATGGTTAAGAACATGCGACTTAATAAAGAGGTTCTGAAAATAGATAAAGAAATGCAAGAACAATACAGAGTGACTGTGAAAAATAGGTACAATGCAATAACTAAAATACAGAGTATAGATGAACAATGGGAAATGTTAAGGGACTCCATTCATCAAACTAGCAAAGAAGTATTACCGGAAAAAGGCAAAATAGTTAAGAAAAAATGGATGAATGAAGATATCTTAAAACTGATGGACAAAAGAAAACAGAGTAAAAATGACAAACAAGAATACGCTAAGATAAAGATGATGAAGATAAATAAAGAAATAAAAGATAAATGTGGGAAGGCTAAAGAAAGTTGGTTAAACGAGCAATGCAAAAAAATTGAATTAAATTCCATTAAAGATACAAAAAATATGCACAGACAAATCAGTGAGCTTACAGGAAGAAAAATAAGAATAAATACAGGGTGTTTGAAATCAAAAACAGGAAAGATAATATTAGAGGAAGATGTTATAATGAAGAGGTGGAATGAGTATATAAGAGAATTATATGAAGGAGAAAGGGAAGAATTAACAGAAGATAGTAACTTAGAAGGTCCACCTATTCTGAAAGAAGAAGTCGCTGACGCTATGAAACGTATGAAGAAAGGAAAAACAGCTGGGCCAGATGAAATCACAATAGAAGAATTAGAAGTATTGGGAGAATTTGGAGTAGATATATTAACCAAAATGTTGAATGATATTTACAGCAGTGGATATTTACCCAGTGATATGCTGAAATCTGTATTTATAGATATACCAAAAAGACCAGGAGCAATTGATTGTGAAGATTTTCGTACAATTTACCTTATAAACCATATCACTAAGCTTCTACTCAGAATCATAATGAGAAGAACCAAAAAGAAAATAAAAATGGAAATTAGTGAAGAACAGTATGGAATTTGTGGAAGGAAAGGGCACAAACAATGCAATTTATACATTACGGACACTAATAGAAAGGTCAATAGAGAAACAGAGAGACATATATTTGTGCTTCATAGATTATACTAAGGCATTTGATAAAGTAAAACATGATGAACTGATTAAAATGTTGGAAGATATCAACACTGATGGAAAAGATTTAAGAATAATAAAGAACATTTACTGGAAACAAGTAGCAGCAATTAAAATGGGAAATAAAGAGGGTAGTTACGAACAGATAAAGCTAGGAGTACGACAAGGGTGTGTCTTTTCTCCCTTTATAGCGAAGTAATAATGAGAGGGATCAAAGAGATGCCAGGAATACTAGTTGGAGGTTATAATATAAATAATATACGCTATGCAGATGACACAGTATTGGTGGCGGATAATTCAACAGACCTACAACAATTATTAGACGTTGTAGTAACAGAGAGTGCAAGGAAAGGACTCTCCTTGAATATCAAGAAAACAGTAACAATGGTAATATCAAAGAAAATGGTGACACCAAAATGTGACATAGAAATAGAAGGGAAAATCCTTAACCAAGTTGATAATTTTAGATACCTAGGGGCATTTATAACATCAGATGGAAGATGTACAACAGAGATTAGGAGCAGAATAGGGCAGGCAAAAGCCGCATTTCAGAAAATGAAGAGTATCTTATGCAATAAGTCACTATCACTGAATGTAAGAAAGAGAGTTATGAAATGCTATGTAGAACCAGTTTTGCTGTATGGCAGTGAATCATGGAATGTAAATGAACAAATTAAGAAGAAATTAGAAGCAACAGAGATGTGGTTCCTGAGACGAATGTTGCGAATTCCTTGGACTGCCAGAGTAACTAACGACGACTGCCTGAAACAGGCTAACGAAACTAGACCATTATATACAACAATAAGACAGAGACAAACAGCTTTCCTCGGTCATGTGATAGAAGAGAGGCATTGGAGAAGATCGTAACAACTGGAAAGATCGAGGGGAAGAGAGGCAGAGGTAGACCAAGAGAAGTGATGCTGGATGGATTGAGACGGTGGCATGGAGGAATATCAGCAGCAGAGTTGATCCAGAAAACCAAAGACCGAGATCTGTGGAGAGCCATGAACGCCTACGCCAGCCGGCACGGCACTTGATGATGATGATGATGATGATGATGAAGGGGTATAACTCAGGTTTTTATTTTGAACTGCAAAATTCAAATGAAAACCTCAAACTCCCTCTTCCTCCAGCCTCTTCCTCAACTCCTAAATACTAGAATGGGTGGTGATTGCAAACGTGCATCATTATAATCTCGTCGCTCTGAATAATCCATAAGAATATTAAATGATCATCGCTGTATTATGACACGGAAAACCGCTATATTCCCGCCATTGGAATTTAACATGACGCATCTTAGCATACGATCTTAATAATTTCTGTTTGGGATGACCCCGCCGACTAAAATATTTGAAAATTTTACAGTACGCGTAAGAATGGATGCTCAATATAATTATTTATACTAAATCAAGCGGCAACGTCTATAATAACGAGTACTATATATATCCTTAATATCGGGGAACAATAACAAGAAAACGTAAATCGCCGTTTGAAACATCGCCGGCAACTTTCGGTAATGGAAAATGTAGTACCTAGTATTTTCCCACTGGCTCCCCATGTGGTTCCACTTAGCTTTCTCAGGATGGCTATTATCCTTCTGGCTTTTGCTACTGCTTTGTTGATGTACTTTCTCCATGTCAGCCTGTCATCAAATGTTACTCCAAGGTATGTTGGTTCTTTATCTTCTCTTAGCAGTATTCCATTTATCTGGGTGATCCCTGCCTTTTGTTTTGGAGAGAGGGTAAATAGAGTGGTGCTGCACTTGTCAGTGTTTATGCTGACACACCATTTATTTGCCCATGCAACAAATGCATCTACAGCTCTTTGTAGTGATATGGTGGAAACTGAGGCATGTTAATTTGTGCTCCAGGTCAACTTCGTACATTGCCACTTTAATTCCATGTGGTAGTTTAGCAACATGATCATTGATGAAGGTAAGAAAAAGTGTGGGGGACAGGACTCCACTCTGGGGAACACCGTGATGCAATACTACTTTCTTTTGAATCTGTCTATCTGTACTTGGGCTCTTCTGTTGTGCAAGTATGCTTTCACCTATTTGTTACATTCTTCCATTGACTTTATAGTTTCTCAGTTTCTTCATCAGACTTTCTTTTCAGACTTTGTCAAAGGCTTTATTTTAGTATTATCCATGCCAAAAGCATCAGTGTCATCTCTTGGAATGCATCCTCAATTTCTTGAGAGGTGAGTTGTCTGATCTAATAGTAACACTGCCTAAAGCCAGCCTTTTGTGGCATAAGAATATTTTCACTTTCAATGTACTATTTCAGTCTGTGATTGATGAAGCACTCCATTGTTTTGCAGAGACAGCTGGTGGGGCTAATTGGTCTGTAGCTAGAGGCACTGGAACAGTCTTTCCCTGATTTTAGGAAGGTTATCATGATTGCTTCTCTCCAGACTTGCGGAACACTGCCTAAGGTCCAGCATTTATTGAAGATCTGCAGCAGCTTTGTCTTGGCTATTGTTCCTAGGTTCTTGATCATTTCATTGGAGATACCATCAGCTCCCGGTGACTTCCTCATTTTCAGTTTTGATATTGCTAGCTGCAGTTCGCTGATTGTAATAGGTTCCTCCAGCCTGTATGTTGCCACTTCTCTTGAATATCTTGTTTCTCTGGACTAATTTCCATTTGGGTAATTTGTGCAAATGAGTTTTATCCTGCCAGCTTTCCTGTCTAGCCTGCAGCTTGGCCCTTTAAAATTTGGCTTTTGCGTGCTGGAATTTATTGTGGTGCTCTTGGCTGGGTGTGGCCTCTGCTTGCTTTCTACCAATATCCAGTAACTGTTTATTTATTAGATTCAGCATGCATCAGCTAGATATTTGTTACATTTCATTTACATTTATCAGTTAACACAGTTACATCCAATAGTTCCTCATCTGTAACACAATAGTTTCAACAACAGTTCATCAATTACAATATACTATCACATCTAATTGTAGTCTGCTACAAGTATATTTTGCAATTAACTAAGTATTTACTTTGGCATGTTTCAGAAATACATCCATCTTCAGAAAGTTATCTTTTAATCTCCATACAAGAGCATTCACAAATGGAAACGTATGGTAACATGGACCTTATGAAACAAGAACTGTCAGATGTACCTTGTGAGGATAAACATCAGAGAGTCAGTCATGTGGTAGACATGACAGATTGTGACTTCATTCAAGGAATGGCAGGCGGTAGTAAAACCGAATTAAGATTGACTGAGAATAGTTATAAGGCAATACTAAACCACAACAATTGTTGTCTGTCAGTGAATTTGCCTTCTACACCATACATATCTAATGTTTGTGATTCAGGTGTCAATGCGAACAGACACAAGAGAACATATATAGCACTGAAATCTCACAAATGTGATGACTGTGGTGCATCTTTCACTCGCTTTGACAATCTGCAGCGCCACATGAGAACACATACAGGAGAGAAACCTTACAAGTGTGACGATTGTGGTGCATCTTTTAGTCAAGCTGGTAGCCTGAAGGGCCATAAGAGAGCACATTCAGGAGAGAGACCTTACAAGTGTGATGATTGTGGTGCTTCTTTCACTAGCTTTAGTAATCTGAAGAAACACAAGAGATTACATACAGGAGAGAAACCTTACAAGTGTGATGATTGTGGTGCATCTTTTAGTCTTGCTAATAGTCTGAAGTTCCATGAGAGAAATCATACAGGAGAGAAACCTTACAAGTGTGATGATTGTGGTGCATCGTTATCTACAGCTGGCCATCTGAAGCGCCACAAGAGAAGATATACAGGAGAGAAACCTTACAAGTGTGATGATTGTGGTGCATCTTTTTGTCTAGTTGACCATCTGAGTCGTCATAAGAGAACACATACAGGAGAGAAACCGTACAAGTGCAATGATTGTGGTTCATTGTTTGCTACAGTTTTCTATCTAAATTGCCACAAAAGAAGACATACAGGAGAGAAACTTTGCAAGTGTGATGATTGTGGTGCATCTTTTGTTCAGCTTGGCAATCTGAAATGCCACATGAGAATACATACAGGAGAGAAACCTTACAAGTGTGATGATTGTGGTGCATCTTTTAGTCATGCTAACAATCTGAAGCGCCATAAGAGAACACATACAGGAGAGAAACCTTACATGTGTGATGATTGTGGTGCATCTTTTAATCTTGCTAACAATCTGAAGCGCCATAAGAGAACACATACAGGAGAGAAACCTTACATGTGTGATGATTGTGGTGCATCTTTTAGTCTTGCTAACAGTCTGAAGCGCAATAAGAGAACACATACAGGAGAGAAACCTTACAAGTGTGATGATTGTGGTGCATCTTTTGTTCAGCTTGGCAATCTGAAATGCCACATGAGAATACATACAGGAGAGAAACCTTACAAGTGTGATGATTGTGGTGCATCTTTTAGTCATGCTAACAATCTGAAGCACCACATGAGAATACATACAGAAGTGAAACCTTACAAGTGTGATGATTGTGGTGCATCTTTTAGTCAAGCTAACAGTCTGAAGGGTCATATGAGCACACATATAGAAAAATCTTACAAGTGTAACGATTGTGGTGCATATTTTACTACAGCTGGCAGTCTGAAGTGTCACAAGAGAACACATACAGGAGAGAAACCTTACAAGTGCAATTATTGTGGTACATTGTTTGCTACAGCTTTCTATCTAAATGGCCACAAAAGAAGACATACAGCAGAGAAATTTTACAGGTGTGATGATTGTGGTGCATCTTTTGCTCAGCTCAGCAATCTGAAATGCCACATGAGAATACATACAGGAGAGAAACCTTACAAGTGTGATGATTGTGGTGCATCTTTTAGTCAAGCTAACAGGCTGAAGGTTCATATGAGCACACATACAGAAGAGAAATCTTACAGGTGTGATGAATGTGGTGCTTCTTTTTATTGAAACCACTGAACTGAAGTACAACAAAAGAACATATATAGGAGAAAAGCCTTACACAGGTGATGACTGGTGTATCTTTTACTAAAGCTGGCTATCTGAAAAGCCATAAGAATACACATACAGCAGAGAAACCTTACAGGTGTGATGATTCTATTGCACCTTTTATTAAGGTTGGCAGTCTGAAGTGCCATAAGAGAACACATTGAAGTGCCACAAGAAAACTCATACAGGAGAGAATTTGTATATGGCGATTATGGTGTATCCCTTTTTTTTTTTTTTTGAGTACAGCATCTCAATTGTCAGTTACACAAAACATTAAAAGTGGTATGTTTGTTGTACGTATTTTGTTGAAATGTTTGGTAGCTGATTAACCACAAGTGAATGCATACAGGAGAGAAAACTTACACTTGTGTGTTTGTAGTGCAACTCTTACTCATTTTAGATATCTGAATTACTAGGGAAAAAAACATTCAAGAGAGAAAACTCATAAGTGTGATATTTCTAATTTATCCCTAAATCAAGTAGATATTATGTCTCAAGAGAAGACATGCAGGAAAGAATCTGATAATATGTGATGGCTTGTGCATCTGTTACTCTAACATAACATCCTATTATCACTTGAGAAAACACATGTTACAAGTGTGATGACTTGTGCATCTGTTACTCTAACACAGGGGTCACCAAACTTTTTTCACGGCGGGCCAGATAACTGACCAAATGACAAGCGCGAGCCGCATACTCATTCTGTACAATACTTGCACCGGTCTCCTTGGCGAAGGTCTTACTGACGCGGTATACCCGCGTTTGAATCACGGCTGCATATGATTTGGCAGCAGACTATGTTACGCTGGTTTTATACGCTATCGTATAGGTGCCGGTCATTCAAAAAGCAATGGCAAACTACTGAACATAAACTTGCCAAGACATCAACAACAGGGGGAAAAAAGCTGGTGTTGACTGCAAACGTCCTGTAAAGGATATGCGACTAACTTTAACAAAACTTGCAAGCCAGAACTAAAGCTCTGGGAAAAAAGACGAAACATTAAGTTAATCATGGGTGAGTGGTTTGCAGTGCACAAATAACAAAGACAACCAACATATTTATTTACTAAAAACAAAGTATCAAAGAAAGTGACGTTAGCAAAAAGATAATTACATCAGACTTAGTGTGCACATATCCGAATCTCACAAACTAAGTAGCAAAAAAGGTTAGTGAGATTTGTGAAACTTATATTTGGCTTTCAAGATATCATCAATGTTTGGTTTGGAATTTCTGCATCCAATCAAGAGAATTGCTTTAAAATGTTCATCAGTCAATCTCGTTCGATGTGTTGACTTCACATACTTCATTTTTGAAAGTGTTTGCTCACAGACGTAAGTTGTTTCAAACACTGATGCCATACCTGCAGCAAATTTCTTCATTTTCGGAAACTCAACATTAGGTAAGCAGCGGTAGAATTCAACAAGTGTTCTTTATCTGTGCTTCTCTTTCAACAAGGCATTTGCTTGCAAATCAATGAGCTCCAACTGTAGTTCAACTGGCGAATCATCAAGGTTACAATCAAATGGATTCTGGAATAGAAGAATGTCACTCTCACTTCTGTCAAGATCTGAAAATCTCCAAAAATGCTTCTCCAAGTCATGAATAACTTTGGGGGGGGGGGGGGGGGGGGGGGGGAATCGAGGTTGACATCTTTGGCTATTGTAGCGCAAAACTCTTTGAAACAGTGAAAATGAGAAACGTTTTTTTCCTTCCAGTTGTGGTTCAAACAAGGACAGCTTTCTCTGAAATCCTTCAATGATTCGGTAGAGATCACAGACGAGGTTATCCTTTCCCTTAAGTTTCAAATTCAGTTCATTCATATGGGATGTGATGTCGACCAAAAATAACAACTTTGACAGCCAGGTAGGATCTGACAGCTGTGGATGAGCTCTATCTTTTTCATCAATTTTGGAGCTTATGAAAACGAAACAGGACTTTACCATAGCTGAGCTATCTCACTGATGTGTGATATGGCAAGACACAGAATTCAGAATCAATTTATTCACAAGAAGCCTGGAACTGGTGGTGATTGAGTGCATGTCCCCGAATGAAGTACTCAGCAGAAACGATTGGTTTCAGTACACAAGAAATATGTAAGTCTTTCCAACAGAGTGCTTGCTGATGTATGATGCAGTGCATGAACAGAGTGCCCGAAATTTGCAAATCTTCCAACTGAGTTCCTGATCTGCCCCATCAGACCCTTCCTTACTCCAGCCATGTTTATTCCTCCAGCTACTGTAACACCTTAAAGCTGATTCCACTGAAGGTTACAGTCTTACAAAGTATTTCGCATTTCCTTGAAGATGTCTTTTCCAGTTGTTGTTCGATACATGCTGCAAACGGATGCCAACTATTCCATTATCTGAAAGTCCAAATTGACACCAGGAATGAACAGAAGAAGTTGTGACATACTCGAGAGATCAGTAGACTCATCCAGCGCTAGAGAATACCATAACAAATTCCTAGTTTTCTCGCGTATCTGTAGCACTATGTTCTCTCCAAGTTCTTCTGTTCTTCACACAGTTGAACTTGCCGAAAGGCTGATAGTTCCAAACAAATCGGCTTTCTCAGGACACAAGTCATTTGCTGCTTCCACCATACACTCTTCGATGAAGTTGCCATCAGTAAATGGTTTTCTTTGTTCTGCCATCTTATGCACTATTTTCTAACTTGTACGAGTGACAGATTCATTTTCAGCAATATTTCTTGTGAAGAGATTTCTTTGTGTTTCTAAACCATGTTTCATGGACGTATATTTTTCAGAGCATAACTTTCCAAAACACTTTGAATATGGTGATAGATGGTTTGCTTCATAGTGACGCCGAAGATTGTGCTCTTTCAAAACGGCAACACTTTCCCTGCATATTACGCAACTGGTTTTCTGGTCCTTTGTTTCCACAAAGAAGTATTTTACTCCCCATTCTTCACTGAAAACTCGACACTCAGCATCCACTTTTCTTTTCTTAGTAACTATAATGAAGGATGAAGTACATGGAATTTGAAAATGAAAAAGACATTGAATTAGAAACATCATTAAAATATTATTGAAACACAAGAAAAGCAGAGGACTATGGGTCACTAGTGAAGCTACGGATCACCAAAGGAACATATAAAGTTCATAGGTACCCTTGGTAATAGAATATATCTCATAATAAGGTTTGCAAAATATATAAATAGAGCCGGCCTAAATAAACAGCCTAGAACAGTGTTTTTCACCTGGGGTACCACTAGTGGCAGCCAGGGTTTCAATCGAAACAAACCGAAATTGCATAAATGCAACATTTCTGCCCTTCTGATTTATTACATAATGTAGGACAGACACTTGGACCATTGCACAGAGTTCCTTATGCAACGTAAACATTTGCGTAAAGATCTGCTCCAGCAGAAAGGTCTAAAAACACTGACCTAGAGACCAGCTTGATTCTGAGCTGAGCTGGTTATTATTTTCATAATAACACGAGGCTTCTATGGCATTTTTGTGCTATGTTTGCTACTTTATTGCCACTATTCACACTTGTAGTTCACTTACCTATCACTGTGAAACAGAAATCCTTGTTAAAATGTATGACTAGTAAAAAGGAATTAAATATTTCTGGAGCATCAGACCTATGTTGACAGCCGGGTGCATCTGGGAGAGGGAAAGATGTGTGTGTTTAAGTGTGTTGCCATGGAAACTATGGTAACGTCAGAGTGTAGGCAGCACTACCACGAGCCGGGGAAGGATTTGGGATGGCGCGAAATAAGCAAACATTACAATAAACAAGAAAATCTAGATACAATAATTTATAATTGAAAAGAGTAAATTTAAGACAAATAGCAGCCAGGAGGTCTCCGCTAGTGTCATCTCCTATTATTCTAAACATAATATTTAAATTTCAATTGTATCACACCGTCTCGTGTTCCAGACGTTATATCAAGCAAGTCCTAATACCGTCGGCGGGCCAGATGAAATGACGTGGTGGGCCGGATCCGGCCTACAGGCCGTAGTTTGTTGACCCCTGCTCTAGCACAACATCCTATTTATCACTTGAGAAAACATATCTTACAAGTGTGATGACTTGTGCATCTGTTACTCTAACATAACATCATATTTATCACTTGAGAAAACATATCTTACAAGTGTGATGACTTGTGCATCTGTTACTCTAAGACAACATCCTAATTATCACTTGAGAAAACATATCTTACAAGTGTGATGACTTGTGCATCTGTTACTCTAACATATCCTAATTATCACTTGAGAAAACATATCTTACAAGTGTGATGACTTGTGCATCTGTTACTCTAACATAACATCCTAATTATCACTTGAGAAAACATATCTTACAAGTGTGATGACTTGTGCATCTGTTACTCTAACATAACATCATATTTATCACTTGAGAAAACATATCTTACAAGTGTGATGACTTGTGCATCTGTTACTCTAACAAAACATCCTAATTATCACTTGAGAAAACATATCTTACAAGTGTGATGACTTGTGCATCTGTTACTCTAACATATCCTAATTATCACTTGAGAAAACATATCTTACAAGTGTGATGACTTGTGCATCTGTTACTCTAACAAAACATCCTAATTATCACTTGAGGAAAACATATCTTACAAGTGTGATGACTTGTGCATCTGTTACTCTAACATATCCTAATTATCACTTGAGAAAACATATCTTACAAGTGTGATGACTTGTGCATCTGTTACTCTAACATAACATCCTAATTATCACTTGAGAAAACATATCTTCAAGTGTGATGACTTGTGCATCTGTTACTCTAACATAACATCCTATTTATCACTTGAGAACACATATCTTACAAGTGTGATGACGTGTGCATCTGTTACTCTAACATAACATCCTAATTATCACGTAGACAACATATCTTACAAGTGTGACGACTTGTGCATCTGTTACTCTAACATAACATACTAAGTAGGCCCACAAATTACGTTTTATGTGGACGTCTAGACTTGTTTTAGTATGTGCTATTAAATTTAGCTTCAATTATTACGTATACTGTGTTGGGGCAGGGGGGAATTTTTAGGGAGGAAATACGAAAGGGGGGGGGGTGTCAACACCCCATGTGTAAGGCATCATCAGATTACTTCTCCCACACCACACAAGAAACTTGCAAGTCGTGTGAGAGGAAAGAAATGATACATTTTATTGCCGTTGGCTCTTTACAAGTATATAACAGTCGCTATCAAACCACACACAAAGCCACAGAATTGCCTATCACTAGTTTTCTAAACTCTAATGCTATCTCTATCTATTTGGCTACACAAAACTCCTATCAACACTAAACGAGGTGCTCGCTACAAAGTCAGTCCCCAGTCTGACTTTCTTACTCGCGTGGCTACACAGCACGCGGAAGGACCTTGAAGTGTCCTTCGGCTTTTTGCATGCCGTTACACCTGGCACGCTTACATTAGCTGTCTCTTGTTGAGTGGCAATCGTGGCTATTATGTAGGCGTGATTCTGTCGTGACCAGAGTGCTAACTATCTGGTCAACGTCTCCGTGTCTCATGAGAGAACTAGTTAATAGTCCCCCATTCTATCACCTACCCTGCCCTTATATCGGGGCACTGTATCACCTCTATTCTATTTGAGGTTGACCACTCTTCCCGGTGGTGTTCTATCTTGAGGCAGACCTCCGGCCCTTATGTTCCAGTCTTTGACACACACCCTCCCCTCCTGTGTTGCGTCATCAACTTTGAGTCATTGGTTGTGACGCAAGAGGTTTCTAAAAAATTAGTGTATCTAATTTTTGTCAAAGACTGTAGATAACCTGGCTTTGGGCAACTCCATAGACTTCTACTGACTATTGTCACAATGTAGTATCACTTTACTTGGCTACTGGCAATCGCCACAAACTTGTCTGGTTGGCATGAGCCCTATTCTCAATCGCAATATTATATTAATTAGAGGTATGTCTGAACCGGAGCGTTGTCTTATAAGACCTGCCCTCACATAGTAAATTAACTTACTACCCATACAAAGTTGACTTAGGGTCAACACATGAATTGCTTCATGTCCCCCATATAATATTAAACAACCATTACCCAAGCTGTGTGCGACAGGCTTTACCTATCTCGCTTCCGCGTGTAAAGTTATATTTCATTGTTAAGTTAGTGTTTCGTTGTCTATTATGTCCCCTGATCCGGAGTTATCTCCCTTTTATCTATAAAATATGTATGCAATTTATATGTTTGTTTTTCTGGTTGTTTGCGTGTTTGGATGTGATTAATACTATAATCTAACTTTCTAACATGTGTATCTATCTATCATGTGTATGTAAGTTAGTTTTCAAGCGCCATAATTCGGTTGAATGTGGTCACAAACAAGTGTATAACACTAATCAGTGACTACATCTCCGTCTTATGAGACTTAAAATACTTTTTCTAAGATCTAAACTAAGCTACACACAACACATTCATCACAGCACATTTTCAACATTGAAAGCAAACATTTGACGTAGACAAAAAATAAAAAGTCGCGTTGAGCGGCAGAAAAGTCCGCTGATCAATCTCACTCTCTCTTGTATAATTTACATTCGCTCTCACTTTCACACTTCTGTCACACATCTTTCACCCTCCCAATTCTTTAAAAACCTTGGAGTGACACTGTACAAGTTTGGCTCAGTTTGAGAACGTTGAGCTCAATGACTGCGTAAATCGCTGCACGAGTCATGTATATGCAACATATTTACAAGTAAGAGCAAGGGTTGATGGTTTATACCCTGGTATTATGACCAACTATATTTTACTGTAATAATACTCTAACTACTGACATACTAATACTACTTCTATAAATGTGTATTTAATGTGTTAACTATTTTAATCTATTTTGCCACATTAATCCTAAGATATGCTTAAATTAATCCTAATATTTATCTAATTTAAGGGATGTAATCTAATTATTTAAAATGGCATTGATGTGAGATGAGTTATGTACCTTTCTGAAATGGGTAATCTGAAATGTAAAATTATAACAAATGTTTTTAATGCAAAAAAAATATTATGACTGATATTCTTATCTAAATGGTGTAAATGACGTATGTTTAATTGTCTAATATTTTTATCCTATTATGGTGTAAATTAATCATAATAATACCTGAACACGTTTGTTAAATGGAATGGTTCATTAAGATGGAATGAACTCAATTGACATGAAACAAAGTGGAATGTAATAAACTAAATGGTACTATTCCTATCTAAACTACTATCTATTCTACTTTTAAGGTAAGTAAGTGGGTAAAATAATGATTTATGTAAACTACTAAAAAAAATGAAAACTATTTTATTTCCTAACTCTAAATGTAAATGAAAGTTACCTAATGTACATATAATTTATCACACTATTAAAATATTATAATACATATCACAATAAGTATTTATATACATAGTATTCAAATACCCCAGGTTAGTTGTTGCCCCAATGTTCAGAAATTGCTTTCATTGGCATATTATATAATTACACTTGTCCTGGGTATATTAAATACATTACACAGTCATACTTGTGTCCTATGGGTATGGCACCTGTAGAGTTCGCTTGTGTCGTAGACCAGTATTTTTCGTGTCTGTATTTATGGACTGTTCTGACACTGTTTTTCTCTGCTTAACACAAATGATTCACCGGAAACACGTATGGAGCTTAGTAAATAACGAGCTGTTCCAGTTCACACGGTGATATATTTGTTTTTCGGAGCACAGTTCTTCTTTTGATGTCTACGGACACATGGTAGATCACTGTTCTTAGTACATAGTTTAGCACATAATGTCTATGTATTCATACAATATTTTACATAGAATATTATACTGTACTACTTTAACAATTATTACTCTACACACTTATGTGGAATCTCTGGTATTTCTACCTCAGATGGTCGACTAAGGGTATCAGCCAGAATGTTGTCTTTACCCTTAATATGCTCTATACTAAAAGTATAGTTTTGTAGAATAAGCGACCACCTGTATATCCGGTCATTCCGATGCACACCACTTTGTATGACCGTGATTGGGGAGTTGTCAGTCTGGACAATGAAGTGAACACCCGCCAGAAATTGATGGAGCTTCCTCACCGCATAGATGACGCTTAGGGCTTCCAACTCTGATATGGAATATCTGGACTCAGCAGGTGTGATCTTACGGCTCACGTAGCAAATCGGGTGGAAGATGCCATCATAAAATTGGCCTAGTACTGCAGCGATGGAGATTCTGCTGGCATCTGTCCTAAGATAATAAACGAGCCTAGAATTAGGCAAGCGGAGGATTGGTACATTACTAAACAGGATGTTCAATTTTGACAATGCAGAAATTAATAATGCATCTTTGACATCTAATTTTACAGATGCTTTTAAAACATTGGAAAATACACTTGTAATTTCCGCTAAATTTGGTATGAATTTGCTATAGTAATTTACTAACCCGAAAAGGCTTCTGACCTGCTTCTTTGTGGTAGGCATGGTCAGGTTCATAATTTTTGTAATAATTCTATTGTCAGTCTTAAGTTGACCTTGTGAAATGACATGACCCAAAACGTCAATTTCTTTTAGGCGCAATTCAACTTTGCTCGGTTTGACAGTGAGACCGAAGAGTCGCAACCTATCAAAGACATGTCTCATTTTCAGTAAGTGTGTTGTCCAGTCATCAGTATGGACACATATATCATCTATATAAGTCACTGTATTCGTCACTCCATGCAGTAGATCTCTAGTTAAGCGTACGAAAGTGGCAGGAGCATTTTGAAGTCCGAAAGGAAGAAAACGCCACTCGTAAAGTCCTAAAGGAGTTGAAAAAGCAGTAAGATGAATGGATTGAGCCTGCATAGGGACCTGCCAATATCCCTTAGTAAGATCTAATTTAGAAAAGATTTTGGAGGTGGACATGTCAAGGATAAGATCTTCGCAGGAAGGAATTGGTTCTGCGTCGATCTTAGTGACGTTGTTGAGCTTTCGATAGTCCACACACAGACGAATTGTGGAGTCTTTTTTCTTAACTAGAACGATTGGAAACGAGTACTCAGATGTAGATTTCTGGATGATCCCACTAGCTTCTAAATTAAGAATTTCCTAATTTAGACTTTCTCTATAGCTGAGTGGGATAGAGTACGGCCTGCATTTAATAGGCTTAGAGTCCGAAAGAAGAATGGAGTGCTCGATTCTGTCCGTCCTACCTGGAATGTCAGAAAATATGTCTTTGTACTCTGTCACTAATTGTACTAATTGTCGTCGTTGACTGTCTGTTAGTCCCTGTTCTTCTTCTTCGTTCATCCTGAGTTTTTTTTCCGGATGTGATTGCGTTGTGCCTGTTTACAGCAGAGCTGCGTTCTTGCGCCGTTAGGCCGACACATCCGACTTCTGCGGGCATTTGTTGACCGGGTTAACCTTCCCGGGGGTTTCTTAGGACGTTTGACTCTCACTGTTGTGGTGTTATCCCCCATCCCAGCTGGTCCATATAGAACAGCCAAAGATCCTGGTCAGCCCTCAAGGGAAGGCAGGGGCAGACCATGGGCATTCCCCGCCATCCAAGGAGGCTTCCATACTTGCAGAGCCGATACATAGCGCTCTGGTACTGGGCTCACCCAAGGAATCGTCACGTCCTGCACATGGCTGCTTAGCCTCACTTCCGTATATTGGGCCTTCCGTTCACCATAGGCTGTTCTTCCGGAGACCAGAAGTGTGCAGTCTGCAGATGACATCCACACAGTGAGCTTTCGATTCGGACTTTCCATGTAATGGATTTGCTATCCAAGCAATATTCCATTTCGTGCCACTAGGACACTTTTCCACCTTTTATGAAGCCCACACAATGGGCTTTTGATTCGGACTTTCCACGTAATGGATTTGCTATCCAAGCAATATTCCATTTCGTGCCACTAGAACACTTTTCCACCTTTTATGAAGCCCACACAGCAAGCTTTCGATTTGGACTTTCCACATAATGGATTTGCTATCCAAGCAATATTCCATTTCATGCCTCTGGGTCTTCATGCACCTTTAAATGTCAACCTGTATGCAGTTAAAGTAAGCTGCGGTCAACTTGAGCTTGTTGATATCTCCATAGAGCTTGTCCTCAAATGAAGCAGGTGTGGGCCAAAATATCTTTCTCTGTTCTGCATACGTTGGGCAATCCTGCAGCAAATGTTTTGCTGTCATTTTTCCAGTTCTACAATTACATTCATCGGTATCTCCTATCTTTAGTTTATTGAACAAGTGGTATTTCAGCCTGTTATGTCCTGTGCGGAGTCTGAAGATTGCTACTTGTTCTCTTCGGTCGAGTTTATAATATGCATCATCCTTCTGATGGCCTGGATGCTCTGATTCCCATTTGGTTCTATAAGTGCTTTTTATCAACCTCTTTGCCTCATTATAGGTTATGTCTATGTCAGGCTGTGGTAGTCGTCCGCCCTCTTTTGCCAGTCTGTCAGCCTCTTCGTTTCCAGGTATACTGCAATGTGATGGGATCCACTGTATTACAACTTTTTTGGATTTCTGGCATAGACCATGGAGTGCTGCTCTTAGGTCAGTTAGTTCTGTGCTGTTATTGCTCTTCAGTATTGAGACAACTGACTTTGCATCTGTGAAGATAGCTATTTGCTTCTCTTTATTTTCCTCCATCAGGAGCATTTCTGCTGCAGTTTTCAAAGCCTCTACCTCCGCTTTGAAGTTACTTGAAAATTTTCCAGTTGCCATTGAATGTGTTTTTTTTCACTCCATTTTTTTAAATTTAGGAGAATTCCTCCTCCTCCATTCTCTATTTAATTTTTGGCTGATCCATCTGTATATGCATGGGTCCAATTCCTGCTTGGGTAATGTTCTTTTATGTAGTTTAGGGTTATTTCTCTTCTTTCGGTTTCATGCTGAGTGTTCTTTTTCTCAATACCAGGAATGTTTTCTATCATCTCAGGCAGTTGCTGCTGTCTCCAAGCTGGGAACTTGTGTGCATTGTGCATGGGCTTGACTGTTGATATGTTAAGTATAGGATCTGCCCTAATCCTTCGTTTTGCAGTTTCTACAAAGTTGCTACGCTTCAGTCTTCCCTTTCCAAAACCATTAAATCTGTTGTACATAGGGTGGTCTGTCAATCTTCTAAATTTTTCTGCTTGTTGCTGGGCTCTGCTATCTCTTCTATCCTGTATTGGTTGTAAACAAGTGATCTTTTCTAGTTCATTAATAGGCGTTGTCTTCAGGCTTCCAGTTATGATTCGCATTCCTTGGTTTTGGACTCTACTTATTTTGTTAAAGTTTGACTTAGCTGCTGTTGCCCAAGCTGCAATGCCATATTCCAGCACTGGCCTCACCCGTCCAGTATATAACTTCTTGAGAACTTTCTCATCTGCTCCCCACGTTGTACCAGCAAGCTTTTTCATGATTGCCATTCTCTGCCTTGCTCTTGTTCGATTTTTCTCAACCTGTGTCTTCCATGTCAGGCGACGATCAAAGGTGACTCCTAGATAGTTTGGATTTTCTTCATGGCGCAATATTTTTCCATTCAATACCAGCTTAGGTTGCTGAGTTTTATTTGAGAGGGAGAACACTGTGCATGTTGTTTTCTCCTCACTTATCTTCACTAGCCATGATTTTGACCAGTCCTCTAGCGCTAATAAGGCTTGCTGTATTCTGCTGTTAGCTGTACTAATATATTCTTCAGATATCCATATGGCTAGGTCATCTGCAAAGGAGGATGTGTGTACTCTGGCTGGAAAATTTTCTGTGATGTCATTTATATATGCTAGGAATAATGTTGGTGAAAGAACTCCTCCTTGGGGGACACCTTGCTCCAGCAGCATCATTTTGCTTGTTTGTCCTTGTACTTTTGTCCTGGCAGTTCTGTTCTCAAGGTAGTGGCTGATCCATTTATACATTTTTCCACAAACATGCATGTTTTGCAATTTTACTTTCAGTCCTTCCTTCCATACTTTATCAAATGCTTTTTCTAAATCTATCCAGACTGCTAGTGTGTGCTTTTTCTCTTGGAAGGCATCCTCTATTTCCTGAGCTATATAGGTTATTTGATCTTCAGTGGATCTGTACTTTCTGAATCCTGCTTGGTGTGGTGTTAAGAGTTTGTTTTCTTCCAGATGCCATGTTAGCCTGCCATTGATAATGCGTTCCATTAATTTTCCTACACAGCTAAGTAGACAGATAGGTCGATAGCCATTTGGTTCTTCCAGGTCTTTTCCTTTCTTTGGGACTGGTATTAGTATAGCTTCCTTCCATGCCTGTGGGACTATTCCTCTCTGCCAGCTGTTATTTAGGACTGCTAGTAGTTTCTTTTTTGCCTTGTTGCCTAGTCCTATTAGCATTTCATTTGTGATTCCATCCTTTCCTGGTGATTTCTTCTTTTTTAGGGTATTCATTGCCTGTTCCATTTCTTCCATTGTTAGATTTGCCATCATATATTCTGCTGCTGTCTCTGTATTTCTATGATGTATCTGTTTATCTTTGATTGCTTTCTTCTGTTCGGTTGTAATATCAATGTGGTTTGCATTTGCATAGTGTTCCATTAGTGCATTTGCAGCTTTTTTTCCTGTAAGCAAGGCATTTCGTTGTTTAATTGTTATTTGTTTGTTTCTAGGTCCTTCATTGTTCATGGCTTTCACTAGTTTCCATAGTTTGTTTCCATCCCTATCAAAATTCAGGTTTTCTGTTTTTTTCCTCCAACAATCTCTTGTTGTTTGATTTACTGTTCTTTTATATTTTGCTGAGATGGCTTTGAGAGAGATATTCGCTTCAATTGTTTGTTCTCTCTCTGCTGTCTTCCTGGCATCTTCTACTTTGTCCTCCAAACTTTGTAGTTCTTCAGTCCAGTATGGTTTGTAATTTTTCCTCGCTCCTCTAGGAATGGACTCAGTGGCTGCCTGTATTATCGCTCTGTTTAGACTTTCCACCATTTGCTTTATGTTGCCATATCGTGTATTTATGTTTTCACAATATTTGTCTGTTAGTATGGCAAATCTGTCCCAATCTGCTCGTTTGTAATTCCAGTGGGGCAAGGGCTTTTGCTCCTGTGGAACATACTCCATATTCATTACAAGCTTGATTGGTCTGTGGTCACTACCTGCTAATTGGTCCAGCACATGGCGATCGATTTTGTGGAGGATGTCTCCTGTGCAGAAAGCTAAGTCTGGAGTAGAAGTGGTAAGCCATCTTCTGGAGTAGAAGCTCGGTGTGTCATCCGCTTTGTTGAGTAGATGGAGATTTGAGTCTATTTCCCAGTCCTCCAATTCATCTCCTCTTTTGTCAGTATCTGAGTATCCCCATCTTTCTGAACGGCTATTAAAGTCTCCGACAATAATGCAGTTTGTGTCAGTTATTTTCATGTTTGAGAGTGTAAGGTCCTTATCTGCTGGGCTATACAGATTGTAGATTCTTATTTTCACGTCCTTTATCATTATATCAACACCTATAATTTCTGTTTGATTGTCAGAGATCACAGATACTTCGCTGCAATGTATTGTATTTCGTGTAAGTATTAGAACTCCTCCTTTATGTCCTTCGCGGTCGAAACGTGTGGCCTGATATCCTCTGACTGAAAATTTGCGATTGGCATTGAGGTGTGTCTCTTGAATGCATGCCACATCTATTCTATCTTTATGAAGACGCTGTGTCAGGGATTCTTTCTTGTTATAAACTCCTTCGGCATTCCACTGTAGTATGTTGAGTGTCCTTGGTATTTGGTCAATAGCTCTTAACCTACTCCTCTGTGCCTTGACTCCACAGCACAGGGGAAGGTGACCACCAGTAGTCATGGGTGGACCCCCTCGAGGCAGGGGGCCCGGCACTATCACCGCCTGATGGGACTTCACGGGATTAACACCATAACGATTAATTTTCATCTGTGGCATCATGAAATGATAAAGTTACGTTGCACTTCTTTGTCAAGCTTGTGGCTCAGTACATCCGATTTCGACAAGCACTTCTCGGGATGCTTTCCCTAGCCTTTGACTGTCCCCAGTCTACCTACAAGGCAGCAGGTTTGTGCGTCACTTCGTCTGGTCCCTCTCCCTTGACCTGTCCGACATGGGTGACCCTACCAGTAGCAGTGCTACCGTCGGCATAGCTCTTGGGGTCATTGGGACGCACAAGCCCCTCTACCTCGTCAAGGTGGACGCACGGCAGAGGGGGTCCCTGTTCTATTTGTATGCTATCCATTGTCGCAGTCTTGTCTACAATGGGAACAGGTAGTTCCGTTCCGTCGTCGTCTACCTGATTCAGTACGGTGGTGGTGCTAAGTGCGTATTCTGTAAGCTCACTAGGTGTATGGATATCGTCGGATTTGCCAGTCTCGCTAACTAGTGTAGTTGCGTTGTGTACATCTGTCGTCTGATCACTAGATGTGGGTGCACTGTGTTCGTCTGTCTCTACATCTGTCTCTTGTCGTGAAAAGTAAGGTTTCAGCATGTTGACATGGAATATCTTTAAGTGTCCGTTTATTGATATTTCAAAGTCAACATCTGAAAGTTGTTGTATCACCTTGAAAGGCCCTTGCCATGAAGTTAACATTTTATTATGCTTGTCTGGTAGTAGCACCATTACGTATTGACCAGTTTCAAGTGTTATGGGTCTAGCACCTTTGTTAGGACTGTGATGTCCGAGGATATCTGCACTGTTCACTGGAGTGAAACCATTCTTCTCCTCCCAGACAGATATTTCTTCATCTGTACAGTGCCATAGCTGGGGTAGACACCCAAGAATTAAGTCAGCACAAGGGTTGTCTAGTATTGCACAAGTAAAGGTACCAGAAAGGAACGGGGTGTTTATATGGGCTCTTGCCAGAGGATAGGTTTCTATATTACCAGAAAAAGTCCGGCATTTTACAGAGTCACCAGTATAATACTTTGGATTAACAAGTTCCTTTTTCACACCAATAATAGAGCTCCCACTGTCAAGCAAACATCGGCATGGCTTATCATTGACCATTGCAGAGTGAAACAATAGATTGCCTCTGGAGGCTATAACTGCATTTGCATTCTCTACGGAGGATGTTACAAAATGCCCACATTCTAATTTTCCGTCAGCATGAAATTGGTAACATTGGTCACAATTGTCAAAGCTTAACACATCGTTCACACAACAGACATCTTCAGATTGCTTAAAAGGTAAGTCATTTTCAACTTCACACTCAGTCTCACTACCACTATCAGAAGATGTATCGATCAAAATAGCGTTGTTGGCTTTCATACGTTGGCGGCCCAGGCACTTATTTGAATAATGGCCGTAGCTGGAACAAAAGAAGCATTTGATTGCACGCCTGTATGCAGATCTTTTGTTTTGTTGCTTCTTAATAACATTTTCTAGATGCGCCGGGTAGTTTGGCGATTTGTCACACATAGAATAAGTGTCATGCAAAAGTTGACAGTAAATACATTTTGACACTTTCCTATCGTTCTTGTCGATTTTCTGAACGGGTTTTCTCTTACTCTGATAATTGTTAGTTTGGTCTTTCACAAAATAAACTACTTCAGAGTCATTTGAGGTCTTGAAAATCTCTCTGTTAGAAGAAAAATATGCAGAGCCTTTCTTTTCGAACTGCTCTATGTTCTCAATGTCTGACTGTTGCAAAAATTTAGCAAAAGGAGATGGTATAGTGGATATAACTTTATCCATGGCTATTAGATTTTTTAATCTGTCAAAATCTTTACCTATGTTAGCTGCTTTAAGCCACCTATCTAGTACACTTTGCACATTTGAGACGTAATCAATGAAAGTCTCACTAGGTTTTGGTTTTAAATTTGAGAACTGAACCTGATACCCAGGGGCATCAAGTAAAAAGTGTTGCATTATCCTATCATGGATGTACTGGTAGTTAGATCTAAGATCAGTTGGTATAGATTCTATCACTTTAAGGGGCTCACCACTCAGGTTCTTCATATAAATCATAGCCCACATCTCTATTGGAACTTGGTGATATTTAAACTGATACTCGACATTTTCTGTCCAGGCTGATATGGAATCATCTTTACAATATGGTTTGATAATATTTTTGTATTTGTTGAACTTATTTTCTTCTTGTTGACTTTTTAGTTTAGTGGCAGAGATCTCTGCGTGTGAGTCTACATCCATACCTTTCATCTTTAACTGTGTCTCTGATTCTACTTGTATTTGTTTTTCCTTAACTCTTGCCATTTCATCTATCTCTTTTTGCTTTAGTTCTCTCTCTTGATCTAATGTCTTTTGTTTTAGTTCTTTCTCCTGATCTAGTTGCTTTTGCTTTAATTCTAGTTCTTTGTGTTTAATCTCTATTTCTTTCTGTTTATTTTCCTTATCCTGTTCTAACTGTTGTTGCTTAATCTGCTTATCATGTTCTAACTGTTTTTGCTTTGTTATCTCAGCTAGTTGTGCCATCTCTTTTTGATGCTGTCTTTCTTGTTCTCTTTCTTGTGCGCGTTCATCTCTTTCTGCATCCTTTGCTTCTTTAAATTTCTTATCAGCATATTCTTCTAGCTCTTTACATGTGTATTGCATTTCTTTGCCTGCTTTTACGAAATCAGCTAGAGTAGCCATGATGTTAGGTAAATAGCTAGCGTTGACCTACACTGAATTGTTTATTCACTTATTTTTCTTTGATAGGTTATGTTTCTTAATATCTGAGCACTGCAAATTGTACTCTTTGTATATAACCTGAAAAATTTAATCCTGAAAAAACAGAGCACAAAAGTATACTAATGCATCACAAGCTGAAAAAGAGATGCACTATTAATCACATTGCATGCCAAATATATTGAGTATACTCAACTTAATGTTCCCGAGAATGAGGAACACACTCCGGTAACACGGGTCACTTTCTTTGCCACCTTGGCACAGACACGAGTTTTCTCATTAGGTCACCTGTTTGGCACTTCGGCACACGCACGAATCTTCTAATCAGATGTTGTTCACCCTGGTTTACAGAGCAGCAACAATTAACAAATAGTAAATGACATATTATTCGACACTTGGATACATCACAATGACATGCCCACGAACAAAACAGAATACAGTTTACTTAATATTAAATTGTCAATGTCCTGTCTTCGTTCTAACTTTTTATGCCTTTCGTCACTAACCTAGTTTAATCTATGTAAGTGTTGTGCAGACCAAGTCTAATTTGCATGGCCAAAAAGTAGTGCCATCGTGACGGTAAACACAAGAAAAAGTACGAAAAAATAAATTTAATAACTGCCTTGAAATAAATAAAAATATATTAATATTGTTTAAATAAATAAATATATTCAATTACTGATTCATATAAACAGATAATATGTAATATAAAGTACTGATTCAGGCGGGCAGCAGCTTAACGATTTGTAAACATTCAGATGCTGAATGCCAATGGCGCAGAACAACTGCTTGTCAATCGTAACACGTCAGAGGCGCAGCCCTATTTTTAGCTTGCAAATATCGATAATGTTGCTGGCTGTGTATCGCTCCGCGAAGAATCATTTTTGATAGTTATTCATAAATACATAAACAATTACATGAATAACTAAAAGAAAATAATAATATCAATACTTACAACTTTGAAGAACACATGATTTAAGTATATAATATTTTACTAAACACAAATAAGCATTATTTCGTCACGATAGGCACAGATTCGTTAGCAACTTGTCCTAGTCTGCACACGTCATCGTCACTGACACACATTAAATTCACTACTTCACTATTTGTAATCTTAGTCTAGAGCCGAGGATGAGTGTATTAGCTTGGCTCTTTCGTCCAAGCCACACTTCTGACACCACATTAATCTTTGCCTGTCAACAACCCATGTGTAAGGCATCATCAGATTACTTCTCCCACACCACACAAGAAACTTGCAAGTCGTGTGAGAGGAAAGAAATGATACATTTTATTGCCGTTGGCTCTTTACAAGTATATAACAGTCGCTATCAAACCACACACAAAGCCACAGAATTGCCTATCACTAGTTTTCTAAACTCTAATGCTATCTCTATCTATTTGGCTACACAAAACTCCTATCAACACTAAACGAGGTGCTCGCTACAAAGTCAGTCCCCAGTCTGACTTTCTTACTCGCGTGGCTACACAGCACGCGGAAGGACCTTGAAGTGTCCTTCGGCTTTTTGCGTGCCGTTACACCTGGCACGCTTACATTAGCTGTCTCTTGTTGAGTGGCAATCGTGGCTATTATGTAGGCGTGATTCTGTCGTGACCAGAGTGCTAACTATCTGGTCAACGTCTCCGTGTCTCATGAGAGAACTAGTTAATAGTCCCCCATTCTATCACCTACCCTGCCCTTATATCGGGGCACTGTATCACCTCTATTCTATTTGAGGTTGACCACTCTTCCCGGTGGTGTTCTATCTTGAGGCAGACCTCCGGCCCTTATGTTCAAGTCTTTGACAGGGGGGAATGATGTTCTAAAAATATGGTGAGGGGGGGGGGATGACGTCCTAAAAATATGGTGAAGGGGGGCACGGGCCAAAAAAGGTTGAGAACCATTGCAGTAGACAGTACTACCTGCTTCTGTTAGAGCTGAATGTTGGCCGGCGCTCACCAAACCAGGCACCTGACACCCCTGGCACTATCGCCACCTGGTGGGACTATGCAGTTAGCAACATTCTGCTTTCTTTCACCACAAAACAGAATGTTAAATTCTTAATCGTTGGAAAAAATACTGCAGGGAAGTCAATTAAAATATGCATAGGCACCTTGCCGTCTTGACAGACCATAGTTTGTGCTTCAAAAGTCATAATAACTTTTACCCATGGTGATAGCGAATGTGACTGATAAGGCCAATTCGCGCTGTAAATGTCCGTTCACAGTGGGTGCATGTGAACACGTGGTCATTTCCACTATCATGCACCATCTTACGTCTCACACGCTCGGATGTGTGACTTATCTGCAATAATTTTCTCCTTTGTCTTTATTCCATTTCTGATGTTTGCCCTCCATGCAACACGTTCAGCGGCGACTTTGCTCCCAATGTGCATTATCAATGTCTGTATCAATCGTGTCCCGCTTACACACATCTTTGTATTGTAGTAGAGGCCAACCCTGAGATCTCTTACCCATCTGTAATTCACCAAAACAGATGTCCTTTGGTATTCTACCATCATCCATCCTCCTAACATGTCCTATCCATCTAAGTTTACGAAGACTGAGTATGGAATAAACCGTCACACAACCTGATCTTTCCAAAACTTCAGTATTTGTGATTTTGTCTTGCCACTTAATACCAAGAATTCTTTGCAGACACCGCATATGAAAGCTGTTTAAACGTTTATCTTGGTGTGAGTAAGTTGTCCAGGTTTCACTGCATAAAGAAGAGTACTAAGGACACAGGCTTGATAGACAAGGACTTTTGTTCTGGAAGTAAGCTTCCTGTTCTCCCAGACTCTTTTTCTTAAACTGCTCATTGTTGTTGCTGCCTTACCAATTCGTATGTTGATTTCCTGATCTAGGGATAATTTGCTATTTACCACTGATCCTAGATATATAAAATGGTCTACCATCTCTAGTTCGGCGTTGTCATTCAGATTGATGGTACCCCATGTGCACCTTGTGACATAATATGTGTCTTCTTTTTGCTTATTGTTAAACCAAATTCAGAACAAGCATTGGAGAATGCAGATAGTAGACATTGTAATTCTTCCTCAGAGTGGGTCGTAACTGTAGCATCATCTGCAAATAACAACTCTCTGATCAGTACCCTCCTAATTTTGATCTTGACCTTCAATCTCTGAGCATTGTAGAGGCCGCCATCTGAGCGTGAGTGAATGTATATACCACCATCCTGATCACGAAAGGCATATTTCAGTAGAAGTGAAAAGTAAATTCCAAAGAGGGTGGGAGCTAATACACAACCTTGCTTAATAGTTAAAATAATGACGGTAAATACACATATAAAAACGAAAAGCGAACAGAGAAAGAACCAAAACCAATAGTAGATGAGGACTGAGTTGGCAAAAAGAACAAAGGAAATCACCAGGATGTGGATAAACCACAGCAGAATTTATTAAAGCTGACAGAGAATACGAGTGTGAACTATATTACACTTTATGAGAAAAAGATATGAGACAGAGGAATATGCCCAATGGAATGAATGAAAATAATACATATCCCAATACACAAAGAAGGGCAGCATGATATTATGTACCAGTGACACATTTGTCTTGATAAGTCACACAGTAAAATATTAATAACAAGAATCATGGGAGCTCTTTATTTAGAAAGAAAAACAAAATTGCCTGTCCTTTGATCACTTCTCTGCCTTTTTGCTAAGATCAAAGTTTAGTATCTGTTCTTGTTCTTGCCAGGACCACATGCAAAGGCGGTCATCGGAATGGCACATAGGTACCTGGGACGCCATAGGGTGACAATGGCCCCTAGAGAACTGAGTCTTTATAAACCAAAAAAAAATATTTGCTGGTAGCGATTTTCTAGTCAATTTTATGTTAAGTGTTTTGCCATTGATTTCTGGTTGGATAACACAACCCTACCAAAAACACATTTTTTGGGTTCCAAGCATTTTACACCTGATTTTGCATAAATGAGACCTGTGAAATCCAAAAATCACATGTATTTGTCTGTAGCAGCTCTAGTTTTTTTTTTTTTTTTTAAATACACGCATTTGTGCATTTAATTAATATTATTAGTTGTTTTCTATATAAGGCTCGGGGGGGGGGGGGGGAGACTATTGCTATCTAGTCCTTACACAATTTGGAATTTCAATGGTTTGGAAAGAGCCCAAGAACCACTATGATGACTACTATTTCTGTGTATCAATATTACGGGAAACAATGGAAAAATCACACAAAATGAGAATATCCAGATTTAGATTCTGCTAGACAACCTGTTCCACACGGAGATGACATACCAATTCCAATTTTCAGTCAGATTTCGGATTCACTGCTAGAAAATGAAACAGCAGTGGCATGTTCAAAGACATGTGATTGTGATAGTGACTTTGAAGATGATTTTCCAGCTGCTCAACGCTTAAACCAGCGGGAACTGAATGATCTAATCTAAGAGATATATCTCTCCAAGAAATCTTTAGAACTTTTGGCTTCAAGATTGGAAGAAAAAAATTATTGACTGCTGAAACAAAGGTTACATTTTATTGCAGCAGAGAGCAATGTTTTCTGCATTTCTTTTGTAAAGACAACAACCTTTTGTTTTGTGCTAATGTAGGTGGTCTTGTAAACGAAATGGGTGTAAGTTATGCACCAGATGAGTGGCGACTTTTCATTGACAGCTCTAACAGAAGTTTGAAAGGTGTTCTCTTACACAATGGTATGAAATATGGTTGAATTCCTATTGCCCATTCTACTACATTGAAAGAGGCGTGTGCTGCAATAAGCACAGTTCGGGGGGGGGGGGGGGGGGGGAATGAAGTATTTAGAACTGTAACGTGCATTTGTTTATGCAAATTTGGGGGTGAACGGTTGAGGGAAGAATGTTATACTACTAGCAAGGTTAACTGCGTCAGAAAAGAATATGCAAATGCGAGGTCACAATCTGCAACAAACTGGGGTAGGCCCAAACAAAGTGTTAGTTAAGGCACGTACGCATCATATAAATTGTCCACGCATGGGAGAAGCCCCTAAGCAGGTGGTTAGGATATATCACAGAGATGTCAGTCGAAGTCATGAAAAACATAACAGCTCAGTAATGTTAGATTGTTAGAACACGTACTTGTCTAGATTTAAATCACCAGTGGGGAAGTAAAACGTGACTGGAAACCAAGAGACAAGGGAAACTTAGAAAGGGTAGGTTGGAGGAATGTAAAGTAGGGTTACGGAAGTTAAATGATGCTGCGTGGTACGTCCCGGGGAAAAGGCAATTAAAAGGAGAGGCTGGGAAAATAAGGGGCAGTCAGTTTTGAGGCCAAGTGGAGGAAGCTTCAGCCCATGAGTTAAGTTTTGAGCCAGATCGTTGAGGTCTGGCTTAGTGGTGTTGAGTTTGAGTTAAGTCAGGGGACTTGACAGACAGTCGGGGTCTTGAGCAGACAGTGAAGGAATGAGTTCTGGTCGGGCTGTTGTAGAGCTTGGCTAACTGTCTATGTGCACTATGTTAATAAGGCAGTGTTATATTCTAATGGTGATGTATTATGTACGATGAAAGTGCCCGGAATAATGTTCTGCATGTCACCGTGTTCATCTATGATTAAACGAACTTATATGCACAACATCAATGGTATCCAGTGATTCATAGCTGTTGAGTAAAGTAATGATCTGTGTTGTTATACCTGTGGCTAATCCATCCTGCACAACTCAGTGATATTTGGAAATTATCGGGACCTTAGACAACGGCCAATCTTAGTCTGTTGCAGGGGATTGTGACAAGAACATAACTGGATGGGTTGTGCAGATCTTAAAATTATGAACTTCTTGCTTGCACAGCAAAGGGATTCACCAAATATCCATGCTTTATATGTTTGTAGGAAAGCAGGGCAAAAGATACACACTGGGCAAAGAAATAGTGGCCGTTGGGGGATGAATTTAAAGTTGGAGAAGAACATATTGTCAACAAATCTCGATTCACTGGCGACAAAGTGCTCTGTTCACGACATCTCTCTAAGGGTGATGGTAAGTTAATAACATCGGTAAATCCATTGGCTGGTCATCTACAGGGGATGCAGAGCCAGCAAGTTTAACAGCTCGTTCATTTCCCTCAACTCCCGCATGTTCCGAAACGAAGATGAAAGTGACTTTCTATTGACAACAGACATTTGCAGTGATCATGACCACTGTCTACGTACAGAAACACTAACAGCCTCGACCTTTCGAATCATGCTCACTGAATCACTTAATACACTACCGCCGGTATAGTTCTGTGATTCCAGCCATGTGAAAGTCCGTGTCACTGACATCAACTCCATCGTCATGCTGCTCGTGGTCACAGAGTGGGCACCATTTGCTTCTTGAATGGTTCGGCCCGCTGTACGTGCCGTGATTGCCCACGCACTTCTCTGTTGCTATATAATAGTTCCATCTGCTCATCTGCCATTAGCCGACTTCTTAAGGAAAATGTAAAATCAAATAAAATCTTTTGTTTAAGGACTGATCATTATTGACTATTTGACAATATATATTTATTATCTCGACGTCTCTACGAAAGATAAATGCCATTTGGAATGATAATTCAAAACCGTGTGGAGAATATCCTTCAGGCCTGTATAATTGACGGCGATCTGCGCTGCCAGACGTTGCCACAGAATACTGAGCTGAAGCAGAAGCTATGGCTTCTACGGTGACTTAGAGAAGACGATGTAATTGTTTCTAGCTTCAGCTACAAATATAGCACGGATTAATTTTTTAGGAATAAGAAGAGAACAGTTGAGCGAGAAAATGCATTTAGTTTTTCTAATGAACAGAAAGCCAATGAGAAGATGGGAGCAGGATGTTGTGGGCGATCTCCAGATGGGTGTATATGATGCTGAATATCTTGATTATAACCAAGAAGTTTTCCGGAGGGTTGTTATGGGAGCGAGGTACTGCAAAGGGGATGCTACTGAATGAATGAATGAATGAATGAATGAATGAACAGAAATTGCATTTGATATTGTTGAGCCCTGATAAACCAATAGGAAATAAAATCAGTTAGGTATGTGTAATCCCTGCCAGAAAGTAGGATATACTAAACAGGGACACGGTGTACATACTTTACAACGAACCCCACAGTGGTGAATAGAAATAACAGATTGGTGGGGAGGGGAGTATAAAATTTAAAGGAAAAAAAATAAAAATGTGTACATATGACACACGGAACGACGCACAACATACCTAACGAAACACGTGAAATTAGAAAATGTACTGATATTAAAATACAAATCCTTCGTTGTTGGGAAGGCAGCTCATAAGATAAGTTCAGTTATGAAAGTTGCCAATTAAGAAAATGCGGAGCCAAAGATGTGCAAATAGTTAGATATGAATATATAGAGGGAAGTCAGTAGAGTTATACAGTAACATCTACAACAGTATTGATTCCCGCTTGGATTGATGCGTCCCAGCGAGTGGATTAATGGGCTTTTAATATTAGGCCTAATTGAGTAATAAGTGGACAACTCTGCAGCTGAGCAGAGCAGGGCACTCACTTGTCTGACAATCAGAAATGGCTATTAAAGGCAGAAGTAAAAGACCACCATGTAGTTGTGGAAGGCAAGGGGAAGCAACAACATTAAATTCCCAAGAGTTCATGGCAAAACATAGTTGAGCAATGTTCTAAGAGAAACAGAAGGCATGAAAATGTATATACTAGGCATAAGTGAGATGAGATGGAAGAGGTCGGGCAAAATCATAACCGACAAACACACAATAATTTATTCTGGAGGGGATACACGTAAAAAAGGTGTAGGAATAATATTTGATGGGAACAAACCAGCCAAATCAATCAATGGATACTTTTGCATTTATGATAGAGTTATTATGGTCCAAAATAAAGGTAAACCAATAGATATAAATATTGTATACGTATATGCACCAACAACAAGTAGTAGTGATGAAGAAATACAACACTTTTAGGATGAAGTAGAAATGGCGATAGCTTAAATTGGATCACAAGAAATAAAAATAATACTCATTCATTCTGCAACATGTCATTTTCAGAACCTCGCTTCCATAGCAACCTTCCTGAAAACTTCTCGATCACAAGCAAGATGTCCCGAGTCCGATACATCCACCTGGAGATCATCCACCACATCCTGCACCCATCTTATTTTTGGCCTTCATCTTCCTCTCTTCCCAGGCATATACCCCTCCATTATTGTTCTCTCCAAACTTTCGTGACGTTTCAAGTGACCAAAATATATAATTTTTCTTTGTTTTATCGTCTTTAATAGCCAAACCTCTTCAATATTCAGCTATTGAAGTATGGATGCATTTGTTCTTTTCTTTACCCAAGATATTCTTAGAACCCGTCTATAACATTTATATTCAAAGGTATTTATGCCCTGTTCAGCTTGATTGGTACGTGTCCAAGTCCCACAGGCGTATGTTGCAATGGGAAAGGTTCATGCTCTTAAAAATCTAATTTTTGTACTTATATCTGTTGCACTCCATAATTTATATAGTTGTTTTAGTCTTTGAAGAGCAATTGATAGTCTTCGTTTAATTTCTTTCATTGTGTCACAATTGTTGGTAATCAATGACCCAAGATATTCGAAATTTTCCACCACCTCCAATCTTTTTTCATGAATATATATTCTTTCTCCATAATAGTTTTATATGTATGCATTAATATAAAATTATGTTTTGCTTGTATTCTTTCTCGTTATATTTCCGCTTCACGATCCATTTCCAATGTCTTAACTTTCAAATTCCCTTCAAGTTCCTTGTCCTTAAGAAGTGCATCGGCCGCAAGTTTCTCTTTCTAAAATGCCAGTTGCTTTTCTTTCATCTCTTTTTCAGCAGCTATTCTCTCCCGTTCTAAAGTTCATTCATTTTCTTTTGCCGCCATTTTCTCTCGTTCTAGAGCTAATTCATCTTGCTTAATCACCATTTACTTTTCTTTCAATTCTTTCTCAAGTGTTAATCTCTCTTGTCTTTCTTCCCTTTCACGGGATGCTTGAAGTTATTTCGCTTCTTTCCCTGCTGCTAACTTCTCAGCTCTTTCTTCTCGTTCAAGCGCAGCCGTGAAGTTGTTTCTCCTCCTTTTGCTGCATCTGGAATTCCTTGAACTCCTGCTTCGCCCATGTCCTCAGTTCGAGTCCGGTTAAGCCAGACTTCTCACCCATGTTCATGAAGTCTTGAAGTGTCGACATGTTGTTCCTAACTTAGCTATAACTTAACTAGCTGAAATAAGATAGCAAAGTGCAAAGGAATCGACGATATGCAAGTACGTTGAAAATAGAGTAGACAATATATCAAAGAACAAATGTTGAACGAAATGTCAACTTCAAACTCAACAATAATGTAGAATTGAATAATAAAAGAAATTCAGCAATCTTAATGCAATAAAAATGTCCTAACCGTTACTCTATGTAAACAACAGAAAATAGTATGCAAAAATATATGTAGTATAAAGAATATAATATCACTAGACAGTTAACAGTTACGAGAGAAAACAAGTGACGTGTAACGTAAACACATATTCGTACTCATAAAAGACAATAATACTGACTATCGAAATCTAGGTAAACAACATGCAACACTACTGCAACACCACTATAACACCCTAAATACTATTAGTACCAACAACACGTGAGACCGCCACAAATTAACTTCGTGACGACCTGACGATTGCAAGTACACGTCTTCTTAAGTTAGGAAGTGATCTTACTATCCCCAAGAAGAACCCTCCAACCACCCGCTGTTAATTTAACGCGAAATTGGTCATCGCTAACTACTTAGTATCATACGAATGCACCCAATCAACAATGAACGTAACGATCAACAAATTAAAATTTATATTGGCCTTATGTTCTACTGATGGCGTGATACGTAGATAATTTACAGCGTTGAAGTATGTGTGTGGTATCTGCCTGCTAGATACCGATGGTGGATTGGTGATTGGTGGTATCTAGTATCACTTGAATCGAGTAACGCTGTTCTTGTATGTCTTGGTGTTGCTGTGGCAGTGGTGAACTGACTATATGTAATCAGTAAACAATTGTGACACCCGTGGCAACGAGCCCGTTGAATCTGAGGGTTCACGCTATCAACGGCGGTGTCACTATTTTAAGCGTAGATCTATCGCTGAACCTTGAGCTACCTCAGCCCGTATGTTGGTGACATGCATAATGATTCATCTTGTTGCTTGTTGTCAGATACGTATAGCCAATGTCCAATCGAGTATGAGGTAACGATCGAGTGTGTTGACGTTTGGTAGATCGTATCACTCGGAGAGTAGATTCCTTCTCACGTACATTGGAGTTCAACCTCCTCGTAATGTAATCGTACTATCAATGCTTTCCTGCTGTGTGTCGATGCTGCTAGACGAAGCTCATGGTGACGGACAGGTCTCCACATATTAGTATAAGTTCATCCGACATAACACAAGTGTGCATACTGTCCACAACTAGCAGTTAGCTGAGTGTGTTCACAATGTACGATTTCCGTGTGTTCGGCAACGAGGAAATGTTCTTGTAGAAGATAAAGATTCTTCAGTGACGTGTTGCACTCAACTATGTCGCCTTTGGTGTCTAATGACTCATACACCGATGGTAAATATGGTAAATACGTGTCACTGTTCTTCTACCTTACTTTGGCGTTGTTTGTGGTCGACATTACTTATTTCTTGCGTCAAAACTTCGAACAGATAAGATGTTTCACTTTTCCCCACTGCAACATTTGTTGTGCAGCACAGCGCCGCCGTTTCAAGTATGTGTGGAACGGTGCATGAAAATGGCTATCGGTGTGCAGATTATCTTCCCGATATGAATAATATTGATGTACATTCTGTGGCTGGTGGCGTAGGCAGTTGTTAATTTCCTAGTCAGGCCCGAGACGTAAGCACCCATATGTGCCATGTCGTAAGTACCTTCTTCGCTGTGTTTTGCCATGTGGAATATGTTTGAACTTACGAAAGGAACTGGCTCATTAAAACGGTGTAACGATAACAGTTTATGAATTCACTGAATAACCTTGAAATATGAAGTAAACATCGGATCTCAGGAAAATCTAACACCGGTTTATTACGGAGTTGACAGATTCATAATACATTTTGTTGTGAACCATTAGACTTCACGTTGTTGACGGGATGGCATCTAATATAGCGTGCACTAACCTTTATGTAATTAAAACTGTTCTGAGTTTTCCTTATCGTCACTCAGTAATACTTCTCTTTCCTCCGTTCATTCAGGTCGTCCTTGCTGTCATCTTCCTGCGATTCAATTCTGTCTAGAGTTTGCTCGTCGTTCTCAAATCCATGGCGTTCTCAATATATGCTTCTAGCTGTTCTTAGCTTGGAGTGAGTCCACTGCTAGCCTTCAAACGATCCAATAGCCACACCAAGTTGTTCTCCAAATCCAATACACGCCCGTTCACCTTGATCGTCGCACAACGTATCCTTTCGTTGTCACGTTAGCGTTGGTGTGACGTATATTCGTATCCCATATTTTCGTGCACTGTTTACTTTGAGATTTCCTTCCATCCTCTGTATGACGTGATCTGGGCACCTGCTGTGTGGCAGGCACCAATGACCGAGATATGTGGAGAGTCATGAACGCCTACGCCAGCTGGCAGGACACTTGATGATGATGATGATGATGACTTTCATTGCATTCTAGAAACTTCCGGCGTTGAAAACATGGCGGCTTGTTGATGTAAACAGCGGATAATAACAAGCTTTGACGACTTGCGGGTAATGATTATCATCAGTCAGCGTTTAATAATTATAATATTTCCCCAAAACACGTCACATAATTCATTCATCAAGTACCACGCCGATAAAAGTGGTAGCTAAGGGAAGGGTGTGCGGCGGTCAGCATGACCGTCATTAGTATAGAATAATTAATTTATAATTAAAATTATGTTCGGAATAATTAATGATGAATTATATTATTATTATAATTGATGAATGGTATCTGACACAATCAATAGGTGTGTGCTCTTGTCTCGATTATGATATGCCATGTGGCCAAGCCACCCACTTATTTGTCGGCACTCTTCCGAATTGCGGTCCCAAATAGATCCGCAGTGAATAGGTCAGGGGTTAAGGGTTAGGGTTAGTTGTTAACTAAACACTGACCCTAACCCTTACCCCTGACCTATTCACTGCGGATCTATTTGGGACCGCAATTCGGAAGAGTGCCTATTTGTCTCTCTGTCTTCCGATTGTTCTTTTCTCATCAATCTTGCCGGTTGTTACTAAGTTTTAATTTCCAGTTTAATTCTCCTCATTCATTCATTCATTCATTCAGTAGCATGTCCTTTGCAGAACCTCGCTCCCATAACAACCTTCCGGAAAGCTTCTCGATCACAAGCAAGATGTCCCGCGTCTGATACACCCATCTGGAGATCATCCGCCACATCCTGCACCCATCTTCTCTTTGGCCTTCCTCTTCCTCTCTTCCCAGGCATATACTCCATTGTTGTTCTCTCCAAACTGTCATGACGTTTCAAGTGACCAAAATATTTCAATTTTCTTTGTTTTATCGTCTTTAATAGCCATCCCTCTTCAATATTCAACTCTTGAAGTATGGATGCATTTGTTCTTTTCTTTACCCAAGATATTCTTAGAACTCGTCTATAACATTTATATTCAAAGGCGTTTATGCGCTGTTCAGCTTGTTTGGTAAGTGTCCATGTCTCACAGGCGTATGTTGCAATGGGAAAGATGCATACTCTTAAAAATCTAATTTTTGTAGTTCTGTCTGTCCCACTCCATAATTTATTCATCTGTTTTAGTCTTTGAAGAGCAATGGATAGTCGCCGTTTAATTTCTTTCATTGTGTCACCGTTATTGGTAATCAATGACCAAAGATATTCAAAATTTTCCACCACCTCCAATTTTCCCCCACTAATGTATATTTCTTTCTCCATAGCAGTTTTATCTAAATGCATTATCTTTGTTTTAGCTATGTTAAGATATAAGTTGTGATTTTCACTATTCAATTGGGTTGAGGCTATTAGGTTTTCTATGCCATTCTGTGTTGTGGATAGTAATACTGTATCATCAGCATATCGAATCTCTGGTATGTCATGACCGCCGATATTTAGGGCATCATATAGCTCCCAGTTTATATCATCTCTTACATTTCTCATTATATTTTCGGCATACAGGTTAAACAAATAGGGTGACAGCACGCATCCCTGACGGACTCCTTGCTTGATGTCAAACCAATCTGATGTCTCGCCATCTATTCTAACTGCTGCTTGTTGGTCTAGATATAGCATTTTTATGAGATGTACTACATGTGATGGGAAGCCTATATTCCTCATAATTTCCCAAAGTTTATGATGTTGTACACAGTCAAATGCCTTTGAATAATCCACAAAACATGAGAATAGGTTTACATTAAATTCTCTGCACTTCTCTATTATTAAAAGCATGTTGAATATGTGATCTCTTGTTCCTCTTCCTTGTCTAAATCCAGCTTGAACCACGTTAATCTCTTCCATTTTCTTACTAAGTCTTCGCATTATGACTTTCAGTAGAATTTTACTTGCATGACTGATCAGGGCAACAGTTCTATAGTTGGTGCATAATTTCAGGTTGCCCTTTTTTGGTATTGGAATGAAGATAGTTCTCTTCCAATCTTTTGGCCATATACCATATTTCCGAATCTTTGTACATAATGCATGATATATGTGTATGCTTTCTTCTCCTCCCGCTTTAATTAGTTCAGCTGGTATCTCATCACATCCAGGTGATTTACCATTCTTCAGGATCTTTAAAGCCCAAGCAATTTCATCTAATGAGGGTTCAGGTTCTGTCTCTACTGTCATTGGCTCATGTATCTCATTCATATCCTCACTGTCACTCACATCATACATTCCACTGCAGTACTCCTGCCATCTTTCTAGAATTTGTCTAGATTCTGTTAAGGTATTTCCCATCTTGTCACAGATAACATTCAATTGAGGTTGAACATTTCTTGTCAATAACTTCATTTCTTTGAACATTTCATAATCTCTTCCAGCCTTATGATATTGCTCTATTCTGGTACAGCAATCTTGTATATATTGATTTTTGTCCTTTCTTGTGTTCTTTCTTATTTCTCGAGTTAAAGATTTATACTTCATCCTGCTGTTATCGGATTCATCTCCTTTCTGTTTCAGCTCCCTTCGTTGTTTTATTAATTCTAACGTGTCTAATGTAATCCATGGGGTAAGTTGCTTTTTCTTGGTCGGAATTAGATCTTTGGCTGCAGTTATCAAGATATCTCTAGCTTGTACTGCCAGTTCATCAGGTGTCATTTCTTCTTGTACAGACATCAAGACCCCAAAGCGATTCCTAACTTCTATGTTGTATGCGTCTGGTATGTTTATGAGATCAAAACGAAGTGGCCTTGGTCCTCGGGTAAGCTTTTTGAGTTTTAATTTCAAATCTGCTTCTAATAACTGATGATCTGTATCACAGTCTGCACTTCGTAGGGTTTTTGCAGATGTTATGCTTGATCTCCATCTTCTATGTATTAAAATATAATCTATCTGATTTTTGGTAAAACTGTCTGGAGACTTCCATGTGAAGAGTCTTCTTGGATGTTGTTTAAAAAGTGTGTTGGCTATCGTCAACTCATTTTCTGTGCAAAATTCAATTAATTTGTCACCTGCATCATTTCTATTTCCTAATCCAAATTTTCCTAAAACGTGTCTCTCATTTTCAGCTCTTCCTGCACCTTTTAAAGAGTGCTGATGTGCTACATAGAACCTGTACTTTTGTATGGATGTGAAGCTTGGACAATGAGCTGGATAGCTGAAAAACATCTGATGGCTATAGAAATGTGGTTTCTGAGGAAAATGCAAAGAATACCATGGACAGCCAGAATAACCAATGAACAAGTCCTTCAAGAAACAAATGAAGATCGTAAAACTGATTAGAGACATTAGACGTAGTCATTCAAAGTTTTTTGGGCATGTTATGAGAAGAAATGGATTGGAGAACTTGGTGACAACTGGTAAGATCGAAGGGAACAGACTAAGGGGAAGACCTAGAAGCAAATACCTGGATGGCTTGGTCACATGGCATGGTCGAGACAGAAACACAGAGCTGATCCACGACTCTGGTGATCGAGTGAGATGGCAAAACATGACCGCCCACGCTTACCGGCATGGCACATGATGGATGGATATCCTGGTGCTACCAACAATGACGGATAGGCATAGGGTCCTTCAGGCCAAATGGTACCTGAAAGTTGCTGCAGATAGGGATCACCCGCTGCATGCAGCCATGGATATAGTCAAGGGTCATAGACTAAGACGAGACAGGTCCTGGATGGCACAGGCAGAACTCTTTATACGTCAGGTGTGTGATCTAGAGACCATCAATCGTGAAAGAGAGTGGGTTGAAGTTCTGGAAGACATGATGGACTGGCACAATGTAATAATAACACTGGGTTGTGAGTGCAGAGAATGGGCAGCGGGCCGCAAAAAACAGCTGATCCAGAGTAACACACATCAAGGTGACATAGTCATATACACTGATGGGTCAGTGGTGAAAACAGACGTGGTTGGGGCTTTATTGCAAAGGCTGATGTCTTGAAAGAGGAGAGTGTGGCATATGAGACTGTGACCTCCAGCATGAGAATGGAGGTGGAGGCAGTAACAGTGGCATTCCGTTGGCTAGAGGAGACTACTGCAACACACATTGTGTTCATTACGGATTCAAAGAGTATGCTTAGTAAGGTGGAGAAAGGAATGTTTTGTGTGGAATGGCTCTCATCACTTCAGAGGTCACAGATTGTGAGAATTGTATGGATATTTTGTCCTGGCCATGCAAGGGTGCGGGGGAATGAACAGGCTGATAGGCTGGCAAGGAATGCACCTCTTGGTGGTAGATTGCCTATGGACAAGGGGAAGGTGGTCGTGTGCTTGTGGGACCAGGTGGAGAAGACAGAGGAACAGATTGAGAACCCATATGTGGAAAAAATTAGATTGGAGGGGATCAGCAGGGGTTCTGGAAGAATCTCAAAACTGAGAGGGAAGACCAGGAGAACTTGTAATCAGACAGTGGTGGGAACGATTAATAGTATGACTCTTCGCTGGCTGTTGAACGAGGGGACAGAGTACGTACGGGAATGTCCTAGTGCAGTGATCTCGGTTCTTAACTCAAACTCAACTCAACTGATCAAAATCCTTACAGTTTGCTTGGCTGCCCAGTTGTATTTAAAACAAAAAAATACGTGTTGTTTTATAAATTTTTATAAATCATGTTGTTTGCATGATAATAAACAGTTGTATCAAATTAATTTTATATATATATATATATATATATATATATATATATATATATATATATATATATATATATATATATATATATATATATATATATATGTATATATATATATATATATATATATATATATATATATATATATATATTATATATGTATATATATATATATATATATATATATATATATATATATATATATATATATATATATATATATATATATTTGTGCTCGCTGGCTTTGAACTCATAGTCCATACACACTATTAATAGTAGTGATGGACTGAATTTTGTGTATGGGTTAGCTTCCCCTGTTTACACTGTTCCTCACCATCATGCGAACCCACTCCTACTTCAGAGGTACTTGTAATTAACGTCCCTTAGTCAAGGACGACAGGTCAACATTTTAGTCCAGCTATCCGGTGTAGGGGTTGAACCTCTTACCTTGGCATCAGCACACGGGATGTTTAAAAACGCGTTCTTATCTATTCGGCCATGCGGACCTGCAGTTTTATATTTTATTTGTTTGATCACATTTATAACTTACTTATTCTTTTCAGACTGACTGTGTTCACAGTTCTGCCATAGAGATTCTCACTGAAGTGCAGGTCTTGGAGGATATGGAGAGTCAAATACCAGCAAGTGTCAAGATAGAACAACCTGAAGTATATGTAGACTACCCAGGTCAAGGTAAGATTAAGTGATGTATAACATGACAATGATGATGATTACGTCTCTTTATGTGCCCAAAATATGTTGTCTTCAGTATATTTATTATAACAAATAACAAGTCCCAAAGCTGGAGCATGCTCTGTGATGTGCTAAGACCATCACATTTTGTAGGCCTGAATGCATGGAGGAATAGCTGGCCAGCCTTTCCCTCTCTTGGCTCACGCAGGTGACTGCACTCATGGCATTATCAGCATAACCCCCTGGTGATTGCACTAACACAGGCATTTCAGTATATGAATACCCAATCCATGTTGTTGCTCACATGTAGTTTAGTTTCTGCTAGCAAGAGTATATCATCAACATATCTAAAGTAATGGACAGCTAATAGATCATTACAATGTGTTCAGATTAGTGATCTGACTCAGGCTGGCTAAACTCACTGTCTCACTTTTTTTCTGAGTCATGCATGCTTCACGACTGTCCCCATTATCCATGCAGCTTCTTTAAACTACACTCTGTCAGTCCCTCATACTTGACCCACAATGATTGGGGTCATGCAAATTCTCAGTCAGTCTGGCCAGCTCTTCAATTATTGCCATGCCACTCTGTAGATGTAAAGTTCCAGTACCACTTTTGCACACCCAGCTCAATTCTGAGGTCAAAGACATCTCCATAACAAAGTCCTCTTAGTCATGGAACTTTGGTTTGGGATCAGGAGAAAAGTCTCGATACCAGCTGTAGCGTAGCGTCAGCTACGATGATAAGGAATTTATCAACGTGCTGCGGATAGACTTTCTAAGAATAGAAAAATAAGTCACTGGAGAAGACAAGACTGAATAGCTCGTAATTCTAGACAGAGTAAAGGTCCCAGAACCAGTCTAATCTTCTGACAGTGTTCAGGCAGACAGGAATGGCGTACAACTATACTGGTTTGATACAGACAGTCTGCCAAGGTTGTCTAGCTACGTGCCTGAAATAAAAAACTCGAGCCCCCAAAACTCTAATCCCTCTCAATGACACGGAGAAAGACAGAGTAAAATATATAACAGAGACAAACTTTCATATCTTCTCACTCTACTATGACTAAGGTTAATTAGGTAACAACTAGAGTTTGTAAAATTAAAATCACATTAACATTTAATATATGATAACACTTTGGGTGCTCCACTGGAGGCAGCCCTGTACATAAAAAGGGATACACTTCCCTGTATCCTATTGCATATCTAATATGGGTTGAATCCACTAGACTGTCTAATCATTGACGAAACTCTTTGGCCTATAGAATATTTTGAGTTGAATGATGATGGTGGTGGTGGTGGCGGCCAACGGTAAGTTTGGCCACTTATCTTCTGGTTCTCCGGCTTACACAGTGCGTGTAAACCCTAGTTAGTAGGCATAAGTGAGATGGTGAGTGATGCTCCACAATGAGTCAGTCACACAGGTTGGCGCATCTAAAGCTTGGCGCTGAAGGTGTCAAATCTGTGAAATATATAGTGAGAGTATGTGACTCTTCTGTCGAGACATCTGTAAGCATCGACCCTGGATTGTTCCTGATGGCCAATAACATCTCATACAAATTGCAGAAACAAAATAGCATGAGCTATCTGTCCCTGCTCCCTATAAGTCCCTATCCTAGGATAAATAGCAAATCACTGACTTAAGGAAAACAGCTAAATAAAATCATTCTATGCTTCCTTACAAGTGAATATAATAATTATTCAGTAATAATTAAACATATCATATAATGCATATCATAATTATATTATTAAAATACAATAATTACAAAGTAATCTAGAGATAGATACATATACAATATATTAAACAGATTACATATTATAGATATTTATGTTCAAATTCTGATGCTATATTCCTAGCCTATATTTAATATAATGGTTCTATGTACCGTATATTTTAAAATACACAGTTTATGTAATTATCATAATAGAATATGATAGGCTGAAAGTTAATGGAGTGGCAGGCAAGATCAGGACTGCGAATTGGTGAGAAATCACCGATAAGAATTAACGAACATGCCTAGGATCTACCACACTAGTATTTGACAATTGTACACTTGTTTAGTAAGATTTCCTATTTTCGCGGCATCGAAATATTCATTATTATCTCTAAGTATTCGCAATCACTATCACATCCTCGAAATATCATCACTAGGAACTGCCTCGTGTATTCCTAAACTAACGGCTCGATTAGTATGGCCTAGTCTACTGCTATACGGACTAATCGAAAATTGGGTTCTATCCGACTTTATCAAGTTTACAACTATCTCACATCGTGTACACCTCTCTAAACCTCATGTAAAGGTAATTTTCTACACAGTTACGTTTTCCCCTTTTCCCTGCGTGCTTAGTAAACTACCTGTACGGTGTATAATATACGCGATCGAGTTTAGTCGGTAAAATAACCTATTATCGGCGGTTTCCACTATTTTACTACACACAGAAATATCGGGCGCACACGACAATATTATATCGATACAAATAACTAGACCTTACCCTTCTAATCTTCTGACCACACTTGGGTACGAAAACTGCTCTAGGTATCTCTCTAATATATTTTAAATATATTTATGGCCGTAATACGCGCCAAAGATAAAACTCTTAACACTTTAAAAGTATTTTATAGAGCCTAGCGACTAGCAGATGTTTCAATCCCAACGTCTAGATTGCGAAAGAACGAGTTTAGCTATTTTTCTCCTGACCGGAAGTGGTCGTGCCAGGGAGTTCGTTGTCGTAATTTCGCCGACCAAATTGTGAAATAGTCGTAGCCAAATTTATAGATTTGGCTGGGTACACTACTTTGTAAATTCAGCCTCTCCCCCGATCTTAATGTACCGTATTACTTCATATTAAAGTAATAACATTAAATAGGAGTTACTTTAAACTATAGCCATGTACTGTCTATACATAGATATATAGGAATAAAAACGAAATTAAATTCTTCTATAATTACATAAGGGTTTTAAAAAGAATTTACTCCAATTTAAGCAAAAGATGAAGAGGAAGCTGGGGACTTCGTCACACCAGCCTCACTCTGAAAGTGGCAAGACCTTTTCAGGTCGCAGGTGATCTGAACACGATGCTGGGCACTTATAATACAGTGTTCTAGAGGATTCACAATCAATTGAGCAGAGTCTGGAACATTTCTCCGAGAACTGAGAATCTCAACCTAACGCACATAATCATTTACGAGATTATATTCTTCACAGGTTGAAGGTCACTCCTGGAGAACATACACACCACTAGACTAATCTTGTGCCATGTGAAATAAGATCTAAGTTCAGTGTTACCCAAAAATTTTCAGGAATTTCCTCCATGTTTTTCCTCCAACTATGAATCACTGAAGACGAGAGCTGGCACATCGAACGCTGGCAGCAGAATGCAACTTTTCATTCATTACCTGCTAATCAAGCAGTCAGAATTGTTGTATGCAGTGAATGCATCTCTCAGTGGAAGAAAAGCATAAACTCTTGTAACAGATCTGACCCAATCTATCAGTTTCCTTCCTGCTGTCTTCCATTTTATATAGAGCATTGAACACATCTCTGGTACTACTTTTAATAGGCTCAATTAACCCACAGACCAATGAGAGTGTTTGCAAGATTTTTCCTTGATCAAGTCACATTATGTTGGTTCACGCATGTTTGTCACTTTAAATTGTACCACAAATGTTTGTCACTTTGTACCACAAAGGCAAGAAGGCAATGTTCCCTTTAATAACATGCCAATTTTGTTTATTACTAATAAATTGCTTACACAACTAGTCAGAAATATGTTTAACATAGACTACCAGTTTGTATGTTATTTTACACCAATATTCAATAACTATTTGTTAGATTCACCTTGTATCAGCTGTTTATCTATTACATTTCATCTACGTTTATCTGTTAGCACAGTTACATACAATAGTTCCTCATCTGTAACACAATAGTTTCAAAAACAGTTCATCAATTATTATATACTATCACATCTAATTGTAGTCTGCTACAAGTATATTTTGCAATTAACTAAGTATTTACTATGGCGTGTTTCAGAAATGCATCCATCTTCAGAAAGTTATCTTTCAATCTCCATACAAGAGCATTCACAAATGGAAATGTATGGTAACATGGAACTTGTGAAACAAGAACTGTCAGATGTACCTTGTGAGGATAAACATCAGAGAATCAGTCACTTGGTAGACCTGACAGGTTGTGACATCATTCAAGGAATGGCAGAAGGCAGTAAAATGGAATTAAAATTGACTGAGAATAGTTATAAAGCAATACTAAACCACAATAATTGTTGTCTGTCAGTGAATGTGTCTTCTATACCATACATATCTAATGTTTGTGATTCAGGTGTCATTGTAAATAGACACAAGAGAACATACATAGCACTGAAACCCCACAAGTGTGATGACTGTGGTGCAGTTTTCACTCGATTTAGCAATCTGAAGGAACACAAGAATAGACACACAGGAGAGAAACCTTACAAGTGTGATGGTTGTGGTGCATCTTTTAGTCAAGCTGGCAGTCTGTGTAACCATAAAAGAACACATACAGGAGATAGACATTACAAGTGTGATGATTGTGGTGTATCGTTTAGTTATGCTAACAGTCTGAAGGGCCATAAGAGAACACATACAGGAGAGAAACCTTACAAGTGTGATGATTGTGGTGCATCCTTTGCTTACTCTCATAATCTGAAGCAGCACAAGAGAACACATACAGGAGAGAAACCATATAAGTGTGATGACTGTGGTGCATCTTTTAGTCATGCTAATACTCTGAAGTACCACAAGACAAAACATACAGGAATAAAACCTTACAAGTGTGATGACTGCGGTACATCTTTTGCTAAATCTAGCCATCTGAAGTACCACAAGAGAAGACATACAGGAGAGAAACCTTACATGTGTGATGAGTGTGGTGTATCTTTTGCTACAGCTGAAAATCTGAAGTGCCACATAAGGAGACATACAGGAAAGAAACCTTACAAGTGTGATGATTGTGGTGCATCTTTTGCTAAAGTTGAAGGTCTGAAGCTCCACATGAGAAGACATACAGGAGAGAAACCTTACAAGTGTGATGATTGTGGTGCATCTTTTGCTAAAGCTGGCAGTCTGAGTATTCATAAGAGAAGACATACAGGAGAGAAACCTTACAAGTGTGATAAGTGTGGTGCATCAACAACTACTGCTAGCAATCTGAAGTGCCACATGAGGAGACATACAGGAGAGAAACCTTTCAAGTGTGATGAGTGTGGTGCATCAGCTACTACAGCTGGCAATCTGAAGTGCCACATGAGGAGACATACAGGAGAGAAACCTTACAAGTGTGATGATTGTGGTGAATCTTTTAGACATGCTAAAAGTCTGAAGTGCCATAAGAGAACACATTGACGTGCACAAGAAAACTCATATAGGAGAGAAACAATTTATATGTGGTGATTATGGAGCATCCTTCTCTTGATCAGACAATCTTAATTGTCAGTTCCAAAAACCATTAAAAATCATATGTAAGTTACACATATTTTGTTGAATTGTTTGGAAGCTTATTTACTACTAGTGAATGCACACAGGAGAGAAATCTTATACATTTGCGTTTGTAGTGCAACTCATACTCATTTGAGATATCTGAATTGCTAGAAAAGAAAACATTAAAGAGAGAAAACTCATAAGTGTGATAATTCTTATGGATCCTTAACTCAAGTAGGTATTGTGTCTCAAGAGAAGACATGCAGGAAAGAATCTGTTAGTGTGTGATGACTTGTGCATCAGTTACTCTAAAATAACATCCTAATTATCACTTGAGAAAACAAATCTTCTTCTTCTTCTTCTTCTTCTTCTTCTTCTGCTGCGTTCATCCGGAGTTTTTTGTCGGACGTGATTGTGTTGTGCCTGTTTACAGCAGAGTTGCGTTCTTGCGCCGTTAGGCCGAGAAAACAAATCATACAAGTGTGATGTCTGTGGCATCATTTTTGTTGTTGTTGGTCAAGCCGGGCAGTTGATATACCAAAGACAATGCAAACAGGAGAGGCAGATTACTAATATCATGTTCATTTTCCATTTATTACTCTAACAAACAATTTGACATTCCATAAAAGAACATTTACTGGAGACAAATCTTTCAGATGTAATTTCTGTTTTAATTCCTTTAGTGATGCTGACAATTACAATCATAACAAGAGAATACATACAGGTGTTCAAACATAGACATGTAATAGCCGTGTGTATCTTTAACTAAATATTACTGAATCTTACCATTTGAGCACCAGTAGGGATCACGCCTTTCTCCCTGGTGAAGGGGTTTGCGACTTTCTCCGTAATCCCATATATTCTCATGAGTAACGCAGCTGCGCGAGATTCGTTAGCGGATCGCACCACATTGGTTACTTACAGGGGTATGTGAGCTGGTCGCTCAGAAAGGACTGGCTAACTACTGAGCGTAATCTTGCCTAGTACATCAACATCAGCTGAAAAATGCTGGTGTTGACTGCAACATACTGTAAGGATATGCAATAAAAAAAAAAAGCTAGGATCACATACAACAGAGAAACTTTTCAAATGTGACAATTGTGGTGCATATTTATCTCATAGAGACTTTATTTTATTTGAGATAAGATTCATGAGAGAAATCTTACAAATATGATGCTTTTCATTCATTCATTCATTCATTCAGTAGCATGTCCTTTGCAGAACCTTGCTCCTATAACAACCTTCTAGAAAACTTCACGATCACAAGCAAGATGTCCCGAGTCCGATACACCTATCTGGAGATCATCCACTACATCTTGCACCCATCTTCTCTTTGGCCTTCCTTTTTCTCTCTTCCCAGGCATATTAGTTAGTTAGTCTTTCCTCTTGAGCCTAAGGTGGCGCATAGGGCAGAAGTCATGGCTCTCCATGTCCGGCGGTTCACTGCTACTTGTTGTAGATCCTGGATGTTCATTTTGCCATTGAATGAGCCTTCTCTGATGATGGTTCTACGCAGGGTCTCTCTTTGTCTTCCCAGGAACATACCTGTCCATTATTGTTCTCTCCAAACTTTCATGACATTTCAAGTGACCAAAATATATCAGTTTTCTTTGTTTTATCGTCTTTATTAGCCAACCTTCTTCAATATTCAGCTCTTGAAGTATGGATGCATTTGTTCTTTTCCTTACCCAGGATATTCTTAGAACCTATCTATAACATATATATTCAAAGGTATTTATGCCCTGTTCAGCTTGTTTAGTAAGTGTCCAAGTCTCACAGGCGTATGTTGCAATGGGAAAGATGCATGCTCTTAACAATCTTAATTTTGTACTTCTGTCTGTCGCACTCCATAATTTATACGGTTGGTTTAGTCTTTGAAGAGCAATTGATAGTCACTTAATTTCTTTCTTTGTGTCACAATTGTTGGTAATCAATGACCCAAGATATTTGAAATTTTCCACCACCTCCAATTTTTTCTCATTAATGAATATTTCTTTCTCCATAATAGTTTTATCTGTATGATTTTTCTTTGTTTTTGCTATATGTATAAGTTATGATTTTCACTATTTCTTTGGGTTGAGGTTATTAGGTTTTCTATACCATTCTGTGATGTGGATAGTAATACTGTATCATCAGCATATCGAATGTCTGATATTTCATGACCACAGAAATTTAGGGCATCATATTGCTCCCTGGTTATACTTATATCATCTCTGATATTTTTCATCATAGTTTCATAGTGCAGGTTAAACAAATAGGGTGACAGCACACAGCCCTGATGGAATCCTTGCTTGATGTCAAACCAGTCTCGCCATCTATTCTAACCGCTGTTTATTGGTCTAGAGTATTTTTATGAGTTGTATTACATGTGACCGAAAGCCCATGTTCCTCGTGATTTCTCAAAGTTTTTGATGTTGTACACAATCAAATGCCTTTGAATAATCCACAAAACATGAGAATATGTTTACATTAAATTCTCTGCACTTCTCTATTATTAAACGCATGTTGAGTATGTGATTTCTTGTTCCTCTTCCTTGTCTAAATCCAGGTTGAACAACATTAATCACTTCTTCCATTTTCTTACGAAGTCTTCCCATTATGATTTTTAGTAGGATTTTACTTGCATGGCTGATCAGGGCAACTGTTCTATAGTTGGTGCATAATTTTTTTAGGGGGGGGGGGGATGGATGGATTTGAATGAAGATATATCTCATCCAATCTTTTGACCATATACCATATTTCCATACCATTTTACATAATGCGTGGTAGATTTGTATGCTCTCTTCACCACTCGCTTTAATTAGTTCATCTGGTATCTCACCACATCCTGGTGATTTACCATTCTTCAGGTTCTTTATTGCCCATGTAATTTCATCTAATGAAGACGCAGGTCTGCATGGCCGAATGGGTAAAAACGCGTGTTCTTATACATCCGGTGTGCTGATGCCGAGGTAAACGGTTCAATCTCTACACCGGCAGCTGGACTAAAATGTTGACCTGTCGTCCTTGACTTGGGGATGTAAATCACAAGTACTTCTGAAGTCGGAGTAGATTCGCCTGATATCAGCTGACACTGTTAATAGGGAAAGCAAATCCACACTCAAAATTTCAGTCCATTACTACTATAAATAGTGTGTATGGACTACGCTTGAGTTCAAAGCAAGCGAGGGTAAAAATAAATCTAATGAGGGTTCAAGTTATATCAGTGGTTATGATTGACGGCATGATGTGGTGATTTATATGAACCGTAATGATGGTCATAATGAACATGGCGCATAAAAACATCTTTCTATCTATGGAACACGAACGCAACGAAGTGTTGCCGTTCCTAGATATTCTAATGAGACAGAGCAGATGACACAATTCAAAGATTGGTGTACCGCAAAGAAGCATGGACTGGCCAATATTAAAGTTTCAGAGCTTCACACCTGTCCAGTATAAATGAGGCTTAGTACGGACCCTGTTTGGCCGTGCTAGGGAGATATGCACCCAGGACACACTGACAGAAGAAATTTAAACTCTGAAGAATGTTTTACACCTGAATGGGTAGTCCACACGATTTATAAAGCACCACTGCCAACAGCCGAAACCAGAACCAGACGAAACTACAGTCCCTAAACTCAAGGTATTTATCCAGCTAACCTTTCGAGGGGATGATGTAATGCAATTTCTACAAGACCGGCTCATTACAGCAGTCGACTAAACATTCTGTGCTGCAACTCCAGTTATTATGTACAGAACCACACCTATTTCCGCCCCAGCAGTAAAAAGATATGTCCCTCTGTATGCCAAATCCGTTTGCATTTATCAATTCAAATGCAGGTGCCAGTCTACCTACATCGGCAGAACAGAGTGGCAATTATACAATAGGGTGGTTGAACACTTACACAAGTGGATTGACAAGATACTACTACAGGCGATGGGAGCCTTGGAAGGTCGACACACCACAAATTTCCTGCGTCTTCGATTGCACGACACGTTTTGGGAACCAATCATGGATTGATTAGTTAGTTAGTTAGTCTTTCCTCTTGAGCCTAAGGTGGTGCATAGGGCAGAAGTCCTGTCTCTCCATGCTTGGCGGTTCGCTGCTACCTGTTGTAGATCTTGGATATTTACTTGGCCATTGAATGAGCCTTCTCTAATGATGGTTCTACGCAGGGTCTCTCTTGGTCTTCCCCGTTTTCTTTTCCCTACTGGTGACCATATGAGGGCTTGGTAGGGGAGTCTTGACTTGTCCATTCTGAGTACATGGCCGATGTAGTTCCAACGGCGTCTTCATATGCCACATGGCCATGCAGACCTGCGTCTTCATTAGATGAAATTACATGGGCAATAAATGGATTGATAGGGACAGTATTTTCACGTGTTGTTTAATATACGAAGTAGTCACTTGTTAAGGTTTGTAGAAGCCGTCATGATTAATCTACATAGGCCAGCTTTGTGCAAACAGAAAGACAATAGTCAGTTTATAGTACCATGGTAGACAATTGACATTCCTGTGCGAACATGTGTATATTTGAGATTGAAGGATTTATATAGTTATTTTACTTTCTGTTGTATGAATTCTGCAGTATGTACCTGACAAGATGCAGCGAACTATGCCGGGCAATAAGTCACGCAATCTATTGTTTGCGTCTTCGTTATTCAAATGTGCATAAATTTTTAACCGTGTATTACTGTGGCAATAGATGAAATGAAATCATACATCGTCCTGATTGCATTAATCGAATTGAAGTCTTCTTCTGTGACTCTTAGTATGACAGTGAAGGAAGTAAACGTTTGAATAAAATAGTAGCAAGTCAATATACTCAATGACTGCACAGTACAGTCCTGGTATAATCAATTACTTGAGGGGCATGTCCTAATGCAACCGCCTGGGTCCTGACTGATAACATCATAATAGAATAACTCGCCAAGATGAAGACATCAGACCAAAGTACTCAGGCCAAATTGAACACGCTGTGATATAGCAATGGCCCAGCCCAATAAACTGGGCCATGTCAACAAACAACATTACTACTAATAACATAGTCACAACCCCAAGTTTGGTTGTGTCAATCTGGATGATGGTGTATACATTCACTCACGCTAAGATGGCAGCCTCTACAATGCTCGGAGGTTGAAAGCCACGATCAAAATTAGGAGGGTACTGATCAGAGAGTTGATTTTTGCAGATGATGCTGCAGTTACGACCCACTCTGAGGAAGAATTGCAATGTCTACTATCTGCGTTTTCCTATGCTTGTTATGAATTTGGTTTGCATCCATCATGTACCATGTCGGAAAGCGTGGGCGGTCATGACTAGCCATTTCACTCAGTCGTGGATCAGCTCAGTGTTCCTGTCTCGACCATGCCATGGGCCAAGCCATTCAGGTATTTACTTCTCGGTCTTCCGTTTTTCAGCTTGACTGTTCATTGTCTAAGTCTCACATCCATACAAAAGTATGGGAATGTGGTTTAATAATTAGCAAAAAGAAGACATGGATTATGTCACAAGGTGCACATGGGGGACCATCATTCTTTATTGCCGATGCCGAAATGGAGATGGTAGACTGTTTTACATATCTAGGAACAGGTAAATAGCAAATTATCTCTAGATCAGGAAATCAACATCAGGATTGGTAAGGCAACAATAACAATGAGCAGCTTGACAAAAAGAGTTTGGGAGAACAGGGAGTTTACTGCCATAAGAAAAATTCACTGTCTATCAAACCTGTGTGCTTAGTACTCTTCTTTATGGCAGTGAAGCCTTGTAAACTTACTCACACCCACCAAGAGAAACGTTTAAACAGCTTTCATATGTGGTGTCTGAGAGGAATACTTAATATTACTTTAGATGTGACTTCACTCTATACATCTATTCCTCATACTGGCGGCTTTAAAGCCTTGGAATTTTTCTTGGAGAAAAGGCACAGCCCCACTATAGCTACTGGACCATTGCTGCGTCTCGCAGAGTTAGTCCTCAATTTCAATTCGTTTGAGTTTAATGGGGACTATTTCGACCAGATTATCGGTGTGGCCATGGGCACCAAGATGGGTCCTAATTATGCCTGCCTTTTCATGGGCTATTTGGAGCACCAGGTATGGAGTCAATACACCTGTAGGCTCCCGAGCTCTACAGGAGGTACATCGACGACTGCTTCGGTGTTTCAGACATTCCCTTGTCTGATCTCCAGGCCTCCATTGCCTTTCTCTCCAACTTTCATCCTAGCATCAGCCTCACCTCCACTATTTCTTCTTCGGCTGTCAATTTCTTAGATCTAACAGCCTCTTTAGGATCCGCGGGTCTATGTTAGACGGTTTATTATAAACCAACGGACTCCCACGCATTCCTTCTCTATACCTACCTCACATACCCCCCTTGTAAGGGCTCAATTCCTTTCTCCCAACTTTTACGTCTCCGACGAATATTGTCAGGAAAATACGACTTCCGCCAAAAGCCCACGAAATCTTGGACTTCTTCTGTCTTCGCGGATATCCTGATAAAGATTTGTTTACAGCTCTTTACCACCGTCAGTCGATCAGTCGTGCCGAGGATCTATCCTTCAGGACCTAAACCACGAAATCATAGGCCGATCCTTTCACTAACCTATTATCCCCATAATATTGCTGCCATGAATATCCTCCTCAGACCACCTATCTATTCTCCAGGCAGACCCAATCACTCACGATGTCTTTTCAGAGCCCCTCCCTGGTGGCTTACAGCGGGATCGTAACCTCAGGGATGTGCTGATTCATAGCAGTCTGCCCCAACCTCATAAGTCTCTTCTTGGCACGATGGCTTGTCTTCGATCGCGTTGTAAGATCTACCCACATGTACTTCAAACCCAGAGTCTGGCATTCCCTAAGACCACTTTCCACATCCGTGAGGGTTTCTCATGCACGAGTCGCAACGTTATCTATGCAATCCTCTGCACACGTTGTAACATGAGATATATTGGAAAGACAAGTCTACATCTTGCTGACAGATTTAGGCAACACCTGTCAGATATCAACAGTGGTGCCCAGAAACCGATACTAATGCACTTCAATAGTTCTGACCACTGTGGCGTGGCGGACATACAGGTCAAGCGCTCAAATCGTGTGCATCTCACGAACGTGATCGTAAGACACTGGAAAACCGCCTCATCTTCCAGTTGGGTTCACTCTCCCCTCATGGCCTCAATGTCCACCATAATTTCATTTAACTTCCAACTTCCTCTCCCCCCCCCCCTCCACCCTTTTCTATCCCCGCAGTTGTATAGCCCACTAGAATAACGGGATAGCATATCCTGTACAGGACAATGCAATCAACCCAATCATTACTTTTGCCGTTAGTGATTTCTTGGCAAGTTTGTGTTCAGTGGCTTGTCAATGCTTTCTGAGCGACCGGTACTCATGCAACTCTATGCTAACCAAACCAGGGCGTACTGCATTAGAAGCACCTGCTAGTTGTGTTCCTACTGGGTATGCGTAACTGCAAACTAAACCCTTTGCCACAGAACCGACTATAGTTCACTGCTAATCCGCTTTTCACCGCTCGCCCACATAGGCGTTCTCTCCCCTCCCCCTCCCCTATCGGGCGTCTTTGCCAATCCCTGTTACCCATCGACTTGTTTTAAACCACACTTCCGGTCGTTTCCATCCTCATCTAATGTCTAGCACTTAAGACGCACTCAACCAAGACAGATTTATGATAAGTAACCTCTGTATTTTCATGTAGTCTTTCTCGATCAGTTTTGTGTCTGTATTGTTTTGTTCCGTGCTGACGAAGGCTTTGGCCGCAACGTCCATTTTGTTTCTTGTAATCGTGTTCTAGTAAAGCTCATAATCTACTTATCGTTTCATTTTTTTTATTGGGGGGGGGGGGGGGGTGTGTGTGATTCATTAATTGATATTAAGTTGCAAGACAACATAACTAATAAAGAAGTATTGGAAAGATCAGTTTGTGTTATGATTTTTTCCATGTTCAGTCTTCGTAGACTTAGATAGATAGGACACATTATGAAGATGGTTAATGGTAATATACCAAAGGACATTATTTTTGGTGAATTACAGATGCGTAAGAGATCTCAGGTTCGGCCTGTGCTTCGACATAAAGATGTGTGCACGTGGAACATGAGTGATGTCAACGTCTCGCACGCACACAGGTATTCTACATCCTTCATACGCACTCAAGAAAACATCAGTCGTACATATGGGTTTTCATAATTTATTTAGGCGAACTTGATCATCGTCACAATGTGCACACAGGTGGTGAAAATCATTACATACATATACAAATGCCGCCTTACAAACGCTTCTAGTACACAGCTAATTACACAAGACCTACACTCGCTATCTTCAAACAAGCACTCTCGAAAAAGCTATACACTCGCTCTAGAAAACACGTCCTTCCTCTAAAACGGCCCGAGTCCCATCTGATGTTCTCAAACTGGTCGGCTGGTCTTGTGGTACTGGACCACGTGTCTCTAGTGACAACCGAGCTGTACTGCAGTCCGTCCGTGTTAGGTTGGGTCATTTAGTGTAATGCCGTCTAGTCCATTCAGGACAGTGTCCCGTGAACTTATGTCCCCTCCTGTCACTCGGTCGTGTTCTACATTTAACTACTGGAAGCTGTTAACGGACCAAGGATATATTGTCTTATAATTATGGTTACCCAATAAAATGCAACGCCTTTCAGACACCGAAAAATGGGCCCCGAAACAATTTGTCTCTTTTGACGGAGACCAATCATGGATATATTATCCATGGCTCCCGTAAAATGTTACCTCAACATCTCTCTTTAAGATTTGTGTCCACTGATTTCCACCTATCTCGCTTCCGCTTGTTGGAAGATTTTTCACTTGTGTACTCATAATCTATATTAATCCCTTGTGTCCCTTGTATAAGTGTGATCTCCCTTGCTTCAAAATTGGTGTTTGTATGTTATATGTTCGTATTATGTTTGCGTGTTCTATTATAATTACTGTATGTTTAAATTAGAAACATAGGTGCATGTTTATATTCTGTGTACGTTAGTTCTTCAAGTGTCATCAGGTAAGTCTCTACATCTCACAAATGAAGGCTTATGCTCAATTTTTGAGATAAGTTACCGAACTGTGATTCTTGAAAACATAACCATAGTTGCACTGTAATTCTAATGTAAACATTTATAAAATCACTGAAACGCTCACATGTGTTACAAAAAAGACGAAGACAAATCACCACAACAAACCCATGTGTGCAAAAAAGCGCACTAATATTCAAACTTCTTGTTTTACTGCATTTATTCGTCCTTTTATACAATTTTCGCTCACTCAGTCAGACAATGCATTATTAAAAATGTTTATCATTTTAAAATAAAAATAAGCACGTTTTCAACTTAATAAACGCGCTAATTTACTTTTATCACTATACTGTTGTCACAGTAATAGCATTAAATTCTATAATACACATAATTTATATACAAGATTGTTTGATTGCCATGGACAATAATAAGGGAACAAACTTCAGTTAAGTTTTTGTAATTTATGTCTAATAGATGTTATTAACTAAATAAATGTAACTTAAATGCCACATAACGGAACACGCGCCACCAAGATAAAGAAGAGACCTTACTGGATTTTCCCAGAAAGTCACCCAAAAATGGACGAAAAAAATTTAGAAAAAAAAGGGGAAAAGGGAAAAAAAGTCAAATTTGGGCGGCAACGGAGACGCTGTGAATTGTGGATTCGAAAGGATGTGTTTCTAAAAGGCTC
>JACEFZ010017332.1:0-167798 GCA_014155875.1 Cepaea nemoralis | reverse complement strand
GAATTTCATCTGTGGAGCGGGGCGGGGGGTGGTGGGGGGTTCTTAAACCCGGGGGGGGGCTGTGCCGAGGTGTTGGTTTTTCCCCCCCTACCCAATTTGACAGTGGTTTTGTTTTTTTCTCATCTAACGGGGGACGTTTCGTCCCCAAAAGGGCGGGTTGTGTGGGGGCCGACTGGGAAATTTTCACCGTTAGTTTTGCCTAAAAGAGAGCACGTTAGGGGCTTGTTTGTACCAAACAAGCAAACGTTAAAAAATAAAAAATAAAAATCTGTAGGAGCGAGGCTGGTGTGGTGGGGTTTCTCTCGACCCGGTACCAAATCTGTAGGAGCGAGGCTGGTGTGGTGGGTTTTCTCTCGACCCGGTACCAAATCTGTAGGAGCGAGGCTGGTGTGGTGGGTTTTCTCTCGACCCGGTACCAAATCTGTAGGAGCGAGGCTGGTGTGGTGGGTTTTCTCTCGACCCGGTACCAAATCTGTAGGAGCGAGGCTGGTGTGGTAGGTTTTCTCTCGACCCGGTACCAAATCTGTAGGAGCGAGGCTGGTGTGGTGGGTTTTCTCTCGACTCGGTACCAAATCTGTAGGAGCGAGGCTGGTGTGGTGGGTTTTCTCTCGACCCGGTACCAAATCTATTGTACCACCTGAACGTGGGGACTGTACTGCTGACCCCTCATTGTACTGCTAAGTAACCAGCGGGGTGTGCATGAGCGGTACTGGAACTTCACATCCGCAGAAAGGCATGATGGGTAAAACCAGCCCATGACTCAGCGCATAAGTAAGGATTGGCTGATCGGCAACGTTTCCTTCAGAGGCTGTAGGTACTGCATTCTCACCTGACTTTAACCCGATGCCCAAGGGAGAATCCGTGTTACAGCCAGAGTGTTGGTGTAATTGGTTATAGTGGTGTAGTGTAACAATACGTTTCTATTATAATGTAACAATGTATTTCTGTTATAACGTAACAATGTGTTTCTGTTATAATGTTAATGTATTTATTTATACAAGGGGGCTTCAAATGAAAACCTTAAATGTTATGTTTTGGGTGAATATATTCTGAAATGTATCACTGTTTGATGCAGGCACGACTGCGTCCAATGCAAGTTCCCCCAGCGCCGATACATAGTTTGGATTCTGTAAAAAGCAATTCTCTTTGTGGCGTGTGTAACGTCCGCAGATATTATATGGTACATGCACCATCTGCCGTACCTCTTCATCGGACCGACACGTCTTTCCTCCCAATGACTCTTTGAGCTGTCCAAATATGTTTATATCTCTTGGGACTAGGTCTGGCTCTTACGAGGGATGTGGTACACACTGAAAGTGGAGGTCTTCGATGGTTTAAACCGTTGCACAGGCAGTAAGGGGTGCAGCAATTGTATGTTGCAAAAGAACACCTTTACCCTGAAGTCCACATCGTTTGTATTTGACTGTGGGTTGAAGATGATTCCCGAGAAGATATGTGGGTGCCTCGGCAGCTGACTCCAGAATTGAAACAACTAAGCAGTGATGCTTGTCTAGAACGTTTGCTGTGCTCTAAAGCAGAAGGTGATGGTTTCCTATAAAGACTTCTTACTGGAGGTGAAACCTATGTTCACTACCATGAGTCGGAAACGAAGAGAGCGAGCAATTAATGGCGCAATCCCTCCTCACGGAAATGAAAGTTTCGCACACAAGTGTCACTGGTGACAGTTTTCTTTCTTGGCATGCAGTGCTAAAAATAACGCCTCGTTCATCCAAAAAAAAAAAAAAAAGAGTCAGCACAACCCCCCACCTGCAGATCACTGTGGAGAAGGCACCTGATTGATGATATAATGTTAAAGTATTAATTTTTTAATGTTACTATGTATGCATCTTACATTTTAAATATATTTACTTACAATTTGACTGTTTATATCTGTTATAATTTTAATGCATTTAGTTATAATTTAACTGTGTATATCCGTTGTAATGCTAATGTATTTATAGTTTAAGTCCCCGCTAATCACTGGTATCATAAAGACTAATAGACTACAATGGCTGGGGCATATAGAAAGAATGGAAGATAATAGGGAAACAAAACTCGCTTACACTCAGGAAATAAATGACCGTAGACCTCGAGGTAGACCAAGAAGACGGTGGAGAGATAATATATATACAGACCTACAAGCACTTGGAATCAACGACTGGCAAGAGAAGGTCAACCAGAGAGACGAACGGAGACGGATTGTATCTGCAGCAAAGAACCTCAATGGCTCGGAACGCTGAAGAAGAAGAATATATTATATATATATATATATATATATATATATACATATATATATATATATATGTATGTATGTATGTATGCAGTAGTATGTATGTATGTATGTATGGTAGTATGTATGTATGTATGTATGTATGGTATGTATGTATGTATGTATGTATGTAGTATGTAGTAGGTATGTATGTATGTATGTATGTATGTATGTATGTATGTATGTATGTATGTATGTATGTATGTATGTATGTATGTATGTATGTATGTATGTATGTATGTATGTATGTATGTATGTATGTATGTATGTATGTATGTATGTATGTATGTATGTATGTATGTATGTATGTATGTATGTATGTATGTATGTATGTATGTATGTATGTATGTATGTATGTATGTATGTATGTAGTATGTATGTATGTATGTATGTATGTATGTATGTATGTATGTATGTATGTATGTATGTATGTATGTATGTATGTATGTATGTATGTATGTATGTATGTATGTATGTATGTATGTATGTATGTATGTATGTATGTATGTATGTATGTATGTATGTATGTATGTATGTATGTATGTATGTATGTATGTATGTATGTATGTATGTATGTATGTATGTATGTATGTATGTATGTATGTATGTATGTATGTATGTATGTATGTATGTATGTATGTATGTATGTATGTATGTATGTATGTATGTATGTATGTATGTATGTATGTATGTATGTATGTATGTATGTATGTATGTATGTATGTATGTATGTATGTATGTATGTATGTATGTATGTATGTATGTATGTATGTATGTATGTATGTATGTATGTATGTATGTATGTATGTATGTATGTATGTATGTATGTATGTATGTATGTATGTATGTATGTATGTATGTATGTATGTATGTATGTATGTATGTATGTATGTATGTATGTATGTATGTATGTATGTATGTATGTATGTATGTATGTATGTATGTATGTATGTATGTATGTATGTAGTATGTATGTATGTATGTATGTATGTATGTATGTATGTATGTATGTATGTATGTATGTATGTATGTATGTATGTATGTATGTATGTATGTATGTATGTATGTATGTATGTATGTATGTATGTATGTATGTATGTATGTATGTATGTATGTATGTATGTATGTATGTATGTATGTATGTATGTATGTATGTATGTATGTATGTATGTATGTATGTATGTATGTATGTATGTATGTATGTATGTATGTATGTATGTATGTATGTATGTATGTATGTATGTATGTATGTATGTATGTATGTATGTATGTATGTATGTATGTATGTATGTATGTATGTATGTATGTATGTATGTATGTATGTATGTATGTATGTATGTATGTATGTATGTATGTATGTATGTATGTATGTATGTATGTATGTATGTATGTATGTATGTATGTCCGTCCGTCCTTCATTCGTTCGCGAACGGTCCAACCGATTGAGATGAAATTTTCTACACGTTTTCCTTTCATTCCTGTGCAACCAACTGTGATAGTTTTATCTATCAGCTATCAGCTATTACATTCCTAAAATTTAATTTTGTAATTACGTGACTGAACATAAGAAAATATAAAAACATATAAAAAAAGGGATATAACTATTAGTAGCATTGTTATATCTTAAGTTAAGTCCCCTGGCTATAGAAATCTATATGAATTAAATGAGGTGCAGCCGGGCCAGGTCAAACAGACAGATAGACAGACAGATAGACAGACTGACAGACAGACAGATAGTCGGGAACGGGAGCCAAGTTTACTTTAGATAGATCTCTTCCAATTATATTTTCTATCTATTCTTCTATTCTATCTATATTTTTAACGGGAACGGGCCGAACATAGATAGATAGATAGATAGATAGATAGATAGATAGATAGATAGATAGATAGATAGATAGATAGATAGATCCCCGCCAGAGCCTGGGCGAAGCCGGGCCGGGCAGCTAATATTTATCGTTTCCATCAAGGGGACTTAACATAAGAAAAGTTATTTCAAGGGTCATAACTTTTAATAACATCACTATTATTTTATGTATAGATTGTTGCATTGTTTTCAAAGATTTATAAACTTTTTGTCTATAGTTATTTACAGGCATATGAGTTATAATAAATAATGATATAATTGTTAAGGCTTTTTCATAATTTTTATAAAAGTAATGCATCTATTTAAATAGTGAAAATTTTCTAACACATCTTTTTATGTTTTTAAAACCAGTGTTCATTAAAAATAATGGATTTATTTTAGATTAGATACGTTAGAATTTTATTTCTGTACTTTTTTCGGAGTGGAACTTTTGAAGTAATCGAAGCATTTGTTTTTTCCGCTCGCTTGGCAGAGAGAAGGTCAGTACACAATTAAATGGGTATATTCTCGATTTTGTTTTCGTCTTTAAAAAAAAGTTGGCCGCGTGTGTGTCAACATCACATTTTTCATTCAATGTTGTGGGTGTGCATACCTTATGCATACCTTACACGCAGCACGCCTGTTAAAATGCAGGTTGTTGTTTTTTTTTTGTCTAAAAAAAAGAAGAAGCCTATCCTTTGATGTACTTTTGCCTCGCATCCCAATGATTCCAACAGACATGCCATTCGAATTCAAACGCCTGCAGTTTCCGGTGCGACTTGCATTTGCCATGACGATCAACAAAGCACAGGGACAATCGCTACAAGTGTGTGGACTAAATTTGGAAAATCCGTGCTTCACACATGGACAGCTATATGTGGCCTGCTCACGCGTTGGAAAACCTTCGGATTTATTTGTGTACGCACCAGACAGAAAAACAAAAAAATATTGTTTATCAAAAAGCACTACATTAGACATCAAATTTGGTGTTCGACCATAACTTAAAAATTATACGTCAACATTTAAAAAACTAAATAATCCTAACATTAAATGAAAGTTTCTAGCTGCAACCAATAAATTAGCTGCGAGGGCCCAGGGGCCGAACGCATACTCTGTACGCTTAGAGAATGTATTTGAATGTATAATGACTACTTATATGAATTTAATGAGACGCTCCCCGCCAGAGGCTGGGCGAAACCGGGCCGGGTCAGACAGACAGACGGACAAGCAGACAGACAGATACATAGATAGATAGATAGATCCCCGCCAGAGCCTGGGCGAAGCCGGGCCGGGCAGCTAGTATATATATATATATATATATATATATATATATATATATATATATATATATATATATATATATATATATATATATATATAATCTCATCTCATCTCATCATGTTCCTCTTGTACCTTGCGGTGTCGAGGTGAAGTATAAACATCGTGAGAGCTATTCCCTCCGTCCAACGTTTACGTGGTCGGCCTCTTCCTCTGTTTCCATCTGGTTGTGGTAACCTACTTGCATGGCCAAACCATTTGACTTGCTGCTTTCTAATAAAATCTAGTGCTGCTTTAACCCCCACATTTCTGATCATATCTCTTCTTGATACGTTGAGTATTCTTCTCAGGAGCCTAATTTCTGTTGTTGTGATTTTTCTTTTCTCTTTTTCTGTCATTGTCCAGGTTTAGCATTGGTAGCATAGAGTTGGTAGGAAGATTGTGTTGTAAAGTGCTTTCTTAGTAGTTATTGATACATGTTTGTTCTTTAGTATTGGTGCCATTTGTCCAATGAGTTGATTTGCCTTATTGCACCTATTTTCGATCTCGTCTTTTGATCTGCCATTTGATGATATTATACTTCCTAGGTACTTGAAACTCTTTATTTGTTTCAAGATATGTTCATTTTGGTGAATTGTTGTTGTTTGTTCTTCATTAGTTATATTCATTACCTCTGTTTTGCTTGTGCTAATTTTCATTGTATGTTCCCTACACATTTCGTGTAGACTATTCATGTGGTCTTGTAATTCAGCTTCTGATTTTGCTATTAGTGCTTGGTCGTCCGCAAACAGGAGTTCTCTAATGGTTAGATTTGCAGATGGTACTTCTTCTGTGTTCTCGTCATGCGGTATTCTTGCTGTCTCTGCTTGGCTGGTTTCTTTACATATGTTGTCTATATATGTTATGAACAAGAGAGGGGACAGGACACAACCTTGTCGTACTCCAGATCTTATGGTGAAGGGTTCTGAGTGTCCTCCAGTTGCTCTCACTATGCATTCACTGTTGTTGTATAAACTTCTACATAGGTTTGTTAGATGTGTACTCACTCCATATTGTTTAAGGATTTCCCACAGCTTGTTTCTATCTACTCTATCGAATGCCTTTTCTTGGTCGACAAAGGCTAAATAGAGTGTTTCATTGAATTCGATTGATTTTTCTATAAGTTGTCTAAGAGCAAAAATGGCATCTGTGCATCCTTTGTTTTTCCTAAATCCAAGTTATGTTTCTCATAGCTGGGGTTCTAAAGTAGTTTGTAATCTTTTTTCAAGAATTTTGCAAAATATTTTCCCAGTATTACTCAACAGTGAAATGCCTCTGTATTGTGTGCAGTCTCTTTTGCTGCCTTTGTTTTTCCAAATTGGGATAATTATGGCGTTTCCCCAGTCTCGTGGTGTCTGTTGTTCTACCCAAACATGGTTGAATAATCTATGTAGCCAAGCTGTTCTTACTTCTCTTGCTGCTTTAATTAGTTCATTTGGTATTTCATCCTGTCCCGGTGATTTGTTCAATGGGGCTAATCTGATGGCTTCTATAATTTCTTCTTTTAATATGTCTGGTTATAGTTCTTCGGTGACATCTGTGTAGGTCTCTTGAATTCCTGTGACATCTGATTGGATGATGAGAAGTTGTTCGAAATACTGTTTCCATCTTATTAGGATTTGTTTTTGTTCACTTATTGGTTCTCCATATTCGCTGTTAATTATTTCAGTTGGGTCAAAGGGTTCTCCTCTGGTTCGCATTGCACTTATCTTTTTGTAGAAGTTTCTAGTTGCCTCCTTGTTGTTTTTATTTAGAGTTTCTCCATACTCTTCCCAGTCTTTTTGTTTTTCCCTCTTTACTATTCTATTCACATGTCTTGTCGCTATTCTATATTCTATGTAAGCACATTCCTGTTTGCTCTTCAAACACTTTTTATATTTTTCCTTTCTGTTTTTTGCCGCTTTCTTTACTTCTGCGTTCCACCAACTTGTTATTTTCTTTATCCGTGTTTTGCGTATTTTCGTGGTTCCACATGTTATTTTTGCAGTGTTTAAAATGCTTGATTTGAACATCTCCCATTCTTCTTCCACTGTTTTTCTTTCTGTAGTTAACTTTACAAAGAGTTCAATTTAGTTCTTTCTCATAATTTTCCCCTGCTGCCTCATCTTTACGGTTTTTTAAGTTTACTGATTCGCATGGCGTGTATTTTCCTGCTCTTTGTTTTCTTTTTCTGATGGTGCTTATTGTGGCAACGACTGCTTTATGATCTGTGTTTATACTGAAATTTGGCACTGCCCTTGCATCTAATATATTTCTCTTTCTGTTATTTCTTGTTAATATAAAATCAATTTGGCTTTTAGTATCTAGATCGTTCCATTTATACCAGGTGTTTACTTGTGAATCTTTGTGTTTATAGAATGTGTTTGTTATATAGAGGTCGTGTTGGCTGCAAAGCTCTATCAGTCTAGGGGGGGGGGGGGGGTGCGGGGTGTCAGGCATTGGTAGCACCTTTGGTAAGGATGACTCTCATGTCCTTTTCAGGACCCATCCCCCACTGGTCCAAGCCTGACACCCAGCTCGTGCCTGTGGCTCCTAGTAGCTGTCAGCATGCGACAGCGGCCACCCCCCCCCCCCCCGGGCAACAGCTGTGAGAGGCTGGCTAAACCAGGCATGAGTAACCGATTTGGTGTCAAACCAAGAGGTAAACTAGGGTATGCCTACCCAGCATGTGAAGACAGGATTCGGCAGACTGCGCGGAAGAAATCATTCCTGATTCAACGGGCAAGACGGCGTTTCCCTGCAAAGCGTTGTGGAACGTAATGAGCACGGCAAGGCACGTAGAGCGCCCTGGTCATCCACTGCACCTGTATTCGTCTCCAGTCGTCTCGACTTGTCTTGCCACTGGACTCAGATGGACTCAGGCGAGAGAGTGAGGTCGACGAATTGCACAACTCTTCCTCACTTTAATCCAAGTCATCGCGCAAGTCATTTCTTCATCCAACGTCATATATCACCTTCAAGCCCTGTGGCGATGGGCGAGCGACGAAGTGGCAGGCGTGGGTACGCTGGCAGCCGTAGTCGCAGACCTGCACACAGGTGGCTCAGGCCATATGGTCGTCTTCTACTTACCGGAGCAGCAGTGGGATTCGGCAGCCCCCTGAGCGACTGAGCAGCCCTCTATAGGAACACACTGCTCACCTCCATAGCATGAGGAAGGGGCTAGAAAAGGTGCCCTAAACATTGTCTGCTCTATCACTACCTAACCAGCTAGCCGCGGTTGGTGGGTACCCTTAACTGCGGTCGACATACAAACAAAGATAAAACAAGCAAAGCTAAAAGAGTAAACCATATTCCCTTAACAATTGGAACTTGGAATGTACGCACCCTACTTGACAGAGACGGCGCGTCGGGTCCAAGAGAGACGAACAGCACTGATTCGGAGAGAGCTGGGCAGGTACAACATCGACATTGCAGCCTTGAGCGAGACACGACTTGCAGAAGAAGGCCAAATCTGTGAAATAGGTGCCGGCTACACATTTTTCTGGAGTGGAAGGAAAAGCGAGGAAAGACGCCAATCCGGTGTGGGATTTGCCATTAAGTCGGCCCTGGTCGGCAAATTAGCTGGATTTCCAAAGGCTATAAACGACAGGCTCATGACCATTAAGTTGCCCCTGCTGAATGGAAGGAAGCATGCAACCATTGTGAGTGTCTACGCACCAACTATGACCAACGAAGATGATGTCAAGAACAAGTTCTATGAGGACCTGCACAATGTACTAACATCTGTTCCCAAAGGAGACAAACTTATACTCCTTGGGGATTTCAATGCCAGAGTAGGCACGGACACCACCTCTTGGAGTGGCATTATTGGAAAGCATGGAGTCGGAAATTGTAACAGCAATGGACTCCTCCTCCTTCAGACATGTGCCGAACATGATCTCCTGATTACGAACACAATTTTCCGTCTCCCCATGAGAAATAGGACATCGTGGATGCACCCTCGCTCGAAACACTGGCACCTCATTGACTATGTCATCGTCAGGAGGAGTGACAGACAAGACGTTCGAGTGACAAAATCCATGTGTGGTGCCGAATGTTGGACAGACCATCGTCTCATTGCCTCGAAAATAAACATTCACATCAGGCCACCACGGCGTCCTCAAGGGGTGAAAATGCAAAAAAAGCTAAATGTCACCCGCCTAAACAGCAAGAAAATGCAGCAGTCGTTTGAAAATATGCTGGAAGACCGCCTCAAGCCCAATGCTGCAGCTAAACAGGATACAGAAACAGAATGGAGAGCCCTAAAGGACATAATTTACAACACTGCTATGGAAATCCTGGGTCCAGCCCCCCGAAAGCATAAAGACTGGTTTGATGAAAATTCCGAAGACATCAACCAATTGCTGGCCGAGAAACATCTTCTCCTCAAGGCACATTTGAATGACCCGAAGTCAACATAAAAAAAAGATGCCTTCAAGAACATTCAGAGAGTAGTGCAGCAGAAACTTCGGCACATGCGGGACTCCTGGCTGAGCAGCAAAGCTGATGAAATTCAGGGCTTTGCTGACAGACATGATATGAAAAACTTCTACGACTCACTGAAAGCGGTCTATGGTCCTACATCACCAGGCATAGTTCCCCTCCTCAGTGCAGATGGGGGAACATTGGTCACCGATAAGAAAGAAATCCTTCAACGCTGGGCAGAGCATTTCAGCAACATCTTAAATGCAACTTCCTTCTTCGATGATGAAACCATCAACTGCCTTCCTCAAGTTCCCACCAATGAGACACTTGATGACCTGCCAACCATAGTGGAAGTAAACAAAGCCATCCAGCAACTCTCCAGCGGCAAGGCACCTGGTCCTGACTCCATCCCAGCAGAGATATACAAGGCAGGTGGGCCGGTCCTAACAGAGCAGCTTCACCAAGTCTTTACAAACATATGGGTGAACGAGACCATGCCACAAGATTTCAAGGACGCGTCAATAGTCCACCTTTACAAACGTAAAGGAAACCGCCAATCCTGTGACAACCACCGAGGCATCTCCTTGCTTTCAATTGCAGGGAAGATACTCGCCAGAATTCTTCTCAATCGCCTCACAGCCCATCTCGATCAAGGTCTTCTTCCTGAGAGTCAATGTGGCTTCAGAAAAGAACGTGGAACTGTTGACATGATTTTCGCTGCAAGGCAGCTGCAAGAGAAATGTCAGGAACAGAACTGCGAAATGTTCTCCACTTTCATTGACCTTACCAAGGCTTTTGATACAGTCAGCAGAGAAGGACTGTGGAAGATTATGGCAAAATATGGCTGTCCACGAAAGTTTGTCCAAATAGTGCGGCTATTTCATGATGGCATGCAGGCAAGAGTACAGGAAAATGGTGAACTGTCTGAACCCTTTCCTGTCACCAATGGAGTGAAGCAAGGATGTGTCCTGGCACCAACACTGTTCAGCCTCATATTTTCAGCTATGTTGATAAATGCCTTCGAGAACGACGACATTGGAATACACATCAACTACCGTATGGATGGAAAGTTATTCAATCTCAGAAGGCTGAAAGCTAAAACCAAAATTAACAGCGACACCGTCAGAGAGCTCCTGTTTGCTGATGATTGCGCTCTATACGCCAACTCAGAGGCGGACATGCAACATAATGTTTCAGCTTTCTCACATGCCTGTGCCAACTTTGGGCTCAATATCAACTTGGAGAAGACTGTAGTTATGTACCAGCCAGCTCCAGGGAATAATCACACTGTGCCGAATATCAAAGTGAATGATCATAGACTAAGTGTTGTGGACAAATTCACCTATCTTGGCAGCACTGTGTCACAAGCTGTCACAATTGATGACGAAGTGAATGCAAGAATCTCCAAGGCCAGTGCGGCCTTTGGCAGACTGTACAAGAATGTATGGGACAGAACTGGAATAAGCCTGCAAACAAAGCTAAAAGTCTACAAAGCAGTTGTATTATCCACACTGCTATATGCTTGTGAAACCTGGACTGTTTATCAGCGACACGCTAGGAAATTAAACCACTTCCACACAGTCTGCCTAAGGAAGCTACTGAAGATTAAATGGCAAGACAAGATTCCAGACACTGAAGTCCTAGAAAGAGCGTCCATGCCCAGTATCCACACTCTACTGATGAAGAATCAGATTCGCTGGGCTGGTCACTTGACTCGCATGCCAGATCACAGGCTCCCTAAACGAATTTTTTACAGCGAACTGCGTTGTGGTAAATGCTCCCAAGGTGGCCAGAGGAAACGCTTTAAAGACACTCTGACAATCTAATCTCACTTAATGCTTTTGGAATTCATCATGACACCTGGGACGCTGCAGCCAGAGACCGAAATTCGTGGCGTGCATCATTACGCAATGGTGCAGTCATATGTGAGGCAACCAGGACTGCAAGAGCTGTGAAGAAAAGGCAGGACAGAAAAACCACTGCAGGAAATCCTCCTCAAGAAACGTCAAGCATTCTTTGCCCACATTATCAAAGAACATTTCGAGCCAAAATAAGCCTTATCAGCCATCTTAGAATGTCGGGCTCCATACCTTCAACCCCACTGGATGAAATGAATGGTCATCATCATTTTTGATGGACAAACAACAAAACATCAGTCTACTTCCGTTATCATTCCTTTCATTCTGCTGATCTCCAAATGCTCCCAGATGTTTTTCTATACCCACTCCGTTATGTCCTAGTCTTGCATTGAAGTCTCCCATAACTATGATGTTGTCCTGCTTATCTATTTTATTTACCACGTCATGGATGTCTTCGTAGAAGTCCTCGCATTCTTGCTCATTATTGTTTACATTACATGGTGCGTATATCTGTACATATGTTGTAATTGTTTGTTCTTTTATTCTCATTGTTATGATTCTTTCTGATATATATATATATATAATTTCTAGTATACCTATTGCTAGCCTTGGTTCGATGACTATTCTCACACCGTGTCTTGCCCTTTCTTGCTGTTCTACTCCAGAGTAAACAAACGTGTAACTGCGGTGGAGCTCCTTGCATCCTTTCCCCTTTGTTCTGGTGTCCGTTATTCCCATCAGTCCAAATTTCCTCTCTTCCATTGTTTCTATAAGCTCTTCTTCTTTACTATTGAAACCACAAATGTTCATTGTGCCTATTTTTTGTGTCGCTGATCTATCTCGTAGTCCATTAACATTGGATTGTAAGATTATTTACTCTGGGGGAGAAGAACATCAAAGAGGTGTAGCCATTATATTAGATAAGCAAACATCAAATTCTGTCAAAGGATATCGGGCTGTGTCAGACAGAGTTCTATTAGTAAAATTAAACGGAAGACCTTTTAAAATAAATGTCATTCAAGTATATGCCCCAACAAGTGAATGCAGTGAAGAAAGCATAGAGGAATTTTATAATGACATGGAGTCTGCTTTGAAGAACTGCAAAAAATCAGAAATAAATATCATAATGGGTGATTTCAACGCAAAAATAGGACAGCAAGGCGATGGATGCAGTGTAGGCAACCATGGTTTGGGAGAGAGAAATGAAAGAGGATACAGACTTGTAGAATGGGCAAAAGAACAAGAAATGGTTGTAGGAAACACCTGGTTTAAACAGCATCCTAGAAGATTATGGACATGGAGGAGTCCAGACAGCAGGATTAAAAACCAGATAGATTACATCCTGATTAGCAAAAGGTTTCGAAATGCGTTAACAGTCGTAAAAACAGTTCCAAATGCAGACTGTTACAGTGATCACAGATTAATTACAGGCACATTGAGGGTAAAGTTAAAGAAAGTCAAGTATACAGCAGGAAACCCTAAATATGACTTGTGCAAATTGAAAACTGACAAAGAAATACAAGATAATTTTAACATAGAAGTAAAGAACAAATTTGATATATTGTCTGATCTAGAGATCCTATTTCAAGATGTAGATGATCAGTGGGAAATGATGAAGAATTCAATCAGTTGTGCAGCAGAAAAAACTATTCCAAAAGTAAAGAAAGTGGGCCGTAAGACATGGATGACTGAAGAAATTTTACAACTAATGGAAACAAGAAGACAGAACAAAAATAATCCTGCCAAATATGAAGAAATTCACAGAAAAGTGAGAACCTTATGTAAGAAAGCAAAAGAAACATGGCTTGAGAAAAATTGCAGAGAAATTGAAAAACAACACAACAGTAACAATGCGAAACTAATGCACAAAAGAATTCAGGAGCTTACTAATCAAAGAACACGTACATCAGCAGGCTGCCTAAAGACAAAAGATGGAAGAGTCATAATAGAAAAAGATCAGATATTACATGAATGGTCAGATTACGTGAAAAACCTGTATGACGATAACAGAGGCGAACAATATAATGTTCAAAATAATAATGAAGGACCAGCAATTTTGAAGATGGAGGTTCAGAATGCTCTTAACCATATGAAATCTGGCAAGACCCCCGGTTCAGACAGCATCACAACAGAAATGATTAATGCTTTAGAAGAATATGGAGTAGATAAAGTTACCAGTCTGCTTAATACAATATATGATACTGGAAATATACCTCAGGAGTTATGTAATTCTGTATTTATTGCAATCCCAAAGAAATCAGGAGCCTTGGAATGTGATCAACATCGAACAATTAGTATAATGAGTCACATCACGAAGATTTTGCTAAGAATTATCATGCAAAGAGTTAGGAGGAAAATACAACCTGAAATAGGAGAAGAACAATGTGGGTTTGTAGAAGGCAAGGGTACAGTAAATGCTGTGTATATACTGAGAACCATAATCGAACGTTCTATAGAAGTAAACAAAGATCTACACCTTTGCTTTATTGACTACACAAAGGCTTTTGATAAAGTGAGACATGTCAACATGATAAGGATGCTTGAAGATCTACAAATTGATGGAAAAGATCTTAGACTTGTAAAAAACATATATTGGAAACAACAAGCTGCCATAAGAGTTGATAATGAAGTAAGCCAATATCAACCTATTAAGAGAGGTGTGAGACAGGGATGTGTAATGTCTCCAGATCTGTTTTCCCTGTACAGTGAACGTATTTTCAGAAATATTGAAGATATGGAAGGAATCAACATTGGGGGACGATGCATCAATAACATTAGATATGCAGATGATACAGTCTTGATTGCAGACAATGAACAGGACCTGCAAAATTTAGTAGATGCGATTGTTACACACAGTGAACAACTAGGGTTAGAATTAAATTGTAAAAAGACACAGATTATGGTCGTCACTAGGAAGAACGAAATACCACAATGTAATATACAAGTAAATGGGAATATTCTTCAACAAGTGAATAGGTACAATTATCTCGGAACAGTAATAACATCTGATGGAAGATGCCTTGAAGAGATTAGAACAAGAATCGCCATGGCAAAAGTAGCCTTTAGCAAGATGAAAAACATACTGACCAATAAAAAGATGTCAATTGAAACGAGAAAAAGAGTGTTGAGATGCTACATAGAACCTGTACTTTTATATGGATGTGAAGCGTGGACAATGAGCAGTCAGGCTGAAAAACATCTGATGGCTGTAGAGATGTGGTTTCTGAGGAAAATGCAAAGAATACCATGGACAGCCAGAAAGACCAATGAACAAGTTCTTCAAGAAACAAATGAAGATCGTAAATTGATTAGAGAAATTAGACGTAGACAGTCAAAATTTTTTGGGCATGTTATGAGAAGAAATGGATTGGAGAACTTGGTGACGACTGGTAAGATCGAGGGGAACAGACCAAGGGGAAGACCTAGAAGCAAGTACCTGGATGGCTTGGCCTTGTGGCATGGTCGAGACAGAAACACGGAGCTGGTCCACGACTCTGGTGATCGAGTGAGATGGCAGAACATGACCGCCCACGCTTACCGGCATGGCACATGATGGATGGATATATATATATATATATATATATATGTGTGTGTGTGTGTGTGTGTGTATATATATGTTGTACTGTTAATGTATGTAGTAGTTTGTCCATAAATATATGTTATACTGTTAATGTATTTAGTAGTTTGTCTATGTAAATCTATTATACTGTTAATATATTTAGTAGTTTGTCTATGTACATTATATCTGATATACTGTTAATATATTTAGTAGTTTGTCTATGAATATCTATTATACTGTTAAAATATTTAGTAGTTTGTCTATGAATATCTGTTATACTGTTAATATATTTAGTAGTTTGTCAATGTATATCTGTTATACTGTTAACATATCTAGTAGTTTGTCTATGAATATCTGTTATACTGTTAATGAATACAGGGACAGAGTGGCTTACATGAAACAACGTCCGCCTCCAGCTTGTTCAGAATTTGGTGTTAGACCTATATTTGTATGTAAACTTCGACACTCGGTGAATGATTTGGTCGATATCACGCCGGCTTCCTTTACTTCTCAGAGCATTTCCTGGTACCAGTTTTTAACCTACCATGAAAGTGATCTTCAATGAAAACTTAACAACAAACCGATCTTTATGGGAACTTGCATGTTATAATTATTTAGTTATTTCATTGTGTGTTTCATTATTTCATATTTCAGCTGCCCAGATGGTCAGGAAAATGAACCTATCAGCTGATCCTTGCCAGGACTTCAATGAGTTCGCTTGTGGCCGCTTCATCAAAGAATCTGTCATACCGGAGGGAATGTCAGCCATCTCCATCTTCACTGTTCTAGCAGACGAGAACAAGGTCATCCTGCACGGTAAGTGGAGGACCTACACGATTATGATGCCCGATAATATGTGTTGTTAATTCGAGATGAGACAACCAAAACTTCACCCCCCCCCCCCATTGTTAAAAAAAAAACAACAACAACAACTTAGCTACTATGTCATCATCATGGTCATGAGCCATACAGATAAGTTTGACCCATATTCACGGATCAAGTCTGTGTTCGTGTCACGACTATTCCACTTGGCCACTTCATCAGAGTATGTATGTATTTGAGTTAATTTCCCCCCCCCCCCCCCCCCCCCCCCCCCCCTCAGTAATGTGAAGCGTCTGCCGGAGTGTTAGAATGTCGGGCATCCATTCAGAAGACCTGAGTTCGAAAAATCTATAAGATGATGGATTCGTTGTTATCAGGGGTACCAAAAAAAAAAAAAAAAACACACACACACACCCTAACCTGCACAGTTCGCGGCGACAGTACTAGCCAAGCAGCCTTAATTCCTCAGACTCGTGATTGAACCTACCCTACAGCGGAAGCAAGATACCATAGTCAGTAATGACAGACCCAGTCAAGTTTGCCAATTATCAATGTATTCACAATTATTTCTCCATCTATCATGCAAAAAAATATATGTCTATGATTTGTGATTCTACAATGAACTATTAATTTTTTAAATAACTCTAGTAAGTAATATGCTACAAATTGCGTTATGTTTGTTGCTGTAGCACGTAAATAACTCACTACAGGTAACCGTATTGCTGTCCGTATGTGCACGCATTTATGTTTATGAGCTCATTGCGTTTACATTTCAGACATCATAGTCCAGGACACTAATTCCACGCAGCCACAGTACCTGAGTAATATTCGGCGATTTTATAGATCTTGTTTCGATGAAGGTGAGCCAATTATCTCAGTACCAGGAAACATCTAACACATTCGTTGAGCCAATTATCTCAGTACCAGGAAACATCTAACACATTCGTTGTGCCAATTATCTTAGTACCACGAAACATCTGACACATTCTTTGAGCCAATTATCTCAGTACACTGGAACATCTAACATATTCGTTGATTCATTTATCTCATTACCATGAAACATCTAACACATTCGTTGAGCCAATTATCTCAGTACCAAGAAACATCTAACACATTCGTTGAGCCAATGATCTCAGTACCATGAAATATCTAACACATTTGTTGAGTCAATTATCTCAGTACACTGAAATATCAAACACATTCGTTGAGCCAATTATCTCAGTACCATGAAACATCTAACACATTCGTTGAGCCAATTATCTCAGTACCATGAAACATCTAACACATTCGTTGAGTCAATTATCTCAGTACACTGGAACATCTAACACATTCGTTGAGCCAATTATCTCAGTACCATGAAACATCTAACACATTCGTTGAGCCAATTATCTCAGTACACTGGAACATCTAACACATTCGTTGAGCCAATTATCTCAGTACACTGGAACATCTAACACATTCGTTGAGCCAATTATCTCAGTACACTGAAATTTCTAACATATTCGTTGAGCCAATTATCTCAGTACCATGAAACATCTAATACATTCGTTGAGCAATTATCTCAGTACACTGGAACATCTAACATATTCGTTGAGCCAATTGTCGTAGTATTTCTTGGGGTGAGGGAAGCATACTATTACATCTTAATAACGGGATAGATGCACTCTGGGAATACAATAAATCTCAGTCTACAGACCCCACCAGCCCTTGGATTCCTGTCTCTCTCACTATCAACCGCTGGACAATACCTTTTTCACTTCTCATCCAGAACAGATGACACGACTCTGGTGTCTACACATAATGACTAGATGATATAATGTACAAGAGGAATGTTCATGAGAGAATCCTGGCCACCGCCAGGCGATAGAAGAAATGGCTATCTGGATTAGTCTCAGGCCGTCTCACTCATCACTGTACACTGGGTACGATACCACAAGGTTAAAGAGGTCACTCATCTGCACACGTAGCGTGGAATGTCTCTGCCGAGGTGTAGTCTCAATTGGAATGACTAGCACGTCAATGTGGTGACTCCAAGTTGCGGTGGTGCGTGATGACTCCGGACTAACATCCCTGTAGAAGTTCTGAAGGCCTGTCCTTCAAGCTTCACTGGTAAGGCCTGTGCTAGACAACAGTCCTAAGAAGCCACCCTAACATTTAACACAATGTAACAATGTCAAAGTTCTGGAACCAGATGGTGGTCTCTACTGGGATCAGGATGGGTATAACTGGGCCTATCAGCACAGAAAGTTGGCACAGTTCAAGTTGACTCTGTCACTCAAACGTCAGTACTGGTAGCACGTGACCCGGTAAGGAATGTAACAAGTGTTCCTATATGGTAGACTGTTCCCGGAACACCAGGCCATCATGAAATAAAGGGTAATGTAGTTCTTCTCTACCCGTTTGGCTAGTGGGTCATAATTTCAAAACTGTTCACAGACAAGAGGACACGATACTCGCCCGTGTGTAGCCATCATAATACTTGGTGGACTGACTGAAGATCATTTAGCGGTTTAGACGGGACTGGATTGTGGCGTCGTGACTTCCCGGCACGTGGTGTGGTGTAGAAGCCTCACTTCACGTCACATAGATAAGCTAGCCATTTCGCAGCCTTCACCAAGTCATCTTCCTCTTGTCCCGTCACGTAAGTCTCTCAGAAAGTAGAACCTGCCAAAGATAACACCATGTGTGAATATCGTGACACAGACTTACCCCCAGAGGTACACGTTACCTATGTGTACTCAGCATAGGCCGGTGTCGCCATGACCCGGCCGGCAGCCTCACAGACCAGGATCCACTGCCAAAACTGAACTAGGTCTGGGTCCTAACAAGTGCTGGCTGAACCGTCCTCCGTCTCGAACCCGCCCAAGGTAGGGCTGTGTATCTGGTCATGGTGTCGGCGAAATCCTTCTGTCCTAAAAAGACTTCTAAGGACACAATATACCAGGTTAGTAGGTTAAAGGTACCTAGAGACAGAATGGCCCTGAAGGAGAGCCGGTGACCACCGAATTCCCCTCCCTCGGAGGTAGCCCCCTCTCCCTGGTTCGATTTTAGGATTACCTACTATACACCAGGTCTCCTGGAGCTCTAGCTCTGATCCAGGAATGTAATAGATTATACAGGGAAATCCCCCTGTAGCGGAAGTCCACATCCCGTTCCCTCCTCCCCTAGTTAAGGTCAGAGCATTTGGAACGGTGTTCAGCTGGCTGTGACCAGCTCTGTCGCATTCCCCAGTTTCTCCAGTGTCAACATCTCAGGAACCATCTTGGTGTTCCGTTACGGCAACCAATAACATAAAGAGTAAGAGGAAAGCTCAGCAAAGCCAGTGGTCGCCACACCAAAGAATTCTAACTTAGACACCCGCAATGTCCTTCGAATGACCTTCGACCCGTCCGGCGACCATCGCATGGGTTTCGTCTAGTTCGGCCGAGTTCCCTGATACCTCACTCGACCTATGTTCTACAACGCCTTCGCCCACGTCCGGTTGTGTCGACTACGTTAGAGTTCTAAGGCCGCCCAGGAGTGAACTCGGACTACTAACACTATTGGGCCTGTCCGAAATGTCTATAACTACTTGTAGCGGCAATAACACGCATTCCCGTACTTGTACCATGTTAACGCAAAAACAGGCCTACAATCCATCGTGTTCAACTCGCCTGCAGTGTTAAGTTAAAACACAAGCCCACAGTTTCACCCCTGACTGACCTTTGTGCGCCGGGCGGGACATGTGGTCGAACAGCTTCGATTCAACGCGGTAGCGACACATTATTTATCTAAATATGTTTCACGTACCTTACGACAAACTGTGTATTCAGAATTGAGGAGCTCCCGTCCCAACACTGGACGTTCTGTCGGTTTTCTTTGATAAACAGCAAGACACTGGCTTCCTCTCTCCCATTTACGAATTAACACAGTCGTTCAAACACCACGTCTTGCTCCCACGGCCGGATTTCAACTGAGCCTCTCTTTGTTCTGAGACGGTTTTTGCGCATGCGTTAGCGGAACTGGTTGGGTTGATCTTGTCTCACACGAACAGTCGAGAAGTCAAGGGCCACCAATCGCCCTTGCGTGGGGTACATTAATACCTCGGTTGTATCCCTTCGACTAGATCGGCTGTTCTACTGAAAAAGGGGAATTGGACTTTTGGGAGTTTTGCTAGGTGAATTCTCAGCCGTTCCATGACACCAATTATCTCAGTACCATGAAACATCTAGCACATTCGTTGAGCAATTATCTCAGTACACTGGAACATCTAACATATTCGTTGAGCCAATTATGTCAGTACCATGAAACATCTAACACATTCGTTGATCTGCTAACTTCTTACCATAGGCCTTGGGTCATACGCCTTTGATAATGAAATGCCAAAGCCCGTGGAAGGGAACATTACCAGCCTGTCCCGACTACCAACCTCTCCAGGTGTACAGTGCTAGATCTCGACCTGGTTAAATATTAATATTCATCTCTGTAGATGTGAAGCTGCGGTGCCGGCTTTTCACAGCCCTGTAGTTTCTGAGGTGGCTGAGGTGAAGGACAGCGCTGCAGTACAGTTCCAGCTGACATTGTACTTTTAACCCTGGATGGGAAACAGGTCTCTACAGCAACCTGACCCCCATAGATGCAAGACTTTTTTAGAGTTGGTTGGGAGGTTGGGGGGGGGGGGGGGGGGGAGAAGTGCCATTGCCTGTTTCTTAATGACTTTCCCTCGTACCTTACAACGAACGCAAACCAGATAAACGGAAATTACATTGTCAAAAATAACAATGATAATAATAATGTAAAAATAAGGTAAACACAATGAATCTATGCTTCGGTTTTAATGATCTTCTTTAGGAACAGCAACAACAGATCTAAAAGTAGCATTAAGTAACAAAAATAGCATTGGCTTCTAACGTTAATGGGTCATTGCGTATCGTTCATCTCTAGTAAGAATGCTCAGGAGTTCTGTAGATAAAAGTGCCAAATAAGAAACGGTGAAGCCAACAACGGGAAACAGTTAGAAATGGATGTATAGAGAGGAATCAGAAAAGTTATACAGTGGCATCCAGCGGAGTCCAGCTAGATGGATTTATCCTAAAGAGTTGATTAACTGGCTCCCAGTTTTTAATCTAATTACGATGTTCGAGTAACATGACCTTAACGCTATGTCCAAAACATCGTCAACCCTATTGTGATAAGAATAGTATACTATAAGTCTCTCTCTCTCTCTCTCTCTCTCTCTCTCTCTCTCTCTCTCTCTCTCTCTCTCTCTCTCTCTCTCTCTCCCTCTCTCTCTCACTCTCTCTCTCTCTCTTATATATATATATATAGCTGTTTTTCAGCTTGATTGCTTATTGTCCACGCTTCACATCCATACAAAAGTATAGGTTCTATGTAGCAATTCAAGACTCTTCTTCTCGTTACAATTGATATCTTTTTATTTGTCAGTATGTTTTTCATCTTGCAAAAGGCTACCGTTGAGAACAAAGTTTTAAGACGAATCTTTGGACCCATTAGGGATACATAAAGTGGAGAGTGGAAAAGAAGAAGTAACAAAGACATTTATGATCTGTTTAAGTCCCGGCTAATCACTGGTATCATGACGGCTAATAGACTACAATGGCTGGGGCATATAGAATGAATGGAAGATAATAGGGAAACAAAACTCGCTTACACTCAGGAAATAAATGGCCGTAGACCCCGAGGTAGACCAAGAAGACGGTGGAGAGATAATATATATACAGACCCACAAGCACTTGGAATCAACGACTGGCAAGAGAAGGTCAACCAGAGAGACGAATGGAGACGGATTGTATCTGCAGTAAAGAACCTCAATGGCTAGGAACGCTGAAGAAGAGAAGAAGAAGAAAAGGCTACCTTCGCAATGGCAATTCTTGTTCTAATCTCTTCAAGGCATCTCCCATCAGATGTTATGACTGTGCCGAGATAACTGTATCGATTCACTTGCTTAAGAATCTGCCCATTTACTCGTATATCACATTGTGGTATTTCCTTCTTCCCAGTGACGACCATAATGTGTGTCTTCTTAATATTTAGTTCTAACCCTAGTTGTTCACTGTGTGCAACAACCGCATCTACTAAATTTTGCAGGTCCTGTTCATTGTCTGCAATCAAGACTGTATCATCTGCATATCTAATGTTATTGTTGCATCGCGCGCCCCCCCCCCCCCCCCCCCCCCCCCCCCATTGTTGATTCCTTCCATATCTTCTATATTTCTGAAAATATTTTCACTGTACAGGGAAAAAAGATCTGGAGACATTACACATGCCTGTCTCACACCTATTTTAACAGGCTGATATTGACCTACATTGTTATCAATTCTGATGGCAGCTTGTTTTTTCCAATATATGTGTTTTACAAGTCTAAGGTCTTTTCAATCAATTTGTAGATCTTCAAGCATCCTTATCATGTCGACAAGTCTCACTTTATCGAAAGCCTTTGTGTAGCCAATAAAGCAAAGATATAGATCTTTGTTTACTTCTATAGAACGTTAAATTACTGTTCTCAGTATATACACAGCATTTACTGTGCCCTTGCCTTTTACAAACCCACATTGTTCTTCTCCTATGTCGGGTTGTATTTTCTTCCTGACTCTTTGCATGATAATTCTCAGCAGAATCTTCATGATGTGGCTCATTATATTAATTGTTCGATGATGATAGCATTCCAACGCTCCTGATTTGTTCGGGATTGCAATAAATATAGAATAACATAATTCGGGAGGTATATTTCCAGTATCGTTTATTGCGTTCAGCTGTCTGGTGACTTGGTCTATTTCATATTCTTCTAAGGCAATAGTCATTTCTATTGTGATGTTATCTGTACCCTGGGTCTTGCCAGATTTCATATTTCTAAGAGCAGTCTGAACTTCCATCTTCAAAATTGATAGTCCTTCATTATTATTTCGATGACCATAATGTTCTTCTCTTGTATCATCATAAAGGTCTTTCTCATAATCTGACCATGTGTGACGGGACAGCCCCAGCAGCATCATAATTACCCAAGTTTTCAAGGAATTACAGAGCCCACAATATTTTTCTAAAAATTCTCTAAAAGAATAAACGTTCCCCAGAAGAGGATAAAAACGTAAGAGAAAAATACAGAGTCACTTAGAGCCCGCACTATCATTTTTACTACATTGGTAGATCAAAGCAACGTCTGGTCTCTACATCTAAGAGATTTTCCCTTTGATCAGAATGGGAGATAAGAGGGTCAGCCAGACCCGTCTGAAATAATACATGGCAGTGCTACTCAGGGGAAAACCCCGTGTGATCCAAAGACGGCAATATAATGCAGGCCTAACACCTATCTATAAGTCCAGACATTGGGGAGACGGGACAACGTCTGAGTTGCCACCACAAAGGAGCAATTAGGACCAGATACTTGACACCTCACGGCAATACAGCGGCAAAGTAGGAACACATGGCTGACCCACTATTGCCAGCAACCCAGGAAGGCGGGTGTTAATGGCCTATTGGAATGTAATGACGCAACTGCCTTGCCGCCAAAGCATGTTTCATTGTTTCAGGCGTGGCGGGGCCTCGGTCCATTTGATTGACAGATGAAACTACCCTTCACAGGAAAGGAGGAGGGGGGAGAAGAGTTTAGGACTTAATCCATCCCGTCATCTTACAGGGAAAAATAGGCGGAGTTAATGAAAATGGGACATTAATTAACCAACCTGGAAACTAGCCAGGAATTGAATAGAATAAAACTACATGCATGGCCAGCAAGACTTCAGACGCAAATTTACAATAGCATTCTTAGGATACCTACTGGAGAAATATTAACATTTCGTTCTGTTGGACTTCTGTACGAAGTATTATGATGGAATTTCCTAGCTATAAACCAGGTAAACCATTATTCTGATTAGTTTGTCTGCTAGTCTGAAGGCTTGTGTAGTTTCCTGTTTTTACATATTCTCCAAAACTTTACACTGGTGGATTTTCTTTGTACTTAATGTTCCAGTTCTAGCTTTACGATTTCACTGAGAACTATTTTCTTCTTTCATTCACCACTTGGTTGTCTGACTTGTTGTATGTGATAATTTGGAGAAATCCATTATCCAAGCTACATGAGCGTGTGGCTTATGCATGTACAGGAGATACATTTAGATTCATCCTGTATGATGTTAAACATTGGGGAGACTGACTACTTAGGAGAAATTTCTGATAGCTACCAGTCTCTTGATAGCGTCCAATTAACATTGATTATTTGGACCAACACTTTGAGTGCCTACCAAGATTGTAGTGAAACCACTTGGTTTGAGGAATGGCACCAGTTCACCTTGTCTGCATGATGTCTGCATGAGGACAGACATGACTTAGGACATTCAATATCCCAGACAGATTCAGGGAAGGCATTTAATGTTTGACAGGACTGTGCGACCAGTCCTTCCGACAAGACAGTATGAATGAATCAGAAAGGGAGAGTGTAAGTGAGGTGAACTTATATGGGAAACACTCCATTACATAAATGTATATGAATATGTATGTTTTGAGCTATAGATGTTCTAAATAGTTTTATGAATATATACATATATATTTATTTATTTAGAACTGATATATGTTTATGTAACATGCCATCATATATATCATCATACCACCATATATTATGACTTGAATGTATGTTTATAGGAATGTATAGACATATGTGTTTGAGATGTGTAGACGTAGATACTACCCATCTCCGTTCGTTTCATTCCAGATCTCTTAGGAGCAATGGACAGTCAACAATCCATATCCGGAAGTGACTTAGCCTTGTGAAGGGACCAATTTGGACTCCTTCAATCTGACAGTGAACTGCGTCTCACTGGGGGAAGCATGACCTATGTGACCTCTTAAGTTACGTATACCATACCATAATCATCATCATCATCATATGATCATCAATAGCAATAATAAACACAGTTGTTGTATTTTAAACTCAGTTGTCTGTATACATTCTAAATGTTGATAAATGTTTGTGTAGTTTAAATATGTACACACATTTGGAGAACATTTAGTGGGGGTTCACACATATTGCCCAGAAGTAGGAAGTTATGTCAGGGAGGGACCTTGCCTATGCAGTCATAAGTAACCAGATTACGTTACATAGCTTAACCCCTCCTTTCTCACTTCTGGTGATACCAAGTACAGCCAAATCTATATAGATATATTCTCTCTTCAACGAGCCACTTCTTGGCTGTTTTCTTGAGTATCAGGGACAGTGTCTTAAATCAGCATAACAGACATTTGTTCCACGTTTTCTCTCTGGGATCTGGGGTAGCAATTAGTTCCTTCTGACAGAGTTAGGGGATCTTAAACTGCATCCAGAACTTAACACCAGCAGAAGAAAATGATTTTGGCTGAGTGGTTGCCCATCTGGGATCTAACACCAGCCAGTTGGTGACACCATGCATGTAAAATCTGATCTTGTTCTATCATGATTTTGCCATCTTTGGTTTTTAGGCAACCCGTTGATGTGTGTGTTCTTTTGTTAGTGATGTCATTAATTCTTTTGTGCATTAATTTGGTATTCCGGGTGTTGTGCTGGTTTTCAATTTCCTACAATTTTCCTCAAGCCATGTTTCTTTTGCCTCTTTGCATATCTTCTTAATTTTCCTGTGAATCTCTTCATATTTTTCCACGTTATTTTTGTTATTTCTTCTTACTTCGATGAGTTTTAAGATGTCTTCCGTCATCCATTTCTTGCGTCCTATTATCTTTATTTTTGGGATGGTTGTTTCTGCAGCTTGGTTGACTGATTTCTTTAATATTTCCCATTGGTCACCGACGTCTTGAAATAATATTTCCATATCAGACAATGCATCGAATCTGTTCTTTACCTCTATGTTGAATTTAACTTTTATTTCCTCACTCTTCAGTGCCTGTAGATCAAATTTTGAGTATTCTTGGTGGTGAATATTTGACTTTCTTTTATTTGTATATGTAAATTGCTTAAGATTAATTTATGGTCGCTGTAGCAGTCTGCGCTTGGTATAGTTTTTGCGACTGTTAAGGCATTTCGAAATCTTCTGTTGATGAGAATGTAATCATTCTGATGTCTGATCTTATGATCAGGACTCCTCCATGTCCATAATCTCCTTGGGTGCTGTTGATACCAGGTGTTTCCAATAATCAAACCATGCTCTTTTGCCCACTATACAAGTCTGCAACCTCTTTCATTCTGTTCCCCTAGTCCATACTTTTCCACTATGCATCCGTCCTGTTGATTTCCAACTTTGACATTCAAGTCACCCATTATGATATTTACTTCAGAATTCTTGCTTTTCTTGAAGGCTTTCTCTAAATCATTATAAAATTCATCAATGCTGTCATCACTACTGTCTACTGTTGGTGCTTAAACTTGTATGACATTGACATCAAAAGGTCTTCTACTTAAACTTCACCAGTAACACTCTGTCTGATACAGTTCAATATCCTTTGATCGATTTAAGCCTCTCTTTATCCATTATAATTGCTACTTCTCGCTGTTGTTTCTCTCTACCAGAATAGATTATTCTATATTCCTCAGATGTTATAATGCCCATTTCTGTCCATCTGGTCTCACATATACCTAAAAGGTTAATATTTAATCTTCTCATTTCATTCTTAATATTATCAAATTTTCCATCCCCACTCATAGTTCTTACATTCCAAGTTCCTACTATCAATGTTGATACTCTTTTGCACTCAGTCACCAGCTAACAGTCTGGAGTCGCCTGGTGCACATGACTACCCCTACCGGGCGAGGCTACTCCTATGGAGCACCCATTTACGCCGTTTCTCTGATTGTCGATAAGACTGCAGTACATAATATTCTTGGCATCTGTAAAGAAGGTAGTTTGCCATTGCTGTCCTTCCCAGCTGTGACCATACTGGTCGATGACCGTAGCCATTGTCTCCCAAAAAAGAGATCCTCTGCCTACCGTTGTGAAGCTGGAGACCATAACCTACAACTATCTGTTGGCTGCTCTTCAACTTCATCCACCACATGCACTCATAGCTTCACGTAACCCTGATCGGGGGGCTAAACGGGTACTCCACCTTGCCCAAGGGTGTCCCGTAGGCTAGCGGAGGGAAGGAGGTACCGTACCTCTCCTTTGATAGGGAATACCCCTACCCCGCCACCCATATATATATATATATATATATATATATATATATATATATATATATATATAGTATATATATATATATATATATATATATATATATATATATATATATATATATATATATATATATATATATATATACACACACACACACACACACGATGTGTGTGTTAGTGTGTTAAATAAACACACCATTATTTCTTCTTGTTTTATGTTCTGATGTTCTGTTCTTTTCTCTTTTACTCCTTCTCCATCATCATCATCATCATCATCATCATCATCATCATCATCATCATCATCATCATCATCATCATCATCATCATCATCATCATCATCACCATCATCAAATGATAATTATCGCTCTATACTAACATTACACTATTACGCACATCTGCTCATACCATATTGTCAGCGCCTTTATTGTCTATTCACATTCTTTTAACGAATCTCCATTTCTTCTTTCCTATGCATTATACCTTCTCTGACGACATCTAGCAGACCTTTCTCATAATATATAATACTCGTTTCACTTTCCAATTAATTGTGCCGTGGTTCACAATAGCTGACAGATTTGTCTGATTTGGTAGACATCTCACTGTTCAGTACGTTGTAAAGGTGCCTGTTCACTATTTTTTTAAATGTTGCATATCCCGTACAGGACGTTTCAGTGAACACCAGCATCTTTCAGCTGCTGTTGATGTACAATGCTCAGTAGTTTGCCATTGCTTTGCCTGTTCACTGCTTAGTGTATGTACTGTTTAACGGGTCTGAAGGCAAGAGGTTCGACTTCATTGTGCACGGTTTATCCCATGTGGCTCGGTTCTTACCGCACGACCCCTGCGACGACCCCGAGGAGTTTGCGAGAATGAAAATTGCACTCGAGAGTCGAATGACGGAGCCCGAAATCGAACCAACGACCTTGGGAACACGAGGCAGGTGGTTAAACCTTAGGAACACGAGGCAGGCGGTTTAACCTTGGGAACACGAGGCAGGCAGTTTAACCTTGGAACACGAGGCAGGTGGTTTAACCTTGGGAACACGAGGCAGGCGGTCTAACCTTAGGAACAGGAGGTGGCGGCGGTTTAACCTCGGGAACACGAGGCAGGCGGTTTAACCTTGGAACACGAAGCAGGTGGTTTAACTTTGGGAACACGAGGCAGGCGGTTTAACTTTGGGAACACGAGGCAGGCGGTTTAACTTTGGAAACACGAGGCTGGTGGCTTATCCAATTCGTCCCGGAGAAACCACCCCCCTCTCCCCCGCATCCCCCACTACGATTGTATGTCTGTGTGTGAGGGCGCTGTGTGTATCAAACGGATCAAACGGGACTTTCAGTGTTGTTATTTTACTTTCTTTGACCAGCTCAAATAGAAACTGTCGGACTGACTCCATACTTTAAGGACAAAGCCTTTGTTGATGACTGGCCCACACTTAACCCGCTCTGGGATGGAACCAGCTTCGATCTTAAGGAGGTCACAGCTCGCTACCTCAAAGTCTTGGTAGAGCCGATATTTGCCATCTTTATCATCAACGACATGGCGAACACCAGCAAGAATGCTATATACGTAAGTTTATTGTAACAGTTGCCGGCGATTTGGAAGCTGACCGCTTTCGATTGGTTTCGATGGTATGAAGCGTCGACTTTTCAGAAAGCAATGGCAGACTACTGAACTAACATTGTTTAGTACATCACAAACAACCAATAAATGCTAGGGTTGATTGCAACGTCGTGTAAAGGACATTCAACTAACTAACAGTTTAGCAGTTGGGCTGTTGTCAGAAAAAATCGTGAACAGAATTTATTCGTATTGTCAAGCCACTGTTGCATGGAGCCTGTTTTGTAATCAGTTGTGAAAAGAGAAAGTGAATCGTAATGTATGAAGAGAAGTATGAACATGTTTTGTGGAATAATCATCACCATCTTCCAATTTTGCCGTCATTGGTCCTGGGGTGGAACAGCTGATTTCCAGTCAGTTGCGGACTGGGTCTAAAAATATAAATTGTCGTGAGACACAGCTACAGAAAGGATGTTAACAATGTAAACTTACTGTCTAATGTTCAAGGGGGCCTGCTTCATCATGAGACAACAGGCTTCACTTGTCAATGGCCCAGCTGACACCCTGGCCAGTCCGCACTGGTTCCAGCGCCCTGTGGATGGCCTGGATAATGGCATTCTATGTGACTACAACGTCCTTGATGTCGTCAATCCATGTTCTTCTCGTGCGCCTTCTTGCTCTCGTATCAGATTTTCTTTGGTGGAGCCCCAGTGCCGGTCACTGATCGTGTTGAATTCTGACGAGATGGCCAAGCCATTTGATCTTCTGTATTTCAATACATGTGAAACAAGGTGTTGACCTCAGCTGATTCCACTGCCTGTGTGATAAGATCATTTCTTACTCAGTATCGGATGGTTAATTTGGTGCCTCACCTCTGGAATCTCATCTTGCTTTTGATGATTTTGCGAAAGTGTGAATTTGGTAATGTCCAATTTTGACACTGATAGCATAGGAGTGGTATGAATTTGCAACTAAATCTAAAAACTTGTAATCCCTTTCAGCTTTTCGAAGGAGTGTTAGGAATGGAGCAGGAGTATTACAGCCGAGCAAGAAACGATTCAATCATCCTGGCATACGAGAAATACCTGGTGGAGACTGCTGTTGCGCTGAATGCCAACAGGGCCGTGGCTCAGCAGGATGCTAAGGAAGTGGTCGATTTGGAAATCGAATTATCCAAGGTGAAGAACTGTTCTTATGATTGATGTTCATTATGTATTTAGTTGTGAACTAGATATATGAAGAAACCAAGGGAATCAAAGCCATAGAAAACACGTTAGAGATCACCATCAAGTGCCACCTTCTGCTCTGAAGTTCGACTGTAATGAATATCTGATATCCTTTGTCTTGCATCGCTATGTTGCATTCATACATGATTCTTCCACTCTATCTCTTGATGTTGTCCACCAAACTGAAACATTCTACCTGTCCACTTGTTCCTCGCGAAACCATTTGACACGAAGCTGTGACTCTTTATCCAAGTATGTCAAATGTCCTTAAATTATGTGTCTTGCCTTGATCTAATTCAGTAAGTTTGTTGACAGTATTTTCAATATTGTTTTGAAACTATTTTTGTTGATAATCAGTTTTATTTTTTTGATATTTATTCATGTAGCAGTACCCAGTGCACTTGCATGCCGGCCCGATGGTCTAGAGTGTAAATCTCTCTAGCAGCTAGAATTCTTTTTTTTCCCCCGGACCACAGGACCACATGGCAACGGAGTCGACTTAGCCTCGTAAAATGAACTCTACAAATGTCTAGCAACTTTATGCCTGAGGGATAATGACCACATCAACCACCGAGTGCTGTGTGGTCAGAGATTAGGGGTCTACAACCATATGTCCAGTATGTCGCGTGCACTTGGAATTGTCTGCCTCGTGCTCAGAAATTCGCGCTTTCGTTTTTCAACTGCGTCATTGGGTTCACGAGTGCAATTTTTTTCGTATACCCTCATGAGTCATCGAGGGAGCTATAGAGATGGCACCGTGTGCGACGCTTTCGGCTGGTGGTGAGCTGCCCTGCGACGAGACACTGGGCTAGACGGGCATTAACACCACTCTTCTGTATTTGTGTATTTGTGTGTGTGTATTTGTGTGTGTGTATGTATGTGTGGGTGTGGGTGTGTGTGTGGGTGTGTGGGGTGTGAGTATGGAGGTGTGGGTGTGTGTGTATGTGTGTGTGTGTGTGTGTGTGTGTGTGTGTGTGTGTGTGTGTGTGTGTGTGTGTTTTCAACATTCCGTGAATTCACCAGGATTTCCAATATCTAATTCCAACTTTCCTAGATCATGGTTCCGAGAGAAAATAAACGTGATTTTAGCAAACAGCACAATCCTGTCCAGTTGAAACAGTTGTCCATGTTGTATCCAGGGGTAAGTACGCAGATCTCAGCGCTGGCTAAATGTGTGCACGTTTCTTACATGCATAACACTTTTTGCGGTAAGTCTGTAAATTATGTACGTAGATTTCATTATCAGTATCATCATGATCTTATCATCACCAGAATAGTTACTACCACAAGAACCACCCAACCGCCACAACCATCACCACCACCACCTCTTCTTCTTCCTCTTCTGTTTCTTCTTCTTATCCTCCGCCTGCTCCAGCAGTGTGTGTGTGTGTGTGTGTGTGTGTGTGTGTGTGTGTGTGTGTGTGTGTGTGTGTGTGTGTGTGTGGAAGATTCTTAAAAGTCGTTTTAGTTTAGTCTTCCCCTTTCAAGGCCACTAAACTTCTGATACACGGGGTGGCTTTTCATTCTTAAAAATATTTTCTGCCATTTGCCGAACTCTGATGTCTCTTCTATCTTGCATTTATTGTAGATGTGTGATCTTTCTCGTCAGGTCTGAGTCAGATATGACTGAGCTACCGTATAACAGTAGACGGTACTACCTGCTTTCTGTTAGCGCCGAACGTTGGGCGGCGCTTACCAAACCCGACACCCCACATTGTGCCAACGGCTTCGTTCGGAAGAGCGCAATTGGGAGGGTACAAGTCTTACCCTGGTGCGAGGAAATGCAACCTAAAGACAAAGTGTCATGGCAGGGCAGACCAGGCCCTAAGCCTTGGTTGGCGGCTGGTCTAGGATCGAAGCTCCGACAGGCGGACAATTAGGGCTGATCCGGCAGCTTCTGCAGTTTGTATTGTTCCAGATGTAGGGGTGTTACCTGTCCTCTGGAGTGAACTAGGCAGGCCGAGAGAGGGATCATGCTGCATGGGCAACACATGATCTCTGATTTTAGCCCAGGCTTTGTGCTATGGAGAGGCAATAACTCCATCCCTTACAAACTATCGTCTGTCAAGACGGCAAGGTGCCAATGATCATCTTTCCCATTTTGTTAATAGACATTGTTTTAACTCCCCAAGTAACGATTCGCAATAATTGATTTTGAGGTGATCATTATGTTAATATGTGACTTAGCGGCTGTTGCCAATACTGCAATATTTTATTCAAGGACTGGCCTCACTCATTTATTGATAGCTTTTTGAGAACTTACACATCCTCTATGTTGTACCGGTAAAATGTTTTTTTAAATAATAAATTGCCTTTCTTTGTCGCGGTGATCAATGGTGACAACATGTAGGTAATTCGAATTTTATTTCTGATATAGTATTTCCAAAGTTATTATTATTATTATTATTATTATTATTATTATTATTATTATTATTATTATTATTATTATTATTATTATTATTATTTTGTTGCTGTTGTTCGTTGTTCATAGCTTGTTGCTGTTAATAATGATGTTGCAATACATTATAAACACTGATCTATTGACAGCTGGACATTGCCCGAGCTCTCAGAGCTGCGTTCAACCCCGCCAACATAACTCTGGCAGACGACGAGACAGTCATCAACCTGTACCCAACATACATGGGCAACATCTCGCTGGTTGTCCAGAGATTCTCTAACAGGTTACGTATTCTTTTCGACACATGCACAACTATAGCTCTGGAGGTCACTCTGAAAATAAGTATAATTCTTCCTTTAGTTTAATCTTGATGGTCATAGTTTAGTTTCAAAAAAAAAAAAAAAGTTTTAGCTACGTTGATTTGAGGCAAGAACCTGCATCACAGCATTCGGGACATTCCCAAAAGTGCTTCGTCCTCATCTGCAACAGCCATCGAAAAGTTCCAATACTAATACTACCAGTAGCAACCTGTTTATGAGTACGTTTGGCCTCGGAGTCATGAGTGTCACCCAGATCCTCTGGTCACTCCTTGCACACTATTCTCTCCAAGGTGTGAAGATCTAATTGTTCTTCTGCGCTATACACAGGATTCCAAAAGGCTACGACCACATCTTCTTATCATACACTAGTACTCCACCGAATGGTGCAGATCCAGCCAATATTTCCGCCTACTGGTTTCCCACCACACCAGCATGTTCTGGGGGGGGGGGGGGGAATCCAGAAGATAATCTCTAGTTTTGATTGTTCACTTGAAGCCTGCCATTCTGTCCGATCCATGCCTGTCTTCATCTTTCTCATCATACTTTGTGAGTCCGTTACAATCCCGGCATGTGTGTGCTGTTTCTCCTCCAGCCAGCGCAATGCCGCCGTGAATCCCTCCACCTTCATTCTCAGACTAGATGTTGCATCTTCTGCCAGGCTCTCCTGCATCAAACATCGCCCAGCAGCCTTCGCCACGAACCCCCAGTCACTTCCATTACCTTTTATCACAGAGGCATCCGTGTAAGTAGATGATTACATCAACTGGTCAGCGAATTGTAGTGAATCAATTGTTGCACCTCCTATTCAGTGCAGCTACGTTAAATAGCCAAATGTCAAAATGTATTCGTTCTTTAGTGAGCTGTCACAGACTTTGAATATCATTGTTCCGTAATAACGATAGGGAGTGATTACAACAATTCACACCTAGACGGGTCGTACGAGGGCGAGTCAATAAGTAAGTCACACAGTTCTGTGGGATGGCAGGTAAATGTAGTTGGTATTTTCTACAAGTGTCATTAGGTGACAGCAACATCGAACATTATATTCCCGTTCGCCAGGTGGCGCTAGGTGCGCAGCGCATAAACAAAATAGCGACTGTACTTACACTTAGTTGGTTAGTTAGTCGACAGATCATCCTCATTGCACATCGGACCATTCAGTTCATAAGTGCTCAGATCCCCTCCTCAGCAAATCCCGCAGCGTGTAGCGCCTAATGACACCCGTTCTGTGTTGGTTTATCAATCTTCTTTGGCTTCCTGCGTAGTGTTCTTGTTTGGCCACCCCTCTTTTAATTTGTAGTTCTCTCAATCTGGCCATGGTTGTAGATTCACAGTCATCACTTGGTTCACGCAAAAGTCTTACTTCTCGTAGAGCATTCAGAATGTCAGCCTGGTCCATGGCGCGTCCGCTCTCCACCGTAGCCTCACCTGCGAGCTTGTCAGCCCGCTCATTTCCTTGTACTCCCGCATGCCCTGGAGACAGCTCCAGAGACAGCAACCATTCTCTTCGGATCCACCCACCACTATCCTCTTGATCATGCTCATTGAGTGGCTAAGGAAACGTGCCCGATTGAATGTCTGTGTCTCGATCCATGTTATTGCTTTACTTACTGCCATGACTTCCATAGTCAGGCTACTTGTGGTCTCAGTGAAAGCACTAGAGTCCTCCTTCACAATTCTCCCTCCGGCCCGAGCCGTAAAGGCCCATGAGCTTCTCACATGTCGGACGACCGACCCATCTGTGTAGATGACAGCATCACCGTCTGGCAAATTCTCGAAAATCAACGCTTGTACTTCAGCTTCCACAGCAGCCGGATTTTCTTGTCTGCATTTTCTATCTTGTTGGATGCAAACCGAAAAGGATGTGCAGAAATCTGTTGGCACTTGTACCCACTCCTCGCCAGGTTCTAAGTCCTCAAGTGAACACACCTGTTGAAGAATGCCTTCGGCTTGACCCATCCACGATCGTCCTCTTTTTAACCTGCTGCCATTCACCTTCACAATTTCACTATGCAGTGGATGTTGTATGTTTGCGTTAACTCTGAGGTAGGCGCGTGCTCTGCAAACTTGTATTCTGTCTTCAATGGTTGGAAAATCAAGAAGGTAGCACATCGCCCTGCATTCTGTATCTCTTGTACATCCAAGAATAATGCGCATAGCTTCATTCTGTATCCTTTCCATCCTTTCTGTCTGCTTACGGCTGAGAGTCAGGATTGCCATTGCATACTCAAAAACAGACATGACCAGCCCCTCGTACAGAAGACATAGATGGCGCTGCTCACAGTTTGCTGCTGCCATCACTCGCATCGCAGCCAAACCCCGCTTGGCCTTTGTTATCACCTGGTCTATGTGCTCATTATAAGCAAGGCTTCGATCAAACCGTATCCCCAGGTAATTCATTGCCTGCGTTCTTTCCACCGTCTCTGAACACAGTTTTACAGTTGGTGTTGGAGTGTTGACAATATGATTATTCAACGAGAACCAAGTCACTGTTGCCTTTGTTGGGTTGACCAATTTCCCAGCTTCATCACACCAAGTACTAATGCGATTGAGTTCAGTTTGTAGTTCCACAGCAACCTGATCTCTATCCTTACCCTGACGATACACTAAAACATCATCGGCATATGACAATGTCCTGCCAGGTCCAGTGATCTGCTCACTGGTGATTCTCACTGTGTAGGCGTTGAACAGTACCGGAGATAATAGTGATCCCTGTGGTAGGCCAGGATATATTGTTGTTGGTTCCGAAGTCCAACTGCCACATCTAAAAACTACTTTCCGTTGGAAGAGGGCTGCAGCGATCCAACTAAGGAGGAATGGACTTATTTTGAATTCAAGAAGCTGAAACATTAAAAAATCCAATGGTACTCTGTTGTACGCGTCCTCAAGATCGATAGCTGCAGCAAAGGTTTCAATGCCTGAGTGGAAACCTTCGTAGACATCATGGGCAAAAACTGCTGCATTTGTCCAGGTTTCTTTTTTTGGACGGTACCCACCCAGAGTAGGTGGGAAAACACCTTGCCTCTCTAAGCTGGCTTGATATTTTCCTGGCAATTTACTTCTCCAGCAGCTTGCCTATTGTATTCTGCATGGTTATAACTCGATATCCCTGAATTTTTGTGTGGTCTTTGCCAGGCTTCGGCAAGGGAATCAGATAGCTGTGTAACCATTCCTCCTTGATGCTAGCACTCCCTATACTGTTGTTGTACATGTCTGCTAGTTTCTCTAGCTCGTTGTCGGTACACCTATTGATGTCGTCGTATCTTATGCCATCAGGCTCTGGAGCTCTGTTTTTTGATCGTCGAAGCACAGCCTTGATTTCTTTCACTGTCACTGTGTCTTCATCCGAAGTGTTCTGGACCTTGCACCTGTCTGAGGTGACCTCCTTGGCCAGATTTCGGCCTCCCATGTCTGTCTGGTTGCTCTGCTCTAGATAGCGTTCAAAGAGGGTTTTGCCCATTGTCCTCGTCAGTCCTCTGCCAGATGAGGTCAATGAGGTGTTTCTTCGAAGTCAGAAATACTCTTATTCTTGACTATCCCACTCATGCTTGTATGAATTCGCCAGAACAATTTCAGTGACTTGTCTATGCTTTCTCTTTGACACACCTCTGCCCATTTAGAAAAATTTTCTCAAGGCCTCTCTAAAATTGTTGATGAAATCCGATCTTCTTCATGACAATGCTAGACCACATACGGCTTGAATAACTCCGGAGAAAATTAACCAACTAAGGTGGAAAGTTCTGGAACATCCACCTTACAGCCCTGACTTAGCCCCTTGCGATTTCCACCTTTTTGGTCCACTGAAATCCCAAATTGGCGGGAGACATTTCGGGAATGACGCCGAAGTTGAATGTGAAGTGAAAACGTGGTTTAGAAAACAGTGCACGCAATTCTATGCAGCCGGTTTGGGAGGACTGATAAAACGATGGGATAAGTGCATTAATGCTGGTAGAAATTATGTTGAGAAATAAAGGGATAATGTATGTATAAAAATAAACTTGTTTCAATTTGTTATCATATTTAGTTGTTTTTCTACAGCCATTTGTGACTTACTTATTGACTTCCCCGCATAGCAATGCAAAGGTTAAAGTTAGCTGCATGTCTTTTACATGACGTTTGCAGTCAACACCAGCATTTTTACTGTTGATGTCTTGGCAAGGTTACGTTCAGTAGTTTGCCATTGCTTTCTGAACGGCCGACATCCAGACCATTTCATAAAACACCAGCTCAACGCAGCTGTGTTTTGAACGCGGGTATGAGGGATCATGAACCGCGTCCGTAACGCCTTCGGCACGGAGCCCAGCAATGCAAAGGTTATGCAGTATTAAAAGCCTCTAACACTACACTAGCAAACAGGTTCAAATAACATTTTCGAGAACATGATTTTTTTCCTGTGGTGGCTTCTGCGTGTGAGAAATGGACGGTTTCACAGTCATTGTAAAATGAAAATAGGGACTGCTCAGTTGGAATGTTACTGCGAAGTTCTTAAAATATTGTGGGCCATGAGTAAGACACATTCTACAAGATCTGAACATGGCACAAACCTGGCTCGTAAACATCTTGTCTCGGACACTGAAATACTGTGGCCATACTAAACGTCACAATGACGTGGGAAATGATGTCTCGGACATTGAAATACTTTGGCCATAATAAACGTCACAATGACGTGGGAAAGGATGTTTCGGACACTGAAATACTTTGGCCATACTAAACGTCACAATGACGTGGGAAATGATGTCTCGGACACTGAAATACTTTGGCCATACTAAACGTCACAATGACGTGGGAAAGGAAGTCTTAGACATTGAAATATTTTGGCTATAATAAACGTCACAATGACGTGGGAAAGGATGTCTCGGACACTGAAATACTTTGGGCATACTAAACATCACAATGACGTGGGAAAGGATGTCTCGAACACTGAAATACTGTAGCCATACTAAACGTCACAATGACGTGGGAAAGGATGTCTCGAACACTGAAATACTGTGGCCATACTACAAGTCAAGATGACGTGGGAAAGGATGTCTCGGACAATGAAATACTGTAGCCATACTAAACATCACAATGACGTGGGAAAGAATGTCTTAGACATTGAAATACTTTGGCTATAATAAACGTCACAATGACGTGGGAAAGGATGTCTCGGACACTGAAATACTGTGGCCATACTACAAGTCACAATGACGTGGGAAAGGATGTCTAGGACACTGAAATACTGTGGCCATACTAAACGTCACAATGACGTGGGAAAGGATGTCTTAGACATTGAAATACTTTGGCTATAATAAACGTAACAATGTATTGGGAAAGGATGTCTCGAACATTGAAATACTGTGGCCATACTAAACGTCACAATGACGTGGGAAAGGATGTCTCGGACACTGAAATCCTGAGGCCATACTAAACGTCACAATTGCGTGGGAAAGGATGTCTCGGACACTGAAATCCTGTGGCCATACTAAACGTCACAATACGTGGGAAAGGATGTCTCGGACACTGAAATCCTGTGGCCATACTAAACGTCACAATGACGTGGGAAAGGATGTCTCGGAAACTGAAATCCTGTGGCCATACTAAACGTCACAATGACGTGGGAAAGGATGTCTCGGACACTGAAATCCTGTGGCCATACTACAAGTCACAATGACGTGGGAAAGGATGTCTCGGACACTGAAATACTTTGGCCTTACTAAACGTCACAATGACGTGGGAAATGATGTCTCGGACACTGAAATACTTTGGCCATAATAAACGTCACAATGACGTGGGAAAGGATGTCTCGGACACTGAAATACTTTGGCTATAATAAACGTCACAATGACGTGGGAAAGGATGTCTCGGACACTGAAATACTGTGGCTATACTACAAGTCACAATGACGTGGGAAATTATGTCTCGGACACTGAAATACTTTGGCCATACTACAAGTCAAAATGACGTGGGAAAGGATGTCTAGGACAATGAAATACTGTAGCCATACTAAACATCACAATGACGTGGGAAAGGATGTCTTAGACATTGAAATACTTTGGCCATACCAAACGTCACAATGACGTGGGAAAGGATGTCTCGGACACTGAAATACTGTGGCTATACTACAAGTCACAATGACGTGGGAAAGGATGTCTCGGACACTGAAATACTTTGGCCATACTACAAGTCAAAATGACGTGGGAAAGGATGTCTAGGACAATGAAATACTGTAGCCATACTAAACATCACAATGACGTGGGAAAGGATGTCTTAGACATTGAAATACTTTGGCTATAATAAAGGTCACAATGACGATTGAAAGGATGTCTCGGACACTGAAATACTTTGGCTATAATAAACGTCACAATGACGTGGGAAAGGATGTCTCGGACACTGACATACTTTTGCCATACTAAACATCACAATGACGTGGGAAAGGATGTCTCGAACACTGAAATACTTTGGCCATACTACAAGTCAAAATGACGTGGGAAAGGATGTCTAGGACAATGAAATACTGTAGCCATACTAAACATCACAATGACGTGGGAAAGGATGTCTTAGACATTGAAATATTTTGGCTATAATAAACGTCACAATGACGTGGGAAAGGATGTCTCGGACACTGAAATACTGTGGCCATACTACACGTCACAATGACGTGGGAAACGATGTTTCGGACACTGAAATACTTTGGCCATACTAAACGTCACAATAACGTGGGAAAGGATGTCTTAGACATTGAAATACTTTGGCCATAATAAACGTCACAATGACGTGGGAAGGACAGTGATAGAAGACATGGTTCCTGGAAGAAAAGGGAGAGAATAATGACACAGTGCAATGCTGACAACTTGAGATGTGTACAAGGCAAGAGAACTGGCCAGACATTGAGGAACTGTTCCACTGGTCGTGATGAGAGCCACGCGCTGCAGAGGCCTGCTGCACGATGCTGAATGATCTTCTGATCTCGTCGCAGTCATCCTCAGTCCGCAGATAATAACATACAGTTATATGAGGTTTACACAGTTATAACAATAATCTCATTCCGTCATATCTGACTGGTTTCATGCACAGGAAGCAGAAAGCCTCCAACCCATCAGCCTGATGTTCCTTACGGCTGTTTCGTTTCTCCTGGGCTTCTTGAATTAGTCTGCATACACCGATTCAACGTAATCCTTTAACAATGCAACTCCGCGCGTTGCTGTCGGACGCTGTTTACCCCTAAGTTGTTTCATTCTGCGATATTGGCAAGCCCTCTTGCACTTATCCTATTACTTTGTCTACTTGTGAATATTCTGCTAGCAAGTTTCATTTGTTAAAGCAGAGGAAAAAAAATGTGTCCGTGTGTGTTGTAATGCATGTCGGGTACAGATAATTATGCAAACAATTACAAATTTCGCTTGGAAGTGGAGAAAATACTCGAAAGAATTACTGCTTGATGTTCGAAGACCTTTCCATCCAACTATCATAAGGTTGTTCAGCTATTTTGAACCATATGTAAAGCGACTAGAGAAATGTTCATCTTCATAAATTAGTTAATGTTAGTCTCGTAACGCAGCTATATCATGTCAGCACACACAGAGCCCAGCTATGGTGTCCGCCACAAGTGCTGGAGGTCCCGGGTTCAGGCCCCGGTGAGGACTGGGATTTATTTAAAAAATCCACTTGAACTTCCAGTAATAAAATTTCCCCTGGTCTTTGGGTAGTGAGATCGGACGCCCGTGTGTATTGTTGCGCACGTAAAAAATCCCTTGACAGTTGGAAATAGAAAAAGAGTAGCCTAACGGCGCTGCCTGGGCAAAATTTCGAGTTAAAAATCTACCCAAAGTATTTCAGGATCCTCGCCGATGCAACGGAGTTCGTGCATTGAGCTGAGTTTCTCCAGACTCAGGTATGAGTTAGGAGGAAAACGGAGCACTTATGGGGGGTTAAACCGTGTGCCGTGATGTTGATCCAACGACTAAAAATACAAAACAAAAAAACTAGAGCCCAGCTTATCTCTAAGGAACGATAATTATAAATATCCATTTTTACACAACTAAACTAACCAAATATCTATTCACTCCTCCAGTGCCATAATTATTCTCACTGTAATCAATTGCCTATTCCCAGAACTTTGCAAAATCTGTTCGGATTCAAATATGCCCTGTCCAGAACTGAGCGCCTCACCAGGCGGATGAGGAACATCCGGCTGGACTTTGATAGGGTAAGGTGCATAAAACATTTCTGGAATGAATCTATTGCTTGACATATTCTGCTCTTAATCGCTCTTAAGGTATTTAAATTGATCAAATTATGAGTTAAGAATTTTTCCTTCTTTTTTTTTTCGCTCAAAGTGTCTTCAATTTACCGAGTCCATCTTCGATCCCTGTCTCTTCTTCCAGGAACCATGCCGTTTGTTTAATAACTTTTTCTTGTCAAGCCTCTGCGACGTGTAATATGACCAAGCTATTTCAGTTTCCGGGACACGATGTTCACGAGCCAGCATTCACTATACTCGGATCTAGTAGTATGTCCGTTTCTTCTGTAGTTATTCCAAAATGGTCCAAGACATAGAACCGTATTCTGCCATAAGAAACACAAAGCTAATGATACAAAAGGTAACAATAGATCATTGCGGTTTACATGAATGCCTTTCGTGAGTGCCACAAATCTGTGTACACTTGTATCGATATAATGACCTGGGCAAGCGGGAATCCATGGCAGTGAGAGGGTATATAGATAGTGGATCGAAGCTACTCACAACGTCCTCTGTTTGGAAACACAGCTTTCATGTCTCCGCAACCTTCGGGAATCTCTAGTGCTATTTTGATACCAACACATGTTCAATAGATCAAGCGATCAGAGAAAGACTTCTGTATGAAATGAAACAACAGTATGCAGACATAACGAATACACAATACAAACTGGATCTAGTACTACAAGTCGATTGCGGGGATGAGTGAAACGTGTAACTTACCAGCTTACCACTATGGGCGCTAACCATCCATATACTTCCATAGCAGCCGAGAGAGTCTGGACACTCATGATCGGGGTCAGGGTAGTCTGACCTAATCTGACAGGGTAGTCTGTAGTCTGACCTCGCTTCTGTTAACCACTAAACAATAACAAGACACATGTTCAGTACCATTACATGTACCGGGTGTGCGTATACAGTCTCATTACACTTTATATATAGAACGAATTTGAAAAATGAAGTACATGATGTCATCACGCAATGTGCTAAACATTCATTAAATTAGTTACAATAGTCACTGCTATAGTCTAACGCTGTTTTGGGAAAGCTGGAAAGTACCAATGAAGTATTCATTGTTTGGAGTGCAAAGAATTGCTCTAGCAGACGATAGCCATTCGCTGCATATTGCATCACGATAGACTGTGGAGCACATTTGTTGATGATATCATGTACTTCATTTTTCAAATTTGTTCTACATATAAAGTGTAGTGAGATTTTATAAATACCAGGTATGTATTTATATAATATCCAGAGTAGATTTCTGTAGACTTGATTTGTTGCAGGCGTACACAGGAACTACAACAGCCAAGCCTCGATGGAAGGACTGTGTAGACAGTACCTCAAGAATTTTCTGGATGGGCTTGAGCAAACAGTTTGTTGCCAGACATTTTTCGGAGAAAGCCAAACATGTTGTGAGTTTTCTGTCCATGTGTCTGTCTGTCTGCCTGCCTGCCTATTTGTCTTTTGATTGTCTGTGTCTATCGATCCACCATTGTCTGTCTACAAGTCAGCCTACCCGTCTGCATGTTTGTCTGTTGTCTGTCTGTATATCAATCCATTATCTGTCTGTCTGCCTGCTTGCCAACCTGTCTGCTTGGCGGCCTGTCTTCCTGTCTTTCTATCTGCCTGCCAGCCTTCTGTCTGCTTGCCAGTCAATCTTCATGTTTGTCTCTCTATCTGTCTGTTGTTTCTCTGTCTATCTATCAGTCCATTGTACGTTTGCCAGTCTGTCTGCCAACCTGTCTGCCTGCTTGCCTGTATGTGTGTCTGTCGTTCCGTCCGTCTAAATGTTTGTCCGCCCCAAACCGCCTGCCGCCAGTCCTTCCCTCCATCTGTTTATCTAACAATCCATCCTGATTATAAGTCCATCCTTTTTATTTAACAATCTATCCTGTTTATCTAACAATCCATCCTGTTTATCTAACAATCTATCCTGTGTATCCAACAATCCACCCTGTTGTGTTTGTTTTTAATATTGCATGTCAATTGCAGCACGTTGCAGTCAACCCCAATCATCATGGTTGTTCGTTATTAACTAGGCGGTTTTACGCTCAGTAGATTTCCATTGCTTTCTGAACAAGAGAGGCCAACGTCTTAAGTCCTATCGACTGGTGTGGTAAATGCACCCACTATCCCGCCTGTAGCACTTACAGTTTAAGCGGGAGCACGATAACCTTGTAGCCAATGCCGACCTCTTCTATCCACCCATGAGTTGATATTTTGTTTGTGCGTCTGTCCATCAAGCAACAAGTCTCTCTCTCTCTCTCTCTCTCTCTCTCTCTCTCTCTCTCTCTGTCTCTCTCTCTGTGCATCTATCTCCGTCTCTCTCTCTCTCTCTCTCTCTCTCTCTCTCTCTCTCTCTCTCTCTCTCTCTCTGCCTCTGTCTCTGTCTATCTCTCTCACTGTCTCTTTCTGTCTCTCTCTGTTTTTCTGTCTGCCTCTCTCTGTCTTTCTCTCCTCGTCTCTCTGTGTTGTGCTCTCTCTGTATGTTGTGGCTCTCTCTCTTTCTCTCTTACTTCTCTCTGCCTTTCTTTGTTTCTCTGTGTGACTGTCCTTGATTCTTTCTGCATTCTCTCTGATTTCTCTCTGCCTTTCTTTGTTTCTCTCTCTGCCTCTCTTCTGCCTCTCTGTGTGTGTCTTTGAGTGCCTCTCTCTGTCTCTCTTTCTCTGTGTCTTTGAGTGCCTCTTTCTGCTTGTCTCCGTGCGTCTCTGTGTGGCTATCTCTGTTTCTCTCTGCCATTTTTGTGCCTCTCTGTGTCTCTGTGTCTCTCTGTCGCTCTCTGTCTCTCTCTTTATCTCTCTGTCGCTCTCTGTCTCTCCCTCTCTCTGTGTCTCTGTCTCTCCCTCTCTCTGCCTCTCTCACTCTCTCTCTGTCTATGTGTATCTCTAAGTGCCTATCTCTGTATCGCCCTCTTCATCTCTCTCTCTCTCTCTCTCTCTCTCTCTCTCTCTCTCTCTCTTGTGTGTGTGTGTGTGTGTGTGTGTGCGTATGTGTGTGTGTATGTGTGTGTCTATATCTGTGTGAGTCTATTTGACCATTCTTGTCAAGATTAGCGAAAGGTATACTGTGAATTGATGAAGACAGCCATGTCTACGTACAATGATTATACTGCTTTCAGGTAAATGAGATGATTGACAGACTAAAGGAGGAGTTCAAGAAGATGATTGAAGAGGCCACGTGGATGAGTGAATCCACCAAAAGAGAAGCGTACAGTAAGGTTAGTGTCTACATCTCTTGCAACATTACCCTGAACTGAAAATGCTATTAAATGTCTTCATCCTGTCAACCATGTATTCATGTTATCCTGTCATCCAAGTTGTGCATTGATTTTATCATGTCATTCATGCATTTATTTTATCCTGTCATCCATGTTGTGCATTACCTTTATCCTGTCATCTATGTCATACATTACCATTATCCTGTCATCCGTGTCATTCATTAAATGTATCCCGTTATCCATGTCATTCATTGCCTCTATCCCGTCATCGATGTCATACATTATCTTTATCCTGTCATCCATGTCACGTACTACTTTCATCCTGTCAACCATGGCGTGCATTACCTTTATCCTGTGATCCATGTCATGTACTACATTTATCATGTCATCCATGCCATATACTATCTTTATCATGTCATCCATGTCATGTACTACCTTTATCCTGTTATATATGTCATAATCACCTTTTTCCTGTCATTGATGTCACACATCACCTCTATCCTGTCATCCATGTCATGTACTACCTTTATCCTGTCATATATGCCATAATCACTTTTTTCCTGTCATTGATGTCACATATCACCTCTATCCTGTCATCCATGTCATGTACTACCTTTATCCTGTCATCCATATCATTTACTACCTTTATCTTGTCATCCATGTCATGTACGACCTTTAGCTTGTCATCCATGTCATTTACTACTATTTTACTGTTTCAGCAGGCAGCCATCAGGTGGAAGATTGTTTAACCGGATATGGGTTTATGAGATCACTGTTTCGGTTTGTGGTCATATATCGATTAGTTACCCGAATGTAGAGTTAGTTAGTTAGTTAGTTAGTCGTAGTTCCAACCTCATAGCAACGGGTTGTCCCCATTATGCTCCGTTCCTGTGCCAATGTAGATTGACTAGTCACTGTTTCTGTTTGTGGCCATGACACTGGGTATTGGTTACCCAGACGTAGGTTGACTAGATCACTGTTTCAGTCGGTGGCCATCAAGCGGAAGATTGTTTACAGGTATGTAGGTTGACTAGATCACTGTTTCAGTCGGTGGCCATCAAGCGGAAGATTGGTTACAGGTATGTAGGTTGACTAGATCACTGTTTCAGTCGGTGGCCATCAAGCGGAAGATTGGTTACAGGTATGTAGGTTGACTAGATCACTGTTTCAGTCGGTGGCCATCAAGCGGAAGATTGGTTACAGGTATGTAGGTTGACTAGATCACTGTTTCAGTCGGTGGCCATCAAGCGGAAGATTGGTTACAGGTATGTAGGTTGACTAGATCACTGTTTCAGTCGGTGGCCATCAAGCGGAAGATTGGTTACAGGTATGTAGGTTGACTAGATCACCGTTTCAGTCGGTGGCCATCAAGCGGAAGATTGGTTACAGGTATGTAGGTTGACTAGATCACCGTTTCAGTCGGTGGCCATCAAGCGGAAGATTGGTTACAGGTATGTAGGTTGACTAGATCACTGTTTCAGTCGGTAGCCATCAAGCGGAAGATTGGTTACAGGTATGTAGGTTGACTAGATCACTGTTTCAGTCGGTGGCCATCAAGCGGAAGATTGGTTACAGGTATGTAGGATGACTAGATCACTGTTTCAGTCGGTGGCCATCAAGCGGAAGATTGGTTACCAGGATGTGGGATTACTAGATCACTCTTTCAGTTAGTGACTATGGCAGGGAAGATCGATTGTCCGGAAGCTGATTTAATATTTCACTGTTTCAGCTGGCGGCCATGGCACGGAAGATCGGTTACCCGGATGTTGATTTTGAAGAATCAGACATTGAAAAGGCCTATGAAAACGTGAGTGGTTTAAATGTTTATTAGAGAAAAGATGAGCCGTGGCGGCATATTGATTAGTGTCGTTGCCTACCAAAACACTGGTCACGGTATCAACACCCAGAGGCGACAGGATTTGTCTTCCACCAGCACAGCTCTGGGGTGGGCACATAATTATAAAACTGGGCAAAGACAATGTTCTTAATTATCTTGTTTATGTCATGTGTTGTGGCAGACAATATTTGAATGCCTAGCTCTGTAGTATCTGCTATTAGTCTAAGGTTACCTATGTAAGAAAAGAGTGGAAAAATGGGGGGGGGGGGGGGGAAGGGGGTGAAGAAGTCCTGTAGCAAGAAACTGATGCAGGTATGTGAAGTGGTCGGACCATCATATGTGTGTATAACCAAGCACATGGTGGCCGGTCTTTCTCTCTCGCATTGAGCTATAACCAAACCCTTGTCCCACAGCGCTCATTTCATTATCAGTGTAACGTCCTAAGCGTTACAACAACGCCATGACTAGAAATGAGTGAAAGAAAATTGAAAAAAAAAAACACTAATTATTTCATGAGCCACTACACGTCTTTCCATGTAGCCAGATACAGCAGGAGCCGCTTGGGACACTTTAGACATATTGGTTAGAGAGTTATAGCACTTCAGGCATCATCATCATCATCATCATCATCATTACATGCCCTGGCAAATATGGCAGGCGTTCATCATGGCGTCCCAAGAGACCTCTGTCCTTGATGTTCTGGGTGATCTCTGTTGATGAAAGCCCTCCATGTCATCGTCTTAGACCTTCCCGCATCAGAAGTCTAGATGTGCGTGTCTCTTCTACCGCTGATCAATTGTCACGATGTTCACCATGTCCCACTTCTCAATATGTCACCAAATAGCACTACAAGTCTAATTTTTATAGTTGTGTATGATATTCTTCTCTTCTTAGCAATTTCCAGGATTCGTTATTATTGACTCTGGCCGTCCAAATTATTCGCAACATTAGTATGAAAAGCTTACCTGTGCTGGACAGATTGACATCTGGATATAGAGGAACAAGAGTGTTAGAAATGAGACTGTAGACGGGACAGAAGGCTGGGGACAGACCAGGTTGTGGACAGACATGGTCACCATAACCACATGGCAACATGGCATGGACTATAAGAAGGAGAAGCAGAAGTGTCTGTTCTACGGGAAGAGACATGTTCTCTCCATAGTATACCTACCCAGCTTCCTGAACTTATTTTTGAGAAAATGATGTTGTGGTTTCCCTTTGCTGTTCGTAACAGATTGTTAAGCTTAATTCAGTCTCTCTTCTGCCATTCTTATGTCACTCTCAGACTTTCATAATTACATGTAGAGAATAGATAAACAACATGTTGGCTGAAAAACAAAAACACATAGTCTAAGCATTTATTGCTTGCCGTTTTTCGCTGCATCTCGTCACATCAAATTCTGCATAATTATACATCATATGCAGTGACTGACTAGATGCAGCCTAAAATGCCAGGCACAACACCCAGAGACTATGCGTGTCATATATTTAGTCCACAATATTAGTGATCACATTATTCCTGGACTGCACAGTACGCCATGCTGGAAGACGATTACTACCGCAACCGAGTGCTGGGCAACAAGCTGGCTCGCCTGGGACTACTGGCATCAGTAAGGGAACCAGGCAACCGGAACAAGTGAGCGTTAGTGTCAGTAAGATCTTATGGCAGGATTCTTCCTCTACTCCTCATCGTCCATGTCATCCTTCTACTACTACTACTACTACTACTACTACTACTACTACTACTACTACTACTACTACTACTACTACTACTACTACTACTACTACTACTACTACTACTACTACTACTACTACTACTACTACTACTACTACTACTACTACTACTACTACTGCTGCTGCTGCTGATGCTGCTGCTGCTGCTGCTGCTGCTACTACTACTACTACTACTACTACTACTACTACTGCTACTACTGCTACTACTACTACTACTACTACTACTACTACTACTACTACTACTACTACTACTACTACTACTGCTGCTGCTGCTGCTGCTGCTGCTGCTGCTGCTACTACTACTACTACTACTACTACTACTGCTGCTGCTACTACTACTACTACTACTACTACTACTACTACTACTACTACTACTACTACTACTACTACTACTACTACTACTACTACTACTATTACTACTACTACTACTACTACTACTACTACTACTACTACTACTACTACTACTACTACTACTATTACTACTACTATTACTACTACTACTACTACTACTACTACTACTACTACTACTACTACTACTACTACTACTACTATTACTACTACTACTACTACTACTACTACTACTACTACTACTACTACTACTACTACTACTACTACTACTACTACTACTACTACTACTACTACTACTACTACTACTACTACTACTACTACTACTGCTGCTACTGCTGCTGCTACTGCTGCTGCTGCTGGCGACGTAGGCGTAGGCGTAGTCGTTCATGACTTTTCACAGATCTCGGTCTTTGGTTTTCTGGATCACCTCCGCTGTTGATATTTCTCCATGCTCAGTCCACCCAGTATCATTTCTCTCCCTCTCTTCCCCTCGATCTTCCAGTTGTCACGATATTCTGCAATACCTCTCTTCTCATCACATGACCAAAGAAAGCTGTTTGTCTCTTTCTTATTGTTGTATATAGTGTTTTCGTTTCATTAGCCTGATTCAGGCAGTCGTTGTTAGTTACTTTAGCTGTCGAAGAAATTCGCAACATTCGTCTTAGGAACCACATCTCTGTTGCTTCTAAGTTCTACCTAATTTGTTAATTTACATTCCAAGATTTACTGCCACACGGTAATATAGGTTCTATATAGCATTTTAGTACTCTCTTTCTTGCATTCAATGATAGTGATTTATTGCATGGATACTCTACATTTTCCAAAATGCAGCCTTGGCTTTCCCTATTCTGCTGTTAATCTCTGTTGCGCATCTTCCATCAGATGTTATAATGCCCCCTAGATATTTAAAACTATCCACCTCGTTAAGAACTATCCACCCCTTCTATTTCTATTTCACATTTTAGTGCCACCTTTTACTTTGATATCACCATTGTTACTGGTTTCTTGATATTCAAAGAGAGTCCTTTGTTTGCACTCTCTGTTACTACAATATCCAACAATTGTTGTATGTCTGTAGCATAAACCGCAATCAATACTGTTATCTGCATAGCTGTATATTGTTTATATTATAACCTCCGATTATTATTTCTGGCTTCTCTTTGATCGCTCTTATTATTATTAATAATAATACAATAGCTACTACAGCAAAAACAACAACTAAAACCACCATTACCCACATTCAGACTGTTAATGGGAGAGTTGGCAGTAACAATGAAATTTCTTTGACATGAGTGCAAAACTACTACCGATGATCTGTTTGCTTGAACCAGAAAGTTGAGGCGCAGGTTTTCGGTGCAGGAATTCGACTGAATCATTGAGGAGATCCATAGCGTGTGTTATCGCGGTTATGTACTTGCCAGGACACACACGTCTTTTGGGCAATGAAAGGTCGGATAGACTGGTCGACACTGCTACTGAGCTAGAGGTACACAAATGGATTCAGCTGGCATCAAGCAGCCTTAGAGATCAGCTTTAGAATGTCGCGCAAAAACCGGCAATCAACAAACCTGAACTGCAGCAACTGCAAGATATCGGCAGTCAACAAACCACAACTGTTGCAAGTGCAAGATATCAGCAATTAACAAATCATAAGCGTTCCAACTGCAAGATACCGGCAATCAACAAACCATAACCATTTCAACTGCAAGATACAGGCAATCAACAAACCATAATCGTTCCAACCACAAGATACCGATAATCAACAAACATCACCGTTGCTATCGATACCATAGAAAGAGAAGAAAGAAGTAGAGCATATAGGACACACCGGACAATATACAAATTTGGTATGATCACATCAGGATTCGAACCCATCGTATCCACACGAAATAGCATGTCTGAATTAACAAAAGCTTTTCAACACATGGTCAATTAGACACCTTTAGAAAAGTGTCTTCAATAGCTAGGTCTGTCATGCACTAGAACCCACAGCTCTGGATTATTGATGGAATTTGCACTCAAGCAGGGTTCCCCAGCAAATGCTATATATGTGCGTTGACTTTTAATACTAAATATGATACATCTGATTATGTTATCTTATGCACAGGTGGACGATGGCTCCCCATGATGTTAATGCATTCTACTCTGGGTTCAGAAATGAGATAGGTTTGACTTTCCATCGTTTTGTCTTAAATAATGGATATATTAATGATTTAGGAACTTTGTCATTTTCGTGCCGGCCCGATGTTCGTATGTTCGAACCCCTTTTAAAGGTTGTGATTATTTTCATTGATCAGGAGGGCGTGGGGGAATGACATTCGCTGGATCCTTTCTTCAGGATACTTGGTGTGGTTGGAAATAAACAGGCAGACAGATTGTCTGGTGCCACATCATTAAAGGTTGATTTGATGCATGCTAAGGCAGATGTGGTGAAGGCCCGCTGGGAGCGCGTGAATAATGCAGAAGAACAGATAGACTGTCATGGTCTAGAGAGAATGCAGCAGCGAGGGGTAGTCAGAGGATCTGGCAGACAGTCGTCACTCAGAGGTAAAGCAAAACGGACACATAATCAGATACCAATGAGCACCATTAGTATTGGAACTCTCCTCTGGCTGTTGAAGATGAGGACTGAGCTCGTATGGGAACGCCCCGAAAGCAATGATATCGGATCTTGACTCAACTCAATTCAACTCATAAATCTTCGACCAAGGCTAAATGGGTACCGAGAAACTGTCAGTGAAGTAAATGGGACAGAATGAACCACGTCACCCATTGAGTGTCCACTGGTCTATCAGAATAAAGAACTAGCACCTTATACTCAATATATCTATTGGCGTGGGAAAATGATCTATGATTGCTTTACTCACCCAGCTACCTATCTACTTGCCTATCTAGCTTCCTACCTATTACCTATATATTTACTTGCTTGCGTGATACCAGCCTACCTGCTCGCCTACCTGCCGACCGACCTTACCTATCCACCTACTATATACATACCTACTACCTAGCTATCTTCGAACTTGCTATGTCATATTATTTGTGTATACTCATCTTTCATATTTGTATTTTTTCTGCCACTTGATTTCACCATGTACAATATGAAAACCATTGCACTGCTTACCTCGTACTGTTTTTATCGGTTTTAGCTAATAATAGTATCCAGTTGCATTGTTTTAATATAATTTAGGATATGCAATATGTATATATAATATATTTTTCAATTTTCGTGTGGATGCTCATGACAGTTGTCAATGTAAGTATGTGAAAGTCTGGGAGTTTGTGTATATCAATTTGGGCGATTGTGTGAAGGAGAGTGCGTATGCGTGCGTCGTTTTATGTATGATTGAATTATATATATATATATATATATATATATATATATATATATATATATATATATATATATATATATATATATATATATATATATATATGCATGAGAGTAAGTGAGGGAGAGAGAGAGAGAGAGAGAGAGAGAGAAAGAGAGAGAGAGAGAGAGAGAGAGAGAGACGAGAGAGAGAGAGAGAGCGATAGATATATTATGCATGTGCGTGTACATGTGTGTCTGTTTGCCTGTATCATAACATGGCAATATGCTTGATTTATGTTTACAAAGATAATTTAAGAATACTTTTTTTTCCTATATGAATGTAGTATGCACAACAGTTAATTGATGAACAAAAGATGAGTGATTGGGATGGCCGAATATGAGACGGGCCTGCGTATTCTATTTGTGGCCATTTGAAAAAAATAAAGATAGTTTGTTCGTTCATTCGTTCGTTCGTTCGTTCGTTCGTTCGTTCGTTCGTTTGTCCGTTCGAACGGGTAGCCACAGTTAAGAATGTCCACGTCGTATACTGTAGGGCGTGTATTCGTTCCTAAGCAACACTCATTGTGTTTCCATTCTCGGTATGGGCTGGAGTCTGCTGACAATGTATCAATCTTTTCTATCTATCTGTCTGTTTGTTTGTTTGTCTATCCATCTGTCTGTCTTTTCGTCCGTCCATCCGTCCGTCTATCCGTCCGCCCGTATGTCCGTCCATCTGTCTGTCTGCTTATCTGTCTCTCTGCCTGTCTTGTTGTTTGTCTGACTGATTGTGTCTGTCAATCTATCTATCTGCCCGTCTGCCGGCTAGTATGTATGTCCGTCCTTGTATCGCTATGTATATACATGACTATCATTCATTACGTATATTCATGCCTGTTAAAAGTTAAGCCATAGGTAACTGAGTAGAAGAGATAGAGAGCAGTAGAGAACCGCCAGGAGGGTCCTGTAACGATTGCTTGCATGTTTCAGTGTTCCTGGCCGGAATCTTGCAAGCGCCATTCTTCTCGGAGTCGTTCCAAGAGTAAGTCAGTCCGACCTCCTGTATGCCAATGCTCTTTACTTATCATGGTCTGTATAATTTACTAACTTTGATTTACGCGTTGATTTTTTTTTCCTGCGGTGTGGATAAGCTTTCCCTATTACCAGGTCCCTAGCTTTCAGACGAACCCACTCCGACTTCTGAGGTACTTGTAATTTACGTCCCAAAGTCAAGAACGAGAAGTCAACATTTTAGCCTAACTGACCAGTGTTAGGGTTTGAACTCGCTACATCGGCATCCAACACCGGAAGTTTAAGAGCCAGCACTCCTATCAATTCGGCCATGCTCACCTATGCGTGATTTAACTCCTGCCAGCTGACATGACTGGTCCCTGCCCGTGCTCCATCAGTAATACCGACTACTGCATATTTTAGCTAAAAAGTCTGATTATAGGCCAGAGGTTGGATTTCATTGCACCGGATTATATCCCACATGTCTGGTCTCTCTCTGCAGAACCGCCAGCCGACAGCCGAGAGCATCGCACAAAGCAAGAAACTCCGTGGCACCAGCGATAATCCCCAGACTGCTGATCCCAGCATAGTCCCATCTTTAATACAATACGAATCCTAGTCAGTGTTCAATACTTACCCCTGCAGTGTTCCTCCGTTAATATTAACAGTTGAACACATTACTTATCCTAGTCAATGTTCCTGACTTGTGGCGGCGGTGGTACATCATTACCACATATCATATTCTAGTCAATGTTCCTGACTTGTGGCGGCGGTGTTACATCATTACCACATTACATATTCTAATCAATGTTCCTGACTTGTCCCGGCGGTATTACATCATTACCACATATTATATTCTAATCAATGTTTCTGACTTGTCCCGGCGGTATTACATCATTACCACATATTATATTCTAATCAATGTTTCTGACTTGTCCCGGCGGTGTTACATCATTACCACATTACATATTCTAGTCAATATTCATGACTTGTCCCGGCGGTATTACATCATTACCACATATTATATTCTAATCAATGTTTCTGACTTGTCCCGGCGGTGTTACATCATTACCACATTACATATTCTAATCAATGTTCCTGACTTGTCCCGGCGGTATTACATCATTACCACATATTATATTCTAATCAATGTTCCTGACTTGTCCCGGCGGTGTTACATCATTACCACATTACATATTCTAGTCAATATTCATGACTTGTCCCGGCGGTGTTACATCATTACCACATTACATATTCTAGTCAATATTCATGACTTGTCCCGGCGGTGTTACATCATTACCACATCACATATTCTAGTCAATATTCATGACTTGTCCCGGCGGTGTTACATCATTACCACATTACATATTCTAGTCAATATTCATGACTTGTCCCGGCGGTGTTACATCATTACCACATATCATATTCTAGTCAATGTTCCTGACTTGTGGCGGCGGTGTTACATCATTACCACATATCATATTCTAGTCATGTTCATGACTTGTCCCGGTGGTGTTACATCATTACCACATTACAAATTCTAGTCGATGTTCATTACTTCTGCCTGGGGTATTAGGAGAGTAAATTAATAAGTAAGTCACAAATGGCTGTAGAAAAATAACTAAAGATGATAACAACTTGAAACCAGTTTATTTTTATACATATTTTGTCCCTTTATTTCTCAACATAATTTCCACCAACATTGATGCACATATCCCATCTTTTTATCAGTCCTCCAAAACCGGCTGCATAAAACTGCGTGCTTTGTTTTCATTTACCTGCCATTCCACATAACTGTGTGACTTACTTATTGACTCGCCCTCGTAACCTTTTCTACTCAGCTATGCACCGCTTTACGGGACAAACATTTGTTAACATAAATAGGAAACACACCTTGGCCGGAGACATTTCGCGAATGACGCCGAAGTTGAATGTGAAGTGAAAACGTGGTTTAGAAAACATAGCACGCAGTTCTATGCAGCCCGTTTGGGAGTACTGATAAAACAATGGGATAAGTGCATCAATGTTGGTGGGAATTATGTTGAGAAATAAAGGGACAATGTATGTATAAAAATAAACTGGTTTCAAGCTGTTATCATATTTAGTTATTTTTATACAGCCACTTGTGACTTACTTATTAACTTACCCTCGTACATCATTATCACATTACACATTCTAGTCAATGTTCATTGTTTGTGCCAGAGGTGTTACATCATTACCACATTACACATTCTAGTCAATGTTCATTACTTGTACGTGGAGTATTACATTGTTACTTGTTTCTGCGGTGTTACATCATTACGACATTAAATATTCTAGTCGAAGTTCATGACTTGTGCCGGCGGTGTTACATCTTTACCACATGACACACTCTAGTCAGCGTTCATTACTTGTCGCAGGGGTATTACTTGTCATTACTTATCACTACTTGTCCCTGCGATGTCACACCATTACCACATTACCTATTCTATTCAATGTTCATTAGAGTGGTACCTCGGGATACGAACTTAATTCGTTCCAGAACTCGGTTCGTAACCCGAAACGTTCGTTACCCGAAACATTGACATCAATGAAATAAAGACAGTTCGTTTCAAGATGAAAGAATCGTTCTTGTTTATTAACATCCGGTCGTTTACCTGACAAAGCGCAATTAATACGCGTACTTCACTTATTGAATAAAGAGAAAGAAAACAACCAAATGAATTAAATGTAAAATAAAAATAGATTTAGCCTATCTTTATTACCAAGAAAACTATCATGGGAAATTTGTCACTTTCTTTGCTATTCTGAATCATTAGTTTCTGGAGTTTCTTGTCGCTGTTTCTTGGCAGCCGACTGGGAATATTTCTGCACCAAGAAACTATCAAGGGAAATTTGTCGCTTCCTTTGCTGGAGAATCTTTCTGAAGTGTGTCATCGTTTTATCATTCATCAGGTTTATTGCCCTGTTATCAATAAGTTTGTTTGGATAATAGTTCACAATGAAGTCTTCGACGTCTGCCTACTTGATGCAAATTTCTTTAATCCTAGCAGTTGAAACGGTCACTGACTCATCATCATCGGACGACTTCTCCTCGTTTAATGTCTTTAGCTGTTCATTCTGAATCTGAAGACCCACAATCTCATCTGTAGTACTGTTTGTACTGTACGCGATCGTTTGTCTCCAACGTTACACCTTACCTTGCTTTCTCTCTCTCTCTCTCTCTCTCTCTCTCTCTCTCTCTCTCTCTCTCTCTCTCTCTCTCTCTCTCTCTCTCTCTCTCTCTCTCTCTCTCTCTCTCTCTCTCGCCTCCGTTCGTAACCCGAGGCACTGTTCGTTACCCGAGCCATACAATTTTCGAAGTTGCTGTTCGTAACCTGAATTGTTCGTGTACTGAAGCGTTCGTAACCCGAGGTACCTCTGTACTTGTTTCTGCGATATTACATCATTACTACATTGCACATTCTAGTCAGAGTCCCTGTGGTCCATCCATCATGTGCCATGCCGATAAGCGTGGGCAGTCATTTTTCCAATCTCACTCGATCACCAGAGTCGTGGATCAGCTCCGTGTTTCTGTCTCGACCATGCCATGCGGCCAAGCCATCCAGGTATTTACTTCTCGGTCCTCCCCTTGGTCTCCTCCCTTCGATCTTGCCAGTTGTCACCAAGTTCTCCAATTCATTTCTTCACATAACATGCCGAAAAAATTTTGACTTTTGACTGTCTGCGTCTAATGAATCTAATCAGTTTACGATCTTCATTTGTGTCTTGAAGGACTTGTTCATTGGTTTGTCTGTCTGTCCTTGGTAGTCTTTGCATTTTCCTCAGACACCACATTTCTACAGCCATCAGATGTTTTTCAGCTTGACTGCTCATTGTCCACACTTCACATCCATACAAAAGTTCACTGTGTGCAACAACCGCATCTACTAAATGTTGCAGGTCCTGTTCATTGTCTGCAATCAAGACTGTATCATCTGCATATCTAATGTTATTGATATATCGTCCCCCAATGTTGGTTCCTTCCATATCTTCTATATTTCTGAAACATATTTGCACTGTACAGGGAAAACAGATCTGGAGAGATAACACATTCCTTCTTCACACCTCTTTTAATAGGCTGATATTGACCTACATCATTATCAATTCTGATGGCAGCTTGTTGTTTCCAATATATGTTGTTTACAAGTCTAAGGTCTTTCCCATTAATTAGTAGATCTTCAAGCATCCTTATCATGTCGACATGTCTCACTTTATCGAAAGCCTTTGTGTAGTCAATAAAGCAAAGATATAGATCTTTGTTTACTTCTAAAGAACGTCCAATTATTGTTCTCAGTGGGATTGCATTACTAATGCATTATTTTTTCTTCTTTTTATAGTCTATGCCGGGTGGCGTTGGTGATCATGTCTGCCTACATCCCCCAGTCTCTGATACTGATATTCCTCGGTGCCATGATTGGTCTTAAAACACGGGACTTAAAACACTTCTTGTGCGCTAATTGTGGTGAGGCGGGTTAATTCCCCACATCGGTCAGTTGGAAGTACATGTTAGAACTCATTCAGAAAGCAATGGCAAACTAGTGTAAACGTAACTTTGCCCAGAAAATGAACATGGGATTGAGCTTAATGTCCTGCATAGGACATACAACTTATAATGGTAATCCACACAAAGCTATTTCATATATACTCCTTTATTTTTACTTAGTTCAATCATTTGGAAAATTGTCCCCCCAACTGCCTCCTATTCTTGGAAACTCTTTTCAGTTCAGTATAAGTTTGTGCCGCAACACTGGCACAGGATCGGAGCATTATGGAGCGACCCTTTGTCATAAAGTTGCAACAGCGACTAACTAACTTGTGCCCCAACATCCCTTTCACTTACCTTTGAACTTGTCCTCCATTTTCAATAATCGGCCTTCATGCCTCATATTGTGATCACACAAAGACAACCTTCTTGTTAACATGGTAAACTACAGTTGTCTATTTTCTCCAATGCCTTTAAAAATGTGTTCATCTCTTTTGTAACTCATCCTAAGACATTTATTTTATTGACAGTGTTTGTGTTATTTAAGACCCAATTCATTACTGTTTCCTAATGTCTGTTGGTTAAGAGTCAGTTAATCTTAGATGTTGAAAGACCCCAAGTTGATGTGGTAAAGTGGTTAGAGTGTATGCTCGCCAAAACAGCGGCCAGATTCAGTATTCCCTACTAAACTGACGCTTGTAGAAGCAAGTCGACTCAAGGTTCGACTTCATGTCATAAGACGGCTACTAGATAATTGTGAGCATTGTCTCAAACACTGTTTGTCAAGAAAAGGTGGTGAGAAAGGGAAATGGTCATCGTGCCTTATTATGACGTCACCCATATTTGAAAGTCTATACTTGATACCACCATGGGTTTATCTTACCCTTTGCCTACATATTTAGAAATCTGAGATGGTTTGCTCCGTAAAATAATGACTATCTGAATAAATAATATTTTCTGGAAAATATGGCATAAGACAAAACACTTCGTACAGTTTGAATGATGGAGACACAAACAACCTGCACAATTAATTGCCTTGCATATTTCGCTGCATCTCGTCAGTTACGTACTGCACAAGTCACATGACAAAACCTAACGCAACACAATATGCCAGACAATAAACTGCTTAATCCCGTTGTTTGTGTCTTCATTGTTCAAATTCACCAAGGGAAAACAAAGTTTTAAACTTCTCAAAGTAATACAGAAGCAAAGCTCCCTTGGTTTGGACACACTTTAAGATAATATACCCCATAGAGAATATTGGAAACGAGAGGACGGGATTGACAAAGAAACACATTTATAAAACAACCATGCAGGGAAATATAAATGCAGACCCACATTGGATAAAAGAAAGTGGTATAAGACAGCAACTATAACATTCAATATCCGGGAATATTAAAAATTGTTGATGGTAAAACATTCAGCGATGAGATATTAGAAAGAACAAGAAACATAACAAGTATAATTACGAAGATCAATCAAAGTATTAGTTTCAGCGACGCAATAAATTACCCCTTGTCGTCTTTCACCTCTAGTTACGTGAACTATGGCGCTATCGGCTCGGTTATAGGTCATGAAATTACACACGGATTTGATGACCAAGGTAAGTTACAAGAGATTTCGTATACTGTTAAAAAAAAACAACAACGCAAACTTGTACCAACATTTTATTTTACGGAATTAATGTTTCAATCCTGGCATGAAGAAACTTTCCGACTTTAACATTGAAATGATGTTCATTAAATTGTGTTTGGGCTATTAGTCTTTTCGACTGAGGTCTCCGTTTCAGTAAGGTGTAAGTAAGGCTTAAGTAAGCCTCCTATGGCCTCTATAAGAAAACAACATCTCGTTGACATGGATCCGATTAGCCGTTGGATCTGCTGTTGTGGGATGGCTGCCCACTCTTCCCGCAGTGCATGAGACAACTGTCGGAGATTGGCTGGAGCCACGTCTCGCTGTCGGAGTCGCCTGTCGAGTTCATCCCATAAATGTTCTATGGGGTTCATGTCTGATGACATGGCTGGCCACGGAATGGTCTGGACATCGTTGTAAGCGAGGAACGGGGTGATGAGTTGAGCCACATGAGGTCGAGCGTTATCCTACTGAAAAATCGACCCTCGTGCAGCCAGAAGTGGAAGGACATGAGGATGAAGAATTTCACCGACGTAGAGTTGGGCATTCAGGCACCCTTCAATTTACTCCAGGTCACTTCCTCCCATGAAGTTGATCTCCCCCCCCCCCCCCACACACACACATCAGTACACCTCCACCACCATCCTCACCAACACTGTTCTGGGTGTAGCGATCACAAACTCTGCTGTAAACTCTTCCCCGTCTATTGTGTCATTGGAACACACACACACACACACACACACACGCACGCACGCACACACACACGCACGCACACACACACACACACACACGCACGCACGCACACACGCACGCACGCACGCACACACACACACACACAAATGATTCATCACTAAACCAAACCCGTCTCCAGTCATTCACAACGGTCCATTGAGATGGACCGATTCGCCCATTGCAGTCGGTTCTGGCGATGCCGGTCCGTAAGAACAGGACCTCTCTAGGGCATTCTAGCCCAAAGACCAGCGTCGTGCAGCCGGTTCCCGACTGTTTGATCTGAAATTCGACGAGCTCCTCGCATTGACTGGACTGTGGAGGACGCAGATGCAAATCGATTCCTAAGGTGATGCAGCCGTATGAAGCCGTCTTCCACAGCAGTTGTGATTCTGGGTCTTCCACTGCGATGCTGGTTTGCCACTGAGCCAGTTTCTTGAAATCGCCTCCAAATGCAACTAATAGTGCTTCTAACCACAAACAATTTTCTGGCTACTACACTTTGTGACTGTCCAGCCTGTAAATGTCCAATGATGATGAGTCGTTGTTCTGTAGTAAGATGAGCCATACTTGCACATTGAATTTTCAACTGAATTTATTCGAGGAGCTTAAATCTTTTATAGGCATTCAATAATATGGTCAGAGAGTTTAGTGTTCAATAAGTTTCACGGAATTATCATAAACCTGTCACGAGTTATTGTCAAAAAATGCTGTTTTGACCTTGACGTCTTTCATGACCTCGCGAATCATGAGGTGAGTACAATTCAGGTAACCCCGAGACGTTAATGATCAGATGGACACAGTCCATAGGTTGACTGATGTCTAATCAGCGAACTTCTTTTATAAAAGTAACACCAAAAATATTGCATGTCTATTTTTGAACAGATTAAAAACCCTTTCACCTAACGCCGTTTCTGAAGCAGCTTTGTTCATTAGCGCTCCTACTGTATCATATGTTTATTAACGCCTCTACTGTGCCATATGCTCATTAACGCCCATAATATATCGTTTATCAAAACGCCTCTATTACAACACACTTTCGATTAATTTAGTGTTGTATTTCGATTTACTTTGGTTCCTTATTGTGTTGGTTGTTTGTAATTATATTCCTACACCTGTCAAGCAATAAATGAATCACTGAAAAACGAGAAGTAGGCTGTGAGCTTTACCAAAGTACGACTACAAAAACAAAATGGACGTTGCGGCCAAAGCCTTCGTCAGCACAGAACAAACAAACAAAAATAGACTAACAAATACACGAAAGTATAGATTTCACTTATCTGTGTCCAAGCTTGAACGGCTATCCAAGGATGGAATCAAAGAGATCAAACACCTGTTAAGAGATGACTGTCGCTTGTTTCACGGCAGACAGACACAGGGACAGACAGACTGAGGGACATACATTAAGTCAAAGGGACAGATAGACAGACAGATAGACAGACGGACGGACAGACAGAGAATAAAGGACAGGCAGATGGACAGAGAGTCAGACTGATGACAGACAGACAGAGGACAGATAGACAAAGGGATAGGCAGATAGAGGAATAGTTAGACAAAAGGACGGACAGACAGTTAAAGGACAGACAGATTAATAGACAGGGGACAAACAGACAGGGACAGACGGACGGATGGATGTACAGACATAGGATAAAGAAGAGACAGAGGAACTGAGAGAGGACAGACAGACAGAGGACAGATATACAGAGGAACAGATAGACAGAGGGACAGGCAGACAGACTAAAGACAGACAGGCAGAGGGACAGAGAGATAGGCAGAGGACAAACCGACAAAATAAATCGTCCATCCTATTAAGCTAGCAATACATTCATTGGGCTCATGATTATGAGCTCTGCAAGAGATGTGTGCAGGACGTGGGTGCTGACTGTCTTCTAGCATCATGAACAATTGTTGTGATTCTCTTGTAATCTCGAAGCATTCATACTTTGCCTATGGATTTATTTAAACACGGGAACCGTCGCCGGAGCTACGGAGCACATCCTCTGCGCTTGACACATCCCTCAGAGGCTAGCGAAGAGAGAGTGAGGAGGAGAAGACGAGGAAATGGTGTGAGAAAGACGGCATAGAAATAGGAGGGCAGGCGCCAGGAGAACAAGACGAAAAGTGGAGAGACTAGGTTTCAACTATGTAAGAGTGGGATACTGGAATTGTCGCAGTGCCAGACAGAGAGGTCCTGTATTGGAGAGACTAATATATGATTTTGATGTCCTGAAGCTCCAGGAGCTAAATACAGACAAATACCATTGCCCTGGGTACGCCAGTTATATAAACCCTACTGGGCAGAAGAGACATGGACAAGATCTGCTGGTGAAGGAAGGAGTGAAACATGTGGTACTTGACTTGAGCCAGTGGAATCACAGTGCAAGAGAGGTCCAGTGTATACAAATGGACATTGGTGGCTTAAGTTGGAACATCATAAATGTATATGCCACAGTGGACTGTTTTGTCAGAAAGGAACACTGGGACTGGCTTAAGGAACTGCAGGAATTACCAGGTGATAGGCTACTCATATGTGGAGACTTCAATGCAAGGAACAGAGAGTGGGACAGTAGTGGAGAAAACCGACAGGGAATTGCCCTTGCGGATGCCATGGTGGACACAGCTATTGACTTGACACTTGTCCCCCAGTCATCAGTCCTTGATGTAAAGTGGACTGTTTTGAATGACCATGGGAGTGATCACATGCCATGCTCAGTCATGATCTCTAAACCCCAGGAAAGTTAAAGCTGGGATGAGCGCGCAAGACCTTCTGGTATGATGTGACAGATTGCCTTCTTGGACGCCTCAACAAGGAGCATGCAACAGGACTGTTAAAACTCTTTTTTGCAGCCCCCATGGTGGACCCCAGAAGTAGACATGCTTGGAAGCAAAGAGAGATGCAGTGAAGCAGCTAAAGAAGTGCGACAGACACTTCGAAGCTCACGAGAGGAAGTGGACACAGCGGAAAATGTCAAGAAAAGACAAGGTGGAGGTTTTCAAGCGCTGTGCTGCAGAGGCCAAAAAGGCAAAATGGAAATGTTTCATGAAGGAGATTGGAGGTTATAAAACACTACGAAAATTGTGGAAACTGCACAGGCAAATGCAGAGAAAAGATCGGCCTAAGACAGTGGGAACAATTTATAGAGATTATGGTGTGCGCGTGACAACAGACAAAGAGAAAGTGGAGGCGTCTCTCCAGAGATTTTTAGAGCAGACCAATCATAATGATGCGGACACCTGGGATGCAGTTAGAGAGGAGTTATCTGGCACCACGAAGAATATGCAGTATGAAGACATCATGGGCATGCCTGTGTGCTGGGAAATAAACAGGCGGACAGATTGGCTGGCTCTGCAGAACTTGGTGGAGTATTGATACATGACAAGGCAGACGTGGTTGCGGCCTTGTGGGAGCACGTGTACACCTCGGAGGAGCAAATGGATTACCATGGTCTGGCAAGAATGAGACAGCGAGGAGTGACGAGGGGATCTGGCCGACGCTCAACGCTCAGAGAAAAGGCGAGACGGACATATAATCAGATTGCTACTGGTATTATTAGTGTTGGAACTCTTCGCTGGCTGCTGAGGATGGGGACGGAGCGCTTATGGGAATGCCCCGAATGCTGTGATGTCGATTCCTAAATCAATCAATCAATCAATCAATCTCGAAGCATTCAAAGTTTGAGTATTCGGCAGTCTACACCTCAGCGGAGACCAGACTTCTTAGTTCGCTAGACAATTGTCTGCTCTAGATGTCTCAAAGACTTATGTATTTCTCTAGAATGCCCCATAAACTGTACTCTGCCCTAGACACCATACAGACTTCCGTTTTACCCTAGATGCGGTACATCTGTCTGTTATAGGTGCCCCACAGACCTCTGTTTGCCCTAGAATGTCATATAAACTATTGTCTGCCCTAGAATTCCCCATAAACTATTGTCTGCCCTAGAATGTCATAAAAACAATTGTCTGCCCTAGGATGTCATATAAACAATTGTCTGCCCTAAAATATCATATAAACATTTGTCTGCCCTAGAATGCCCCATAAACTATTGTCTGCCCTAGAATGTCATATAAAATATTGTCTGCCCTAGAATGTCATATAAACTATTGTCTGCCCTAGAATATCATATAAACTATTGTCTGCCCTAGAATGTCATATAAACAATTGTCTGCCCTAGAATATGATATAAACTATTGCCTGCCCTAGAATATGATATAAACTATTGCCTGCCATAGAATGTCATATAAACAATTGTCTGCCCTAGAATATCATATAAATTATTTTCTGCCCTAGAATGTCATATAAACTATTGTCTGCCCTAGAATATCATATAAACTATTGTCTGCCCTAGAATGTCATATAAACTATTGCCTGCCCTAGAATATCATATAAACTATTGTCTGCCATAGAATATCATATAAACTATTGTCTGCCCTAGAATGTCATATAAACTATTGTCTGCCATAGAATATCATATAAACTATTGTCTGCCCTAGAATGTATATAAACTATTGTCTCCCCTAAATATCATATAATTATTTTCTGCCTAAATGTCATTAAACTATTGTCTGCCCAGAATATCATATAAACTATTGCCTACCTAGAATGTCGTAATAAAAAATTGCTGCCCTAGAATGTTCATATTTTTTTCCCTAGAATGTCATATAAAATTGTTGCCCTAGAATGTAAAAAAAACTATTGTCTGCCCTATAATGTTATATACATTTTGTCTGCCCTGGAATGTCATATAAACTATTTTTGTCCTAAAAGTTATTTAAACTATTGCCTGCCTTAGAACGTCATATAAACTATTGTCTGCCCTAGAATGTCATATAAACTAATGTCTGCCATAGAATGTCATATAAACTATAGTCTGCCCTAGAATTTCATATAAACTATTGCCTGCCATAGAATGTAATATAAACAATTGTCTGCCCTAGAATGTCATATAAACTATTTTCTTCCCTAGAATGTCATATAAACTATTGCCTGCCCTAGAATGTCAAATAAACTATTGTCTGCCATAGAATGTCATATAAACAATTGTCTGCCCTAGAATGTCATATGAACTATTGTCTGCCCTAGAATGCCATATAAGCAATTGTCTGCCCTAGAATGTCATATACACTATTTTCTTCCCTAGAATGTCATATAAACAATTGTCTGCCCTAGAATGTCAAATAAACTATTGTCTGCCCTATAATGTTATATACATTATTGTCTGCCCTAGAATGTCATATAAACTATTTTCTGTCCTAGAATGTTATTTAAACTATTGCCTGCCTTAGAACGTCATATAAACTATTGTCTGCCCTAGAATGCTATATAGACTATTGTCTGCCCTAGAATGTTTTATAAACTATTGTCTGCCATATAATGTCATATAAACTATTGTCTGCTCTAGAATGTCATATAAACTAATGTCTGCCTTAGAATGACCCATAAACTGTACTCTGCCCTAGATGTCACACAGACTACCGTTTTCCCTAGATGCCCCACAGACTACTGTCTGTTATAGATACCCCACAGATTACTGTCTGTTATAGATGCCCCACAGACTACTGTCTGTTATAGATGCCCCACAGACTACTGTCTGTTATAGATGCCCCACAGACTACTGTCTGTTATAGATGCCCCACAGACTACTGTCTGTTATAGATACCCCACAGACTACTGTCTGTTATAGATACCCAACAGATTACTGTCTGTTATAGATGCCCCACAGACTACTGTCTGTTATAGATACCTCACAGACCCCTGTCTGCCCTAGAATAGCCTATAAACTATTGTCTGCCATAGAATACCCCATAAACTGCTGTCTAGCCTAGGTGCCCTTCGTTGAGGTGATGTTATCTTGATCAATAATACAGTTCAGCCACATAGATATATAGATGTTCCTTCAAGCTCGTCTTTACATCACAAGGACTCCCATACTCCACAGGCAGCCAGTATGACGCGAACGGAATCTTGCGCAACTGGTGGACTGCAGCAGATCGTCAGATATTCCTGAATAGATCTCGGTGTGTGGTGGACCAGAACTCCAACTTTCATGATGATGAAATAAATATGAATGTAAGTAGAAACAAGCGCCATTGTCTGTCAGCCATTAGTCAGGTTCGTCATCATCGCTCCCCGGATAGGACCATAGGTGCTCCAGTCTTCTTCTTAACATCCCCATCAGCGTATATTGACTGATGTATGTTAGTAAAATGTCAAATATATCTTGGAAAAAATTAACACACAAAGAGAACCAGCAACTCGCATCAAACGAAGAAAGTCCACTTTCTTTGATCATGTCGTGAAAAGGGGAAAAGTGGAGTATGTTGTCACATCGGGAAAATTGGACTGAGAAGCATCAGGGAGAGATCAAGCCAGAAGATGCTGGATGGTTTGACATCATGGCATGGAGGAACATCAGTATTAGAAATTACCGGCAGTACATGAGACAGAAGGTTAAGGAAAGAAAGACATGATCATCAACTTCACATGATTGGGCTATAAGAAGATCATGCTGACAACACTTAGCTTCTAACTCAAACCTGAGTCTGGAGAAACTCAGATCAGTGCACGAACTCCGTAGCACCGGCGAGGATCCTGAAATACTTTGGGTAGATTTTTAACTAGAAATTTTGCCCGGGCAGCGCCGTTAGGCTACTCTTTTTCGATTTCCAACTGCCAAGGGATTTTTGTTACGTGCGCAACAATACACACGGGCGTCAGATCTCACTACTCAGAGACCAGGGGAAATTTATTACTAGAAGTCCACGAGAAAAAAATCCCGGCCGGGACCTCCAGCACTCGAGGCGGACACCATACATCGAGACCACGCAGCCCCCTACATCGACTTATCTTCTAACCATGTCATGGACAGTCATTTTAAGTAGAATATATTTTACATCGACTTATTTTTTAACCCATGTCATGGACAGTCGAGATTCTAAGTAGAATAGATGTTAAATCAACCCATCTTCTAACCATGTCACAGGACAGCTGAGAGTTTATGTCAGTAAGATTATAAACACATATAGCTTCTAATCACAGCATGAATGGCAGAAGCCATGCGTATGATTCTAAATGCAGATATGTTCTAACCATGGCACGGACAGATGAGTTTGTATGTAAGAATTGAAAAAAGGGATGTTAAATCTGCCTAGCTTCTAACCATGTCATGGACTGTTGAGATAGCAGCACCTACTCTAACACATGCACTGTCCTACACTTGCAGCAGACCTCCTTGGTGTAGAATACCCATCGAGTGGGTTCTCATTCTGACCCACGTTCCCAACGTGGCCATGCTTTCTGCTGACGTGAAGCTGAATGAAGAACCGCGGTCTTGGACACCCTGCTAGTTCTTGCATGACGACCACATCAGCCACAGAGTGGCGATCGGTCCCCAAATATGGGACTAGCACCATACAAATCAGGCAAATTGTAGTGTGGAAAAGGTCCCCTACTTATCTACATCGCTGAAGGTAAAAAGAATGAGATGTTGTCAAATAAACTGTACTGATGATCATACGGAATGTTTGCTGATCAGAATGAGAGAAAAATAATGATTCTTTTCAAAATGACAAAAAAACATAGTCTTTAACAACCTAGAGACGAAGAGCGTATTATTCAACGAGATGGAGGTTCCACACATGAAAGAGTTTGCATTATGCTGGCCGGCTGACGTCTTGTAACATGGTAACATTTCTTGGCGTCCATTTCCATGCCTTGTTGCCCCATTATGCTGGCCGGCTGACGTCTTGTAACATGGTGACATTTCTTGACGTCCAGTTTAGGCTGGATCGACCTGTAGGTCCGGGCCTATTAACACATATAGGGACAGTAACACATGCCAAGAGAGACATGTCCATATATCCATCATGTGCCATGCCGGTAAGCGTGGGCGGTCATGTATTGCCATCTCACTCAACCACCACTCTGTGTTCCTGTCTCGACCATGTCACGTGGCCAAGCCATTAAGACACACACACACACACACACACACACACACACACACACACAACACACACCCCTTCACACACACACACAGAGAAGTATGTTGGGACGGGGACGCAGAGGTGTTTCCAAGGCACCAGGGCCGGGTTATATACTGGCCAAGACCTATTGATGCGTAGTAGAGGATTATGTGATGTGCGGGTGGGGGTGTGTGTGATGGGGGATTGGGTAAGGGCATGTGTGGATGGGTGGAGGATGTATGTGAGGGTGGTGGGGTGTGTGTGTGAGTGGATTGGGGATGTATAGGTGGTTAGGAGATGTGTGTGTGTCGAGGTAGGGAGACGTCAGTTGGTGGGAATGTTTGTGTATGGTTTGGGGATGTGTGAGTGGATTTGCGATGTGTGGGTTGGTGGGGGATGTGTGTGCGTGGGTGGGGAATATGTGGTCGATGGAGATGTGGCTGGGGGATGGGTGGTTGGAGGTGTGGGTGGGGGAGAGGATGTGTGGGCGTGGGATGTGTATGTTGGTGGGCGTGGGATGTGTATGTTGGTGGGGGATGTTTGTGGGTGGCGAATGTGTTTTGTTTGGGGGAACAGGTGAGGGCAGTGTTTGTGGGTGGGGGATGTGTAGGAGGGGGATGGGTTGGTTGGTGGGGTATGTATGTTTCCCTGGGTGTGTGTGTGTGGGTAGGTGGGGTTGTGTGTATGGGTGGGGTGATGTATGGGTAGGTGGGAGATGGGCCTCATAACATGGTAATTTGTCTTGATTATGTTTACAACATTCATTTCACAATGTTTATCTTTCTTCCTATGTAAATGTATAATGCTCTTGATGAACGAATGACGAGTGATTGGAAGGGCCGAATGTAAGACGGGCCTACGTGCCCAATTTGTTACCCTTTTAAAATAAAGTTGATTTGATTTGATTTGATTTCCTCGTCGAGCGTCCTGGGCAACAGGTCCCTTCGGGGTCCTGGCTAAAGTCAATAGGATCGCCGATTCCTCCGAAGTCTGATAGTGTCTGCCTATACGACGAGGAACCACCAGTCTGCACACCAATAAGCCAGACATGGGACAACGGATACTCACTCAGACCTCAGGCCCTGTATGACATCACATTAATGTTGGGCAACAGGATGCCTTCATCCGACATACAGGACTTCGCGTTGGAGCTTAAGCCAACGAACACAAGCAAGCAAGCAAGCAAGCAGAAGTATGTTAACAATCAAACAGAATGATTAAGTGAAGAGAAATATGTAGGTATGGTCATTACAAATTACAAAGGGTTATGTTCACAGTTGAGCGGAAAGAACACTCAAGGTGAAAGTGAAGCCGACATAGGAGGTCTCAAAGAGGCCTTCAGGTAAGACTTAGACATAGCACCATAGAAATAGCACCACTTACAGCGGATCACTTGCGTAAACCTGTCGGTCTCTCTCACATATGTTGTGTATCTCTAACATAAACATGTCGTGTATCTTTCACATATACATGTGTATCGCTCACATATACATGTCGTGTATCTCTCACATATATATGTCGTGTATCTCTCACATATACATGTGTATCTCTCACATATGCACGCCTTGTATCTTTCACACATACATGTCGTGTATCTCTCACATACACATGTCGTGTATCTCTCACATATACACGTCTTGTATCTTTCACACATACACGTCATGTATCTCTCACATATACATATCGTATATCTCTCACATATAAATGTTGTGTATCTCTGACACATACATGTTGTATATTTCTCACATATAAATGTCGTGTATCTCTCACATACAAATGCCGTGTATCTCTCACATGTACATGTGTATCTCTCACATATAAATGTCGTGTATCTCTCACATATACATGTCGTGTATCTCTCACATATACATGTGTATCTCTCACATATACACGTCTTGTATCTTTCACACATACATGTCGTGTATCTCTCACATGTACATATCGTGTGTCTCTCTCACATATACACATCGTGGATCTCTGAAATATACATATCGTGTATCTCTCTAACATATGCATATCGTGTAGCTCTCAAATATGCAAATTGTGTATCTCTGAAATATACATATCGTGTATCTCTGAAATATACATATCGTGTATCTCTGAATTATACATATCGTGTATCTCTCTCACATATACATATCGTGTATCTCTCTCACATATACATATTGTGTATATCTGAAATATACATATCGTGTATCTCTCTCACATATGCATATCGTGTATCTCTGAAATATACATATCGTGTATCTCTCTCACATATACACATCGTGTATCTCTGAAATATACATATCGTGTATCTCTCTCACATATACATATCGTGTATCTCTCTCACATATACATATCGTCTATCTCTGAAATATACATATCGTGTATCTCTGAAATATACATATCATGTATCTCTCTCATATATACATATCGTGTATCTCTCTCAAATATACATATCGTGTATCTCTCTCACATATACATATCGTGTATCTTTCTCAAATATACATATCGTGTATCTCTCTCACATATACATATCGTGTATCTCTCTCACATATACATATCGTGTATCTCTCTCACATATACATATCGTGTTTCTCTGAAATATACATATCGTGTATCTCTCTCACATATACATATCGTGTATCTCTCTTTAATATATATATATATATATATATATATATATATATATATGAAATACACGATATGTATATTTGAGAGAGATACACGATATGTATATATGTGAGAGAGATACACGATATATATATATATATATATATATATATCGTGTATCTCTCTCACATATACATATCGTGTGTCTCTCTCAAATATGCATATCGTGTATCTCTGAAATATACATATCGTGTATATCTGAAATATACATATCGTGTATTTCTCTCACATATGCATATCGTGTAGCTCTCAAATATGCAAATTGTGTATCTCTGAAATATACATATCGTGTATCTCTGAAATATACATATCGTGTATCTCTGAAATATACTTATCGTGTATCTCTGAAATATACATATCGTGTATCTCTCTCACATATACATATCGTGTATCTCTCTCACATATCCATATCGTGTCTCTCTCTCTCAAATATGCATATCGTGTATCTCTCAAATATACATATCGTGTGTCTCTCTCAAATATGAATATCGTGTATCTCTCACATGTATATGTCGGAAATCTCTCACACATACATATCGTGTATCTCTCTCTCTCACAAATACATGTTGTGTATCTCTCACATATACATATCGTATATCTCTCACATTACTTCCGGTCACCAACATGACGGTTAGGCATTGAACCATTAAGGCCTGTGGCGTGTTTATGCTTGTAGCTACGGTTTGCCATCGCATTTTCCTTACGTTGGACTGGTAGTACATGGTTCCGTCGTCCTCCTACTGAGTGAGTGCGTAGGCGACACTGTGAGCTGTGAAAGTCACGTGGAATGCTTTTACATCTGTCTTGAACAGTGACCTGCATGTTCGGAACAATGACTACCGGCTATTGCTGAATTGACTGATTTGTCTTTTTGGTTCACGAGTGCATTTTTCAGGAGACTCATGGGAGTAGGCGCTGAAGCTACGAAGTTCATACTTTATGCGACACTTTCGGCGGGTCGCCCTGCGGTAAAAGACCGAGCCATATGAGAAACCCGGGTCAATGAAGTCTTTCTGGTGACTGCCGAGTCCATCGACGATGAACTGTGGTTTTCGTGGATGAATTTTGTGTTGGCATTCTGGCGGCGGCATTATGCACAGTGTACCGTGCGGCCTGTTGGATTGCTGAGACTCCTGTCTATTCCACTTTTCACATTGGGCAGTGGGGAGCATTTTGTGTGATATTCACTGGCACAGGAATGGAGCATAATGGGGACATCCCGTTGTCGTGAAGTTGGGACCTCGACTAACTAACTAACTAACTAACTAACTAACTAACTAACTAACTAACTAACTAACTAACTAACTAACTAACTAACTAACTAACTAACTAACTCACATTACTTGTTGTGTACATCTCTCACACATACATATCGAGTATCTCTCACATATACATGTTGTGTGTATCTCTCACATATACTTGTGCCATCGTAATAATTATGTAGCAGATCCTTTGCAGAACGTCGCTGTCATGATGTTACGTACATATTCTGGGTAGTTTGCCAGATCCTCCTGCCGTATAAAATGTCATACTCACGGTGTTTTCAAAAGTAAGATTTGGTTAAACCTGTCTCTTTCTCAGCCGTTCCAGATGAGCCAGAATGCAACATGTCATTTTCTGTGTTTTGGTTTGTCTTTGTGAGGTAGTGTCAGCACCAGTTGTATACCCTGCATGTACATGAGTATTTTGTGCGTGTGCTCTCTCTGATTGAACTCAAGCTTAGTCCATACTCGCAACTTTTAGAAGCTCTGGACTGAATTTTGCATGTGGATTAGCTTTCCCTATTACCTCATAAACCATTCACTAAACTTCTACTCAAAATTATAATGAGAAGAATAAAAAAGAAAATAAAAATAGAAATTGGTCAATAACAGTATGGATTTGTGGAAGGACAGTGCAATATAAACATTACGGACAGTAATAGAATGACTAATAGAGACACAGAAAGACTTATATTTGTGCTTCATAGATTACACCAAGGAGTTTGATAAACTAAAACATGATGAACTAATTAAATGTTGTATGATATTAACATTGATGGTAAAGATCTCGGAATAAAAAAGACTACTTACTGAAACCGAGTAGCAGCAATTAAAATGAGAAATAAAGAGGGCAATTATGAACAAATAAAGCTAGGTGTACAACAGGAGTGTGTCATGTTACCGGAACTCTTCTCCCTCTATAGCGAAGTAATAATGAGAGAGGTCACATAGAAGTCAGGAATACTAATAGAAGGTTATAATATAAACAATATACGCCATGCAGATGAAGCAGTATTGGTGGCTGATAATGCAACATATCTACATCTATTGTTGGATGTTGTAGTAAGAGAGAGAGCGCCAAGAAAGGACTAAAGGATATGTAACTAACTGTTTTTATAATTGTAATATGAAGAAACAATGTTCATATACAACAGAACATGTCAACCCCAACACAGAATCAACAATGACCAAGCTGAACATGTTGGACACTGAATATCTGGGCTCCTTAATACACTACAATGGGGACCACTGAATAGAAGTCGTGGGGAGACTGGCCATAGCCACGCAGCGGTCACGAAAGAGGCTAATGAAACTATAACTTTATATACAACAGCTGCCATATCCATGCAGCGGTTATGAAAGTGGCTAAAGAAACTAAAATATTACATACAACAATAAGTCGGGGGGAGATTGGCCATGGCCATGCAGCGTTTATGGAAATGGCTAATGAAACTTTAACATTACATACAGAAATAAGAAAGAGACACACAGCTTTCTTTGGTCATGTGATAAGAGGAAAGGCGTTGGAGAACATCGTGACAACTGGAAAGATCGCAGGGAAAAGGAGCAGAACGAGAGAAATAATGCTGGATGGATTGTGACAGTGGCATGAGTTGATCCAGAAAACCAAGGACCGAGATCTGTGGAGAGTCATGGACGCTTACACCAGCTGGCATGGCACTTGACGATGATAATGATGGTGTCAGGGAAGTGCGAAATTGCGTTTACTAACTTTCTAAGCCACATATGCCGACTTAGTTATATAATTTCCCTCGTTTTTACATTCTATGAAAGCACGTGACACCAACTCAGACATAAGAAAGCACGCGACACCAACTCAGACATGAGAAAGCACGTGACACCAACTCAGACAGCAGATATCTGAATTGTCTTCGGTAATAAATTATTTCGCATTAATCTGTACTTGATCGTGTAAACATGGCGGCAGCACTGTAGTGTTCACTGTCTGTAGTATTTACGTGTCCATGACTCTCATTGTCAACAGGGCCTACAGAAAACACGTCAGTAAACATGGCCAACAACTCAGACTACCTGGTTTAGACCTCTCACAAGATCAAGTGTTCTTCCTCGCTTTCGCACAGGTAAAATGTGTGCAGAGCTCAAGACTCATGCAATTATACTTTTAACCAAAGTATTTCTAATATTTCATGCACTTAGATCATCATCGTCATCATCATCATCACCATTATGCACAGTATAAGTATCACCATTACCATTATCGTTATCATCTTCTTCTTTTCGTTCATCCGGAGTGTTTTTTCAGATGTGAATGCGGTGTGTCTGTTATGCGCCCTTGGGCCGAAACCCGTAGGCCAACACATTCCGACTACAGCGTGCTTTTTTGACCAGGTAGCATTACTGGGAGACTCTCACTTTTGTGGTGCCATCTACAACCATGCTGGCCAAGGTTGAACGGTCGAGGCCAACGGTCATCCCTCAAAGGAAGGCAGGGACAGTCCATAGCATTTTCCGCCATCCAAGGTTGCTTCCATAATTGCAGGGCCGACACATAACGCCCTGGATCTGGGCTCACCGAGGGAAATCGTCACGTCCTGCTCATGGCTGCTTTAAATCCTCACTTCAATATATTGGTCATTTCGTTTTCCCCGGGCCTTTTCGGCACAAACCAGAGAGGTTTGCAGACGGCATCCACTCAGCGAGTTTTCGGACATGTGCTTGTCGTTGCGCCCGTCAGAGCTGTTCCAGGCACGACAGACATTCGGAAAACTACCTAGTCAGAGCTGTTCCGAACAAGAGCGGCATTCGGAAACTAGGTAGTCAGAGCTGTTCATAGCACGAGAGACATTCGGACGAGACATTTCACTCGGACGTAATTGCGTAGTGTCAATTTTTAGTTTGCCACCCGTAGGACGACAATTCCGGCTTCCGGCGGGCATTTTTTAATGAGGTTAGCCTTCCTCTGGTTTTGAGGCACGTTACACTGTTGTGATGTCGCCCACATCTCAGCTGGTCAAGATAGAACGATCAACGACATCGCGGTCGGCCCTCAAGGGAAGGCAGGGGCAGACCATGGGCATTCCCTTGCTATCCAAGGCGGCTTCCATAATTGCAGAGCCGGCACATATTGCTCTGAGACTGGGTCACCCGTGGAGTTATCATCTGAATTCACTTTGTGCAAAACCTGTAAGGTATTAGCGGTCGTGGATAGCGATCTTACACAATCAACATTCTCGGATCAGGTCAATTTTCTTTTCCATCTTATGCCAAATATTTTACCAAACTTTGCAGACTTTTATCTATCTCCCTTCCCCCGTGTTGTCATTTTCCTTTTAACACTTGCCAGTTTCTGTTAAGTTTTCCAACTTGTCTCTCCTCATAACAAAAGCAGCTGTAGCACAGTTGTCATTGTATTTGCTTACCGAGACAATCATTGATTGATTGATTGATTGATTGATTGATTTAGGAATCGACATCACAGCATTCGGGGCATTCCCATAAGTGCCCCGGCTCCATTCTCAGTAGCCAGCGAAGAGTTCCAACACTAATAGTACCAGTAGCAATCTGATTATAAGTCCGTCTCGCCTTTCCTCTGAGCGTTGAGCGTCGGCCAGATCCCCTCGTCACTCCTCGCTGTCTCATTCTTGCCAGACCATGGTAATCCATTTGCTCCTCCGAGGTGTGCACGTGCTCCCACAAGGCCGCAACCACATCTGCCTTGTCATGTATCAATACTCCACCAAGTTCTGCAGAGCCAGCCAATCTGTCCGCCTGTTCATTTCCCAGCACACCGGTATGCCCCGGAGAAAAGATCCAGGCGATGCTTGTCACCCGTGACCTCCGAAGCGAAGCAAGCCACTCCGCACGAAGCCTGCCCGTCCTCACCCTCGTCAGCATGCTTTCTGAGTCAGTTACAATCACGATGTGTGTGTGTGTCGTATTCTCCATCCAGCGGAGAGCCGCAGTGACTGCCTCCACCTCCATTCTTAAGCTGGATGTTGTGGTATCATATGCCAGGCTCTCCTGCCCCAAACATCGACCATTAGCTTTGGCTATGAACCCCCAGCCACTTCTCTCACCTCTTGACACCGAACCATCAGTGTAGATAATCACATCACCCGAGTGGGCATTGTCCTGAATTAGTTGCTGGATTTCCACTTCCGTGGCCCCTGCTGGCCACTCCCTGCACTCCCGGCTTAATGTGATTATAACTCTGCACAAGTCTGACTGCTCCGCTGGCACTCTGACCCACTCCTCTCCACGCCTAATGTTCTCCAAGGGGCATACCTGTCTGATCGTATCCTCCGCCTGAGCCATCCATGATTTCCCTCTTATCAGCCGCTGACTCTTAACTGCGTCCAGCGCCTCATGCAGTGGGTGGTCTGTGTCTGCAGCTACTCTGAGGTATGCCTTCGCCTGCATCACCTTGAGCCTACCAGCAACAGTCGGCAGACCAAGGATGTAACGCATACACACTACTGGGGTGTCTCTAGTGCATTCCAGAATGACACGCATAGCTTTGTTCTGTATGCGCTCTAACTTCACCAGCTGACTCTCTGAGACAGTGAGCAGACCTAATCCATAATCAATTACTGAGAGGATCAAGTGCTGGTGCGGGTTCAGTCCCCAGCATGGTAGACTTCTTGTTCCCGCCCTTTCGGTGTGGGCAGAGTAAAACACACATTGTCTTCACATTGAGGTGCATTAAATATATCGTACTAGCTACATATTGTATAGAGAAATGGACACCCCGGCGATGATGTAATAAATAGGCGGCCCGCCGGTCACTTCCACGTCCCAGAACATTTCCTGGTACTCACTTTATTTGAGTCGATATGGAAGTCCGGGTCTATATTTCCTGGTTTCAAGGGAGACTCGAACACTTTATAGGTCTCAGAGTCTGTCTTGGGAGCACACCCTACAAGACAACATAGAAGTCTCTAGTCTTCACTACGACGCAGTCAGTAGCTATACATTTATTCATATCTAATGGCATAATGGGTTCCCCTTTAATCTTCAATCTTTTCAAATATAACGTTTCTAAAGTTTCCCATTATTGTTTCAAATAATCTCATGTCTCATTTTAAAATTGCCATGTCTCATTTCAAACTTTTATTTTTATTATTTCAAAATAATTATTATCTCTCATGTTAAATTCCTTGCATGTAAAATATAACATATAACGTGTAACTTGAAACTGTCCACCCTCACTTCATTCTTCAAATAAACTATTTTAGACTGCTTATGTTTCTCTTCATATTTCCCACATCTCATTTCAAATGATCCCGCCTCACATTAACCACCACACATATCATTTAACATATCTGACATCTGTTGTCAAATTTTCCAGCATGACATTAACCACCGCACGTATCATTTAACATATCCTACATCTGATTCCAAATGCTCTCACCTAACATTAACCACCACATATATCATTTAACATATCCCACACCTCATTTCAAATTTCCCCCCTCACGTTAACCATCGCACATACCATTTTACGCCCCCAATCAAACTGCCTATATCTCATTTCAAGCATCGCATGTCTCGTTTCCAACTTTGAATGTCTCGTCACAAACTGCCAGTCTATCATTTCAAACACCCCACATCTTGTATTAAATACCAGTGTCTCGTTTCAAACATCTCACATGTAATGCATAACCAATGTCTCGTTTCAAACTGCCAGTGTCTCATTTCCTACACCCCACATCTCGTATTAAACTACCAATGCCTTGTTTCCAACATGCTATGTCAAACTGTTTCTACATAAACATAATAGGGGAAGATATATTTACTGATGTTTATTTTATTTGGGTAGATGTACTGCGAGAAGATGACCCCCGCGAGACTGGTTATTCAGGTGACAACAAACGTACATCCCCTGGGCAAATATAGGTCAGATTCTTGTCCTAGTTTTAATTACGTTAATATCTCGTTGTTTCCACTGTTAAAAAGGTTAGTTGCATATCCTACACAGGACGTAACAGTCAACCCCTTTATTTTTTGGCTGTTCATGATTCCTGGGCAAGTTTACGTTCAGTAGTTTGCCATTGCTTTCTGAACGACTGACACCCATACCATTTCATAAAAAACCAACGTAAGGCGGTCTGCTGCCAAATGGCCCACAGCTGTGTTTCGAACGCGGGTATGCGGGTTTACGAACTGCTCCCGTAACACATTCGCCACGGTGCCGGCGTTTCCAGTGTATCTGGTCGACTGAGGACATGTCATGGGAAGTCAAGGCCCAAGGTGATGTTGACCATATCACCCCTAGAGTGGAGGTTGGTCTGTACAGATACGAGGCTAGAACCACGTGCACGATATACCTCACGGTATGTATGCTTTAGCGTGGTTGCAGAGCAGAGTGGTGAGAATACACTGGACAGAACAGAGTGGTGATAATACACTGGACAAAGCAGAGTGGTGAGAATACACTGGACAGAGCAGAGTGGTGAGAATACACTGGACAGAGCAGAGTGGTGAGAATACACTGGACAGAAGAAAACAGACAACACCATGTGCTGAATCAAACCAAGCCACAAATAGAACATGTCGCTGGTGTCATCATCATCAGCATCGGGTGCCTTGCCAAAATGCATAGATGTTCATGTCTCTGAACACATCTCTGTCCTTGGTGTTCTGGGTCGATTCTGTCGATGATATTCCTCTACTTACCATTCTAGACCATCATGCATCACTTCTCTCGGTCTGCCTCTGCTTCTTCCGCCGCCAATCTCTCCAGTCTTCACGATGTTCTCTATTGCCACTCGTTTCACTATATGATACAGGGACGCAGAGGTGTTTCCAAGGCACCAGGGCCGGATTCTATACTGGCCAAGACCTATTGACGCGTCCTCGTCGAGCGTCGTGGGCAACAGGTCCCTTCGGGGTCCTGGCTAAAGTCTGTAGGATCGCCGATTCCTGTAGGGCGAGGAACCACCAGTCTGCACACCAATAAGCCAGACATGGGACAATGGATACTCACGCAAACCTCAGGTCCTGTATGACATCACACTGATGTTAGACAACAGGATGTCTTCATCCGACATACAGGACTTTGCGTTGGATCTCAAACCAACGGACACAAGCAAGCAAACAAGCACTATATGATACAAAAAGACATTGTTTGTCTCCTTCTTTTTGTTGCAAAAATGTTCTACTTTCATGAAATTCTTCTAAGCAATGGCTGTTTGTTAATCTGTATTGAAATCTGTTCCTAATGTGTTTTCTCACATTCCGAGACTCGTCAATATACAATAGAACATGTTCGATACCATTTCAGTGTCGTCATAATTATACCTGTCGCATTTAATTGTTACATTGATAAGTGGGTCCTCCCATTTCTACTTCTTTCCAATCCTCACCATTTTTGCTCACGCTATTACGATGGTCTCAATGGTTTCTTGGTTTTAAGAAACGACATCATATCACTCCGCAGAAATCCACTGTCTCCATCAGACCATGTTGTGAGGTGTAGAAGCTGATGGCTCCACTAACACACTAGTTTAGTTTAGTTTAGTTTAGTGTAGTTTAGTTTAGTCAATGGATCAACATCACGGCACACGGGTGTAACCCATAAGTGCTCCGTTCTCCTCCTAACTCAAACATGAATTTGGAGAAACTCAGCTCAGTGCACGAACTCCGTAGCACCAGCGAGGATCTTGAAATACTTTGGGTAGATTTTTAACTCGAAATTTTGCTCGGGCAGAGCCGTTAGGCTACTATTTTTTCGATTTCCAACTGCCAAGGCATTTTTTACGTGCGCAACAATACACACGGGCGTCCGATCTCACTACCCAGAGACCAGGGGAAAATGTATTACCAGAAGTCCACGTGAAAAAATCCCAGACCTCACCGGGGCTTGAACCCGGGACCTCCAGCACTCGAGGCGGACACCATACCCCGAGACCACGCAGCCCCCTTCCCCTAACACACTGGTTGTAAACACCCCGTTTTGTCATCTCATGCATTCCTCCTTGCTGGAACCACACTTTAAATTCAAACTCCTGTTTGTTTAAGAATGTTCTTACAATATTATATTTTCAACTAGCAATATTTTATACATAGTGCCAGAAAATCATCCTTGACCATAGTTCCAGTTGTTCGTGCTCTAGAACCCAACAGGTCAGCTGGCTTGTTGCTTCGCTTTCCAGCCTGACCCTGACAGCAGATCTGCTGGCTTATTGCCTGGCACTCCAGCGTGACTCCGACAGCAGATCTGCTGGCTTATTGCCTGGCACTCCAGCGTACCCCGACAGCAGATCAGCTGGTTTGTTGCCTCGCACTCCAGCATGACCCCGACAGCAGATCTGTTGGCTTGTTGCCTGGCACTCCAGCGTGACCCCGACAGCAGATCAGCTGGTTTGTTGCCTCGCACTCCAGCGTGACCCCGACAGAAGATCTGTTGGCTTGTGGCCTGGCACTCCAGCGTGACCCCGACAGCAGATCTGTTGGCTTGTTGCCTGGCACTCCAGCGTGACCCCGACAGCAGATATGTTGGCTTGTTGCCTGGCACGCCAGCGTGATCCCGACAGCAGATCTGTTGACTTGTTGCATGGCACTCCAGTGTGACCCCGACAGCAGATATGTTGGCTTGTTGCCTGGCACTCCAGCTTGACCCCGACAGCAGAACTGTTGGCTTGTTGCCTGGACACCAGCGTGACCCCGACAGCAGATCTGTTGGCTTGTTGGCACTCCAGCGTGACCCTGCCAGCAGATCTGTTGACTTGTTGCCTGGAACTCCAGCGTGACCCCGACAGCAGATCTGTTGACTTGTTGCCTGGCACTCCAGCGTGACTCCGACAGCAGATCTGTTGGCTTGTTACCTGGCACTCAGCGTGACCCCGACAGCAGATCTGTTGACTTGTTTCCTGGCACTCTAGCGTGACCCCGCCAGCAGATCTGTTGGCTTGTTGCCTGGCACTCCAGCGTGACCCCGACAGCAGATCTGTTGACTTGTTGCCTGGTACTCCAGCGTGACCCCGACAGCAGATCTGTTGATTTGTTGCCTGTCTGTGTGTGCGTGCGTAGACAATATACATTCTTTACACATCTCATCACCTGGGTAAACTAAAAAGCATACCTCTATACCATGAAGTTTGGAGAGGTAAATTGGGAAATTTCTGTGCAATGGGAAAGTTCGATAGATAAACTGGAAAATGTTACAACAGGAAGGCTGGAGAGGAAATCGAGGCAGGGTGGGAAAATGATAATTAGGCGAAACCTGGTGGGAAGATTATTGGTAGTATGCAATGAAACCTCACATATGCTTACAGCACCACAAGGAAAAAAAACAGGAACATTTAATCAATCATTTGGACTGATAAAACAAAGTAAAAGGAAAATTCTCACAAACAATAAAGATCAAAAGAACAAATGGGTTACAATATTTGAGGAACTTCTGAATAAACCAGTTCTTGAAGACTTTCCAGATATCCAGCCAGAAGAATGGGGCTGGATATCAACTGTGAGAAACCACATAAATAAGAGATTAGAAAGGCTATAAAACTGAAGGATGTGGAAGCTGCTGGTCCAGATGGCATTCCAGCAGAAGTTATTAAAGTCATTATAACCACATCAATTGAAGTATTGCACATATTATTTCAGCAGAGCCTTGAAGACCGATGCAACACTAACAGACTAAAGGAAACGATATCTGGTAAAGATGCCAAAGAAAATGAACTCCCAGGAGTGCGAAAATTATAGATGAATAATATTAGTGACATTTCCTGGGAAAATAATAAGGAAAATTATTCTGGAGAGATAAAAAGATGTAATTGAGAAACAACCAAGAAGTGAACAGGCAAGTTTTTGATCATCAAATGCCCTGCACCTATCAGATAACTACATTACACACAAGGAAAATGTCAGGTATTTAACTGAGCTTGCCCTTCTATATTGGATCTGTTGACTATGCAAAGACCTTTAGCAGCACTGATACAGAATCTCTATGTACATTGATGAGGCACTGTTGGATCCCACATTTATTAATTTAATAAGAGCTGCATATACAAACCTGACATATAAATCATTTTTGTTTTTTAAATGTCGGATAACTAACAGATCTATTTGAAATAAAAACAAGAGTAAGACTGGAATGGCCACATGAATGCAACCACGCTAGCCTACCAAGAACAGCAAAGTTTCTTTATATGTTTGGCTTAATTCCGACTTATGGGTGTATAACCGGATTCATTCTAAGTGGCGGATTGGTAAAGGTGCTACAAATTTTGAGCTACTTCAAGTAGCGCATGGCAAATTAAGAGATGTCTTGTAGCATAAAGAAAGGAGAGGAAATAGTTTTGTGCTTGAAAATTGAAGTATCATGTTCATAAAATGTATCTCTAAAGGATGTAATGTTTGTAATTATCTATCTGAACAGAGTTATAGGAACCTTGCAAAATTCAGAAGACTTTTCCCAGGCTTACAACTGTAGCCGAAGATCCTACATGAACCCGGAGAGGAAATGTGGTGTCTGGTAGTTTGATGTTTAGATGCCGAGCCGTGCACATAATTCAACATACACCTTAACAGAATCAAATCCTAAAATGCTCCCATGTTTGCCATGCACACACTAGAGAGAGATGGCTGGTCTCAACTTCTTGTCTCTGTGCGTCTAGTACAGGGGGCGGGGGCATTTGAATCGATTCACTTTATCTGCAGCTAGGTAAATGACATGCTATAAATGCAAATGATTGGGAATGGGCAATTGTTTACAAATATCACAATCTGGTATAGGGCCGAGAGCGTGTATTCCAACAACACTTGTTCATGAACACAAAGAGAACACGTCAAGACACTCTCATGTTATTGAACAACATTGACAACTTGGCACTGCCATTACACCATTATGTGCTTATATAGGTTTTCTGGACTATAAATTCGCATGAAATAAAATTAATTTAGTTACGTTGCCACGAAATGCATATACACTTCGTTAGGGGTATATAAATGTACAAGCGTAGTACTACTACATATTATGGTTCTATGTAATTAAAAATGATGCTTACTGTTATATCTTCTTAGTTTGTTTATAAAATTAAGGGTCACTTTCATTGAACATCATCATCATCATCATCATCATCATCATCACATCATCATCATCATCATCATCATCATCATCATCATCATCATCATCATCATCATCATCATCATCATCATCATCATCATCATTCATCATCACCACCACCACCACCACCACCACCACCATCATCATCATCATCATCATCTTCTTCTTCTTCTTCTTCTTCTTCTTCTTCTTCTTCTTCTTCTTCTTCTTCTTCTTCTTCTTCTTCTTCTTCTTCTTCTTCTTCTTCTTCTTCTTCTTCTTCTTCTTCTTCTTCTTCCTCTTTTGCCATCAAGCGTCGTGTGAGGGAACAATTGGCGCGCCAGCGCCTGATGTGTCCCATTGAACAGTGTCATTCAGTGTGATTGTACAATGTCTTTGATGTCGTCAATCCATTTTCTTCTTTCTCAGTGATCCGGGGCTTGTTTCCGGATCCGGTCAGGGATATGCACTACTGACGAGCTCAAACGAGAGCGAAACTCGAGTATAGTGCTTCCATATTGACGTGGATGGGCCTTAGGTTCATACCAGAATGCGATCAGCGTTGGCAGTGGTTGGTTGTGCTCAATATTTAAATTTCAAATCCCGAAACAACCAAATAAATCAATTTGATTATTGCTCACTGGATTTTAGGAGGCCTGGTGTTCCTTGCCAGTGAGAAGTCCTGATCGTTCGGGTCCACATCGACTGACGGGCGTCAGTCACGACGATTGGGCAATCTTGAGCATAGCCTACGATGGGTGACGTTGTGGTATTCTGTTATGATAAATTGACCGTGTCCAACGTATGCCGCTTGGTTACACACCCGCTTCACACGCCAGTGATCCGGGGCTTGTTTCCGGATCTGGTAAGGGATATGCACTAGTGACGAGCTCAAACGAGGGCGAAACTCGAGTATAGTGCTTCCATATTGACGTGGATGGGCCTTAGGTTCATACCAGATTGCGATCAGCGTTGCCAGTGATGGGTTGTGCTCAATATTTAAATTTTAAATCCCGAAACAACCAAATAAATCAATTTGATTATTGCTCACTGGATTTTAGGAGGCCTGGTGTTCCTTGCCAGTAAGAAGTCCTGATCGTTCGGGTCCACATCGATTCACGGACGTCAGTCGCGGCGATTGGGCAATCTTGAGCATAGCCTACGATGGGTGACGTTGTGATATTCTGTTATAATAATTTGACCGTGTCCAACGTATGCCGCGTGGTTACACACCCGCTTCACACGCCAGTGATCAGGGGCTTGTTTCCGGATCTGGTCAGGGATATGCACTACTGACGAGCTCAAACGAGAGCGAAACTCGAGTATAGTGCTTCCATATTGACGTGGATGGGCCTTAGGTTCATACCAGAATGCGAACAGCGTTGCCAGTGGTGGGTTGTGCTCAATATTTAAATTAATCTCACGTAATTATGACGCAATACGAGTTCTTTATTATGAAATAAGTAACCTCTGGAAGAATCTACTCGAATGTCCGGCGGTAATGACGATGTTCGATCCCTTCTTGAAGGGACCAAAACACAATTAAAGCGTAAACAAGACGGAATAAACACATTCTAGAAAAAGCTAAGACAAGTATAATCGGAAGGCAAACAACACATTAGGAAATCAGAGACACGGAGATGAACAAGTAGGTGTGAGATAAAAGAATCAGACGCTGAGACAACAAGATACTAATAGCTAGACACGGGGTTACGAAGGATGGCCCGGGAACAAACTGACGGATAGTCAGAGATAGAAGAAGGAGCACAAAGGTACTAATAGCTAGACACGGGGTTACGAAGGATGGCCCGGGAACAAACTGACGGATAGTCAGAGATAGAAGAAGGAGCACAAAGATACTAATAGCTAGACACGGGGTTGCGAAGGATGACCCAGGAACAAACTGACGGATAGTCAGAGATAGAAGAAGGAGCACAAAGAGACAGTGGGATACGAGGTTCATTCCCTACACCAGTCAGTTGGACCTCAGCGTTGACTTCTCGTTCGTAAAGCAATGGTAATCTACTGAACGTAAACCTGCCTCATAAACCAAACATGGGGTTTTGGTTGACCGTAACGTCCATCACATCTCATGCCACATTTATATAATCAGTCAACCAGCATAGGTTAATGGTTATCTAATCACTAACGTGCATCGATTCATCACAGGACATGCAACATTTATGTAACTAGTAACCAAGCATAATTTAATGGTTGTCTAATCATTGACGTACATCGATTCATTGCAGTACATACTGGAAGACATGACGGACTGGCACAATGTAATAGTAACACTGCATCGTGAGTGCAGAGAATGGGCAGCGGGCCGCACAGATTTTGAGGTGCAACAACTAATCCAGAGCAACACACATCGAGGTGACATAGTGATCTACACCGATGGGTCAGTGGTAAGAAACAGACGTAGTTCTTGGGTTTTCATCGCGAAGACTAATGGGCGATGCTTGAAAACGGAGTCTGGCAAATGAGACAACGACCTCCAGTATGAGATTGGAGGTGGAAGCAACAATAGCGGTCTTCGGATGATTAGAGGAGAAGACTGCAACACACTCCATTCATTACGGACTCAAAGAGTATGCTTAGTAAGGTGGAGTAAAGAATGTTTCGTGCGGAATGGCTTTCTTTGCTTCAAAGGTCGCAGATTGTGAGAACTGTATAGATTTTTCCCCCTGGCCATGTTAGAGTCCGGGGGGAATGAACAGGCTGATAGGCTGGCAGGGAATGCACCTCTTGGTGGTAGATTACCTATGGACAATGGAGAGTTAGTCTAGCGCATGTGAGACCAGGTGGGGAAGGTGAGGGAACAGACTGAGAACCCATTTGTGGAAAGAATGATATGGCGGGGGATAGGCAGGTGTTCTGGAAGAATCTCAAAACTGAGAGATAAGACCAGGAGAATTTTAATCAGATAGCGATGGGAACGAACGAACGAACGAACGAACGAACGAATAAACTTTTTTTTCGAAGTGTAACAAATTGGGCACGCAGGCCCGTCTTACATTCGGCCCTTCCAATCACTCATCTTTAGTTCATCAGTGCATAGTGCATTCATATAGGAAAAAAAAAACATTGTCAAATGAATGATGTAAGCATAAACAATGCATGTTACCATGTTATGAGTCAAATCCCCCACCCACCCATCTCCTATCCATCCGCGTGTCTCCCACACACATCCACCACCACCCTGTCACACACATACCCACAGGCACATACATCTATCCATCTATCCACACATCCCCCAACCAACAGATCCCAAACACACCCCACATACATCATCTCCCTACCAACACACACATCCACCCACTCACGTACTCATCCATCAACCACTCACACCCACACATCACCCACTCACCCATCAACACATGCATCTCTCATCTACCCTCCCACCCACACACACCCAACCACCCAGCAAAACACACATCCCCCATCCTCATATACATCCTTCATCCACCCGCACATCCCACACCTCCCACATCCCACACAACACCCCATCCATAAACGAATCCCCCCCCCCCCCCCACACACACAGAGGCAGATAGATAGAGACAGGTGGAGAGACTAACAAAGAGAGGGTGGCAGAGAGAGAGAGAGAGAGAGAGAGAGAGAGAGAGAGAGAGAGAGAGAGAGAGAGAGAGAGAGAGAGAACGAACGAACGAACGAACGAACAAACTTTATTTTAAAAGGGTAACAAATTGGGCACGCAGGCCCGTCTTACATTCGGCCCTTTCGATCACTCATCTTTCATTCATCAAATGTGCATGTTACATTTACATAGGGGAAAAAAAAACATTGTCAAATGAATTGTGTAAGCATAAACAATGCATATTAAGCATGGCACATTCACATGGGGAATAAAAACATTGTCAAAGGAAAGTTGTAAACATAAACAGTGCATATTGCAATGTTGTGAGACACATCCACCCTCACACCTCGCAGCCACCCACACATCCCTCAGCCACCCACACATCCCCCACCCACCACACCCCACCCACCCACACATACCTCCTCGCACTCACAGAGACTCAGGCAAACATACATGCCGCCACCCACCCACTGATTCCCCACCCACACACATTTCCCCACCCACACATACATCCCCCACCCATCCCATAATGGGAAAAACATGGGAACAATAAGTAGTATGACTGTTCATTGGCTGTTGATCAAAGGGACGGAGCCCGTATGGGGATGTTCTGAGTGCAGTGATGTCGGTTCTTAACTCAACTCAACTCAACATACAAATGTATGTATCTATGGATATTTTTTTTTTTTTGCATATCCTTTGCAGGACGTAGCTGTCAACACCAGCATCTTTCAGCTGTATGTTGATTTCTTGGCAAGATTACGCTCAGTAGTTTGCCATTGCTTTCTGAGCGGCCGGCTCACATACAACGTAAGTTACCGATGCGATTCGAACCACTGCTGACTCTAACCGTCATCACGTTACCGACGAGAGTATACGAGATTACGGAGAAAAGTCATAACCTCTAAGCCACGAAGCCGGCATCTATGGATATAGGTATCATAAATATGCCTTCCAGGCATTAGTATCAAAAAAGGAAGACAAAATACATTTCAATAACTGATTTATTTCTCCATCAATAACATGGCAGCTGAAAGCTATGTCAGTAATAACATTGCAATCGTAATATACATTTGCTTGTACTTTTTAGGAATTCCACAAACATATTTAATTATTATCAAATTTCCACTTGTCGATCCAAACGAATGTCACTCCATGCCGGATATGTCCATTAGCGATCAAATCTCAGTAGAATACCTAGGAGTGTGTGGTGATTGAACACTCCCCATTCAGTGTTGGTTCACCAGTCTTATAGTGTTCAATACAAAACCCTTAATTCTAGCAGCACTGTACTCGACTCAAATGTCTCACATCTTAAGCAAGTTCGTTGTCTCTCCCGTGTCATTGAAATCAGAGCTTCAACGAGATATTTAATGACATCCATGATGACTGCCTAGTCTGTATCTTCTGATGCGAATGATTGCTGTCTTTAAGCATTTCTTAAAATTCTTACAACCAAGTATTCATTCGTCACGCCATGCAACATGTTGCAGAACACAGACCGTTCGAAAAAGATCCAAAGCTTGCACAACTAAGATTGTCCTCACTTAAGCCTGCTACCTTACACTCAGTCTAGTTTTTGATGGATTCGGTGGGAAATATACAACGGTATAGGTGCCGGTGGTTTACAAAGCAATGGCAAACTACTAAACGCAAACTTGCCAGGAAATCACAAACAGCAACCAAACAACTGCTGGGCTCCTGTAAAGAATATGAAACTACCTAACTCTGAGACAGGCACGCGGGTGATGTAAACCATTCCTGATGGCTATTAGAGGGAGGTCAAGCAACAATCTTGTTGCTGTACAGAATGTGTATTTCTGGTGCATCCCATAACAAGCCTGGCTTCAATGTGCACCTTGTCCAACTCTTTTATGTACATATTGCTTAACATGAGAGAATTGCAGTTGTTTATACAAACATAGCGAGCAAGAGTCCCTGGTACAGAACAAAGAGGAGAAAGAGCAGGACCCCCTGATAGAGAACAAAGAGGAGACTCAGAGAGCAATAGCCCCTGATAGAGAACAAAGAGGAGACTCAGAGAGCAATAGCCCCTGATAGAGAACAAAGAGGAGACTCAGAGAGCAATAGCCCCTGATAGAGAACAAAGAGGAGACTCAGAGAGCAATAGCCCCTGATAGAGAACAAAGAGGAGACTCAGAGAGCAATAGCTCCTGATAGAGAACAAAGAGGAGACTCAGAGAGCAAGAGCCCCTTTTAGAGAACAAAGAGGAGACACAAAGAGCAAGAGTCCCTGGTAGAGAACAAAGAGGAGACATTTTTCAAAGCCGTGACCCATGCCAGAGTCCTTAAAGGGCCGCAGCGATATAAGATTCACACAGAGCAGTGGTTCTCAACCTTTTTTTTTACCCATGCCCCCCTGTACCATATGTTCAGAACGTCATTACACCCCCCCCCCTCATTCGAATTTCCTCCCTATAAACCCGCCACCCTTACACTGTATACATACAAATGGAAGCTAAATTTAATAACACATACTAGAACAAGTCTAGACATCTGCATAAAACGTGATTTGCGGGTCTACTTATGTATACAACGAACTTCATTAGGGCGAGAAGTACAGAACCGTAAAATTTAGAGGGAAAAACAATATCAAGTAACTGGTCCTTGTATTAATGCTGTCTTGAAATAATATTAATTTCTCCTACCCCCCTCCCCCCTCCCGGAAACCCTAAAATTTCCCCCTGGGGGAGGGGGGATTCCCTACTGGTTGAGAACCATTGACATAGAGGGTTCGATCAAATATGACAACTAAGCACTGTATTGACAGTGTTCTGTTACTGAGATCTCCACCTGTTACTGTTGCTGCAGTAAGTGTATTGACAGTGTTCTGTTACTGAGATCTCCACCTGTTACTGTTGCTGCAGTAAGTGTATTGACAGTGTTCTGTTAGTGAGATCTCCACCTGTTACTGCTGCTGCAGTAAGTGTATTGACAGTGTTCTGTTACTGAGATCTCCACCTGTTACTGTTGCTGCAGTAAGTGTATTGACAGTGTTCTGTTACTGAGATCTCCACCTGTTACTGTTGCTGCAGTAAGTGTATTGACAGTGTTCTGTTACTGAGATCTCCACCTGTTACTGCTGCTGCAGTAAGTGTATTGACAGTGTTCTGTTACTGAGATCTCCACCTGTTACTGTTGCTGCAGTAAGTGTATTGACAGTGTTCTGTTACTGAGATCTCCACCTGTTACTGTTGCTGCAGTAAGTGTATTGACAGTGTTCTGTTACTGAGCTCTCCACCCGTTACTGCTGCTGCAGTAAGTGTATTGACAGTGTTCTGTTACTGAGCTCTCCACCCGTTACTGCTGCTGCAGTAAGTGTATTGACAGTGTTCTGTTACTGAGATCTCCACCTGTTACTGTTGCTGCAGTAAGTGTATTGACAGTGTTCTGTTACTGAGATCTCCACCTGTTACTGTTGCTGCAGTAAGTGTATTGACAGTGTTCTGTTACTGAAATCTCCACCTGTTACTGTTGCTGCAGTAAGTGTATTGACAGTGTTCTGTTACTGAGATCTCCACCTGTTACTGTTGCTGCAGTAAGTGTATTGACAGTGTTCTGTTACTGAGCTCTCCACCCGTTACTGCTGCTGCAGTAAGTGTATTGACAGTGTTCTGTTACTGAGCTCTCCACCCGTTACTGCTGCTGCAGTAAGTGTATTGACAGTGTTCTGTTACTGAGCTCTCCACCCGTTACTGCTGCTGCAGTAAGTGTATTGACAGTGTTCTGTTACTGAGCTCTCCACCCGTTACTGCTGCTGCAGTAAGTGTATTGACAGTGTTCTGTTACTGAGATCTCCACCCGTTACTGCTGCTGCAGTAGGTGTATTGGCAATGCGGTTACATAAAGAAAATCCAAGGTAAGTTTTCTTTATCTGGGTTAACTATTGCACGAGAAACATCTCACCTTCTTGCGCTTTTCAACTCATTTTACAGCCATTGACTATTATACCTTTGTGCTTCCTTTGTCAGTATACAAGGACGTCATCAGGACAGGACAATGTCCTACCTCTGTCAGTTATTTGCTCTCGTGTTGTGCCAACGGTGCAGAGAACCAGTGACAGATAGATCAGGATTTATGCTAATTGGTTGAAGTGCCCATTGACCGCAATAGAATACTACCGTTCTCAACAAAAATGATGTAAAATCTCGTTGATGGTAAATTCAAAGTCTGAAACTGGATGCAGCAGAAATGACAAACGACTCAGTTGTAAGCACCCTCTACATGTGATAGTATCCATGTCTGCACACTGGATGGCATCCAGAACTTGGAGTGTTTCTTGAAGCATGACCTTTCTAGCCTCTACCGAGACACAGAAAACGTCGCCCAATTCATCCCCTACCCACGCTGGTGAAATAGCTGATTTAGTTCATAATCTATTTCATCTTGTGTTTTAAAACATGGAATCACTGAAGCAGCGTGTCTTTACAGACGCCCACAAAATTCAGCTCGCTTATCGCCGATCACCAAAAAACTGAAAGACATTGTGTAACAATTTGCTTTCTGGGTTAGATTGGTAAGTTGTTGGAACTGAATCTGGTGTGTATGTGTGCCCCTTGTGACCGACGCACTGCCTTTTACTTATCCTATCGTGCCTTTTCTAGTTTCTTTAGCCACCATGAAGGCTTTAATGTTGTGTGTGTGTGTGTGTGTGTGTGTGTGTGTGTGTGTGTGTGCGTGCGTGCGTGCGTGTGTGTGTGGAAAGTTTCCGAACTGGATTTCTATACTTTGTTGAGGCTTATATTATTGATTACAACTACTCCAGTGTGGACGTATATATAAAAAAAAAAAGTGTTTGAGAGACACGACTTTATGATGATGCCTGCTTGTCTAAACTAGAAAAGTGCAGGGATGACGATAATAAATGCGATAGCATATTTAAAATTACTATTACTCATAGTCGTCTATATTGTCTACCACATAAATAGAGATAAACAGTGACCATGAAGCTGAAGAATTTCTTGCTCGTTCTTCAAATTGTATAGCAAACAAACATGTAGGTGAAAAACAAACAAACATGTAGATGAATAAACGATAGTCCTTCAAACCAAAAAATGTGTTTTAAGAACTGAATAATCTAACATGACATTCACGATGTCGGTGTCATTTCTCAATAAGTGTATTTGTTTGTGGGCATGCATCTTTGTGCACGCTTATTGATTTTGTTTGTTCTTCACTCCCCAAAAATCATCTTTATTGTTGTGCCGTACATTTTAAAGTACTTGTAGTCTTCCTAAGAGAGCAGGACTCTTAACTGCAAGAATAAATAATATCTTCCCATACTCCGCAGAGTCACTTTATTTCCTTCCTTGACACGACACATCTTCATCTTTGCCTTTCAGTTCTTCAGTATATGCGATCTTTGTCTTACTTCCTGCATTCATAGTGGTAAATCGTCTTTAAATTGTGCAGTCCATAAAGCTGACCATTGATAGCTCTTTCAGTATTCTAATGCTACACACAAAGAAACATTTACAGCATGTGTGATTCTGGTATACAGACATTTAGATGCTCGTCGATGCTATTGCGTTTACTGTGCTGAAGCTCTCACTGTATAATTTATGGGGGGGGGGGGGGGGGTGGGGGAAGGGCGGGTGAAGCCCATATGAATGCAAGGAAACTGATCCTTTACTTACTGAAGCAAATACTGCAAACACGTGTTTGTTCTGTACCCTTAGAATGTTCTTATTGCTCTCTTCATCAGGTCGGCATGTTATTAAATCGCTTTGTATTAAAAATGTTGCAGCTGAGGAAGACTCTGATTCTTTGTGTATTAAGTTTCAAATCCACAAGATGGCAGGCTTGACATCTTATACATATTAAAAAATGCAGTTTGTCTTAAATTACCTATGTGTTGCTGAAGTATTCGTGTAAGGATTCCCTTTTAAAATATAAAAATAAAAAAATAAAAAAATAAAACAACCTCTTAAAGCAGGAATCTGATGTGGGTATATGAAGTGTTAGGGCCATCACATGTTAGGCTTGAGTGCGCCGAGGAATAGATGGTCAGTATTTCCCTCCCTTGGCGAATGGCGAGTGCCGGTATCGAATCATCGCCCGTTCGAGTCGATTAGTCTATAAACATGGAACTATCATCAATAAACCAATATACCTCTAGACCAGGGGCCACCAAACTTTTTTTCACGGCGGGCCGGATAACTTACAAAATGACTAGCGCGGGCCGGATACTCTGCCAGATAATTTGTAGAACACTTGCGCCAGTCTCCGTGGCGAAGGTCTCACGGACGCGGTTCGTAACCCCGTATACCTGCGCGGGATTTGACAGCAGACCGCGTTGCGCTGGTTTTTTACGCAATGGTATGGGTGCCGGTCGTTCCGAAAGCAATAGGCAAACTACTGAACGTAAACTTGCCAAGACATCAACAACAGCAAAAAATGCTGGTGTTGACTGCAAACGTCCTGTAAAGAATATGCAACTAACTTTAACAATAATTACAAGCCAAAACGAAAGCTCTGGTAAAAAAGACGAAAATCAAAGTTAATCATGGGTGAGTGGCGTGCAATGCATAAAAAAAAAAGACAATCAACATATTTATTTATTTAAAAAGTTATCAAAGAAGGCGACGTTAGCAAAAAGATAGTTACATCAGACCTAGTGTGCACGTATCCGAATCTCACAAACTCAGCAGCAGAAAAGGTTAATGAGATTTGTGAAACTGATATTTCGCTTTCAAGTTATCATCAATGTGTAGTTTGCAATTGCTGAATTTAATCAAGAGAATTGCTTTCAAATGTTCATCAGTAATCTCGTTCGATGTGTTGACTTCACATACTTCACTTTTTAAAATGTTTGCTCACAGACATAAGTTGTTCCAAAGGTTATAGTCTTGCAAATCTTTTTGCACTTCCGTGAAAATGTCTTTTCCAATTGTTGTTCCATGCATGCTGCAAACGGAGGCCAACTCTTCCGTTATCTGAAAGTCCAAATTGACACCACGAATTAACATGAGAAATTGTGATGTACTCGAGAAATCAGTAGAACCATCCAGCGCCAGAGAATACCACAAAAAGTTCCTAGTTTTCTCGAGTATCTGTAGCACTATGTTCTCTCCAAGTTCTTCTGTTCTTTGCACAACTGAACTTGCCGAAAGGCTGATAGTTATAAACACATCGGCTTTCTCAGGATACAAATCATTTGCTGCTTCCATCATACACATTTGGAGAGAGCACGTTGCGCAACTGATGTTATTTATGCCCTAACTGCTTCTTCTGGAGTGAGCACGTTGCACAACTGATATTATTTATGCCTCAACTGCTTCTTCTGGAGAGAGCACGTTGTGCTTCTGATGTTATTTGTGCCCCAACTGCTTCTTCTGGCGTGAGCACGTTGCGCAACTGATGTTATTTATACCACAACTGCTTCGTTGCGCAACTGATGTTATTTATGCCCCAACTGTTTCTTATAGAGTGAGCACTTTGCACAACTGATGTTATTTATGCCCAAACATCTTCTTCTGGAGTGAACGCGTTGCACAACTGGCGTAATTTATGCCCCAGCTGCTTCTTATGGAGTGAGCACGTTTCAGCAGCTGATGTTATTTATGCCCCAACTGCTTCTTCTAAAATGAGCACGTTGCGTAGCTGATGATACTTATGCCCCAACTGCTTCTTCTGGAGTGAGCAAGTCAAAATATGATTAATTTATTAATTTCCTATGGACTCTTGCGATATTTGTATACCGTCCCTACCCCGCCTATACGCAAACAAATCATCCACAAATGTCAGTATCCTTCCAATCCTTGGTGCCTTCATGCTTGCAATCTTGCTTGTGTACACATTGAAAAGCACAGGCGATATTGTAGATCCATGTGGTAATCCATAAGTGATATATCATCGAGTAAGGAACATACAGATAATCAAAGAAGTGGATATAAGCAACTCCATATACGAAAGAAGAACAAGATACAACATAAGGCCCCAAATGCAACCGATTTGGTATAGCCGATAGTTGAATGGGGCCATTCGTCTCTTGATCAAGCAAGCATACAGATAAGATGAGGACAACAGCTACAACGATAACTAAAGTTAGATGTATGTCCTTTCCAGGATGTTGCAATCAATCCCATCATTTCTTGTCTGTGATTTAATAGGATTCATGTGTTTAGTAGTTTGCCTTTGCTTTAGAAAAGGCAGGCTCTTTATAATATGGAAATAACTCAAAGCGGTCTGCATCAAAATTTAAAAAATGTTTTGCTTATCGTTTACAGGACATCGCTGTCAATATCAGCATCTCTCAGCTAATTGTTGATTTCTTGACAAGATTACGTTCAGTAGTTTGCCACTGCTTTCTAAGCGACCGGCTCCATACTCTCATAAGTCACTGGCGGGACTCGAACCGCCTCCAATTCTCGTGCGCTCACGTCAACCATGACAGTACCTAACCCTAACCCCCAACCCCTAAGCCTAACCATATATATATATATATATATATATATATATATATATATATATATATATATATATATATATATATATATATATAATATATATATATATATATATATATATATATATATATATATATATATGTGTGTGTGTGTGTGTGTATGTATGTGTGTGTGTATGTGTGTGTGTGTGACCCTAACCCTAACACTAACCCTAACCAATAAACCTAACCCTAACTCTAAAACTAAAACCTAAGCCTAACCCTAACCCACAGGGATTCCTGAAGACTGATTAACTCTCTTGTCCTTGCTTTCGCCACGGCGATTCTTGCTCTAATCTCTTCAAGGCATCTCCCATCAGATGTTATGACTGTTCTGAGATAATTGTATTGATTCACTTGTTGAAGACTATTCCCATTTACTTGTATATTACATTATGGTGCTTCGTTCTTCCTAATGACGACAATAATCTGTGTCTTTTTACAATGTAATTCTAATCCCAGTTGTTCACTATGTGCGACAATCGCAGATCCTGCTCATTGTCTGCAATCAATACTGTATCATCTGCATATCTAATGTTATTGATATTTCGTCCCACAATGCTGATTCCATTTATATCTTCTACATTTCTGAAAAAATGTTTCACTGTATAGGGAAAAAATATCTGAAGACATTAGACATCCCTGCCTAACACGTCTCTTAATAGGCTGATATTTTCCCACTTCATTATCAATCCTTATGGCAGCTTGTTGTTTCCAATATTTGTTTTTTATAAGCCTATAAGCACATCTACCATGTTGACATGTCTTACTCTATCAAAAGCCTTTGTGTAGTCAATAAAGCAAAGGTGTATATCTGTGTTTACTTCTATAGAGCTGACATAAGAAACCGCCAAAAAGAGTTCACTCAAAGGAAAAACTTGCCAGCGAAACGAATACCCCTGCTGACGTCACAGGCATAAAGTCTTCAACAGATAAGCCAGATAACACTGGCGCAAAGAAAGAGACAAACTTATTCCGCAATATGAACCACCAATATTATACCCAACGCCACGGAGGGTGGATGACTCTGTGGAAATTTTTATTTATTTTTATTTTTCGAAAACTGGAGCTGGAGTTGCGTTTATGTTTAATTCTATTCTACAGATTTGAACAGAAGACGACGTTATGCCACGCAAAGTCAGCAGCAAAGGGGCCAAGAAGACCGGCAAGGCCAAGGCAGTGAGGACCGGAGACAAGAAAAAGAAGAGGAGGAGAAAGGAAAGCTACAGCATCTACATTTACAAAGTGTTGAAGCAAGTGCACCCAGACACAAGCATTTCTAGCAAGGCTATGTCCATCATGAACTCCCTTCGTCAACAAAATCTTTGAAAGGATTACAGCCGAAGCCAGCTGTCTGGCCCACTACAACAAGCGCAGCACCATCATCTCCAGAGAGATCCAGACCGTCTCCTCCTGCTCGGTGAGCTGGCCAAGCACGCAGTCAGTAAAGGCACCAAGGTCGTCACCAAGTTCGCCACCTCAACGTAGGCCTGCTGCCCAAACACACCGCTCTCCCCCCCCCCCCACAACCCATAACCACGGCCCTTTTCAGGGCACCTTACCATTTATCAGTTCAGCAATTTTCCTGAAGCCGGTCTCTCTGGCCGAGGGGTTTCACCACTTTCTCCGTAATCCCGTTTATCACGCAGTCTCGTAGCGGGCGAGAACTGGGAGCGGTTCGTCCCCCACTGGTGACTTGCGGGATAACTGAGCCGGCCGCTCAGACAGTTGGAAGATGCTGCTGTTGAACCGGTATGTGCCACGTGGTATGGCCGTAGAGGATGGAGAACCGGTGTGTTCCACGTGGTATGGCCGTAGAGGATGGAGAACCGGTGTGTGCCACGTGGTATGGCCGTAGAAGATGGAGAACCGGTATGGTCCACGTGGTATGGCGGTAGGCGATGGAGAACCGGTATGTGCCACGTGGTATGGCTGTAGAGGATGGAGAACCGGTATGTGCCACGTGGTATGGCCGTAGAAGATGGAGAACCGGTGTGTGCCACGTGGTATGGCGGTAGAGGATGGAGAACCGGTATGGTCCACGTGGTATGGCTGTAGACGATGACTGGTACCGCTGTGTTGTCTATATACCTGAGCAGGGGAGAAGGGGCTGGACGACTACTGGGACACTTCTCTCTGAGGTCCGCGCAATCATTTAAAAGCCTGGTGGGGATGCCAATCAATCAGTGGTTGCGAGGTGTCCAGCTCAAGTGTCATTGAGGTAGAGAGGTGGATGCCGCCTTCATGAAGCCGTAGTCCATAGTTAGTGTCAGCGGCCGCCGCTGTCCTCCTGATGACGGAGCCATGGTGTAAGAAGGCATTTCTTTACTTCGAAGGTAGAATGTCTTGGTCCCATGTTCCTCTTGAAGAAGGAGGCATGGTACCCCAGCTCGCTTAACTTCTGAGATGAAGGCCATGGTTTGGACTTCACGACTGACGCCGCCCTTGATACCATGCACTCTTCTTTGTGAAGGACGGACTCCGTCTCTCTAAGTCAGTGTCATTGAGGTGTAGACACTATTTACCACCTGTTTATAATATCTTATCATTAGTTCAGCAATCTTCCTGAATGCGCAAGAGTTCGCTATCTGTCTTGTCTGTCTTTGTGTGCGTGAGACAGCACTTGTGGGTTTTTCCGGAGGACTGTCTTTCAGCATCAAAACGTCTACAACACATGGTCTTGTTTTTCCTTGGAGAGACTGAACACTTGAGGGATTGTCCGGAGGGCTATAGTTCTTAGAAACCCAGGGACTCGCTGAACAGAACGCCCAAAAATGTCAAGGGGGGGGGGAGACAATTAAAACAACAGAAGGCCAGCAACACGTGGTGTTGTGTAGACGGTTAGTGGTTAGGGTTAGGGTTGGGCTTAGGGGTTTGGGGTAGGGTTAGGGTTAGGGGTTGGGGTTAGGATGTTATGGAGTAGTTCTTGTGATATTCTTGAACAAGTAAGTGGTGTATGTACCATTATTCACTAAATTTAACTGGATTAGCTGCGGCGACTAGAAAATAAGGCCTTGGTAAGTGAATGTTTGGGTTAGGGGTTGGGGTTAGGATGTTATGGAGTAGTTCTTGTGATATTCTTGAACAAGTAAGTGGTGTATGTACCATTATTCACTAAATTTAACTGGATTAGCTGCGGCGACTAGAAAATAAGGCCTTGGTAAGTGAATGTTTTTCATAATTTTTAACACATTAATTTCAATTGTTATTACTAAAGCTATCAATTAATTATTAACACTGTCAGGTTCCCTGTGCAATCCTCTTTAATTTGATATGTACTACAATACATCTGCTACCATTTTACCATTTTAACAGCATTATTGTGACACACCCCTACTTCAAATTTACTGCCTTGAATTTCTGTTTGGTCAGGACCGCTTTTTGGTTTGGCAGGCAATCAGTTAAAATTTACATAGAAGAAGCTATACACAGAATTTTGTTAATAGTACGAGCAGCTATATAACAAACATGTGTGGCTGGTCACGTGATTATTCGGCACAAAATTTTGTGAATAGTACGAGCCGCTATACATAAAAACTTGAAGAAGACTATTATTCTCTCTTCTTGTCTGTCTTTTTTTTTTGCAAGTTAGTTGTCTTCACACCTCGCAAAGACAATATTTGTCGACAAAGGACATACTCTACGTACAGTGATATTTTATTTGGCAAATAAACTTCACGTTATACAAAGACATCTATTGGATTCATCCGACACTCGATCACTCCGTCGTTGCCTGGGGGTTTACGCCTTCCGGCAGATACCGCAGATCCATAGAGCACACTGTATTCAGATGCTTCGAGATTCTCAGTTCTGTATATTAGTTCCTAAAACAAGCAATTAGAAAGTCGCTTAGAAGCCCTGGAGATGTGGATATACAGACGAATAGGTCGTTTTTTTTTTCTTTTTCGTATAGCGGCTCTTATTGTTAACAAAATTGTGTGTATAGTCACTCCGAATTTACATACACTCATGACTCATGTCAGACATCATTGAGGTACCGTTGGATTTTGCTGTTAAAACCTATATATTATATGGTTGTAGTTGTCTCATTAGTAAATACCCAATCTGAAAAAAAAAAAATGATCAAAATATCTAGGGAGGGGTAAAGGTAAAACAACAAACTTTACAAACTAAGTTTTAGTACATTTACTTTTACTTTTAGTAAGTTTAGTTAAACGTTAAAACCTCATGCATCTTTTTCTGAAATGTGGATGAGCTGTCCGTTGAAGGAATTAACAAATACAAGGACACTCCAGTTACTGCAATTGCAACCATGGAAAATATCGACTTGATATTTGCAGACATGGTTCAATCATAAAAGATCACGAAAAAATTCCCAGAACTAAAACATAAACAACCTTCCCCGACATGAAACTCCTCCAGACGACCATTTGTGAAGCCCTTGAAGGAAGTTACTCTAAGATTATGTTCAATCAATCAATCAGGTGCCGTCTTCACAATGAAGGTTGGCTGCAATGGATCTCCAACACTGTCTGTCTCTTGCCTTGACTGTACATTCTGTCAGGCTGATGTTCGTCCATCTCTTGATGTTATCCTACCACTTGTATCGTTGTCTACCTCTTGCTCGCTTGCCCTCAACCTTACCTTCCAGTATGGTTTTTATAAGAGTATCATGTCTTTTAACGTGGCCAAAATATTTCACTTGTCTCCTCTTTATTTCTTTCATCAACTCTCTCTTCATTCCCAGTTTTTCTAGAACCTCTGCATTTGATTGTTTTTGTTTCCATGAAATACGACATATTCGTCTGTATATCCACATCTCCAGGGCTTCTATGCGACTTTCTAGTTGCTTGTTCAATGTCCAGGATTCCGAGCCATACAGTAGCGTTGAATATACGTAGCATTTGACAATTCTCAGTTTTCTCAATTCTTCCTCGGTGCGAGGAAATGCAACCCAAAGATAAAATAGTCATGGCAGGGCAGACCAGGCCCTAAGCCTTGGTTGGCAGCTGGTCTAGGATTGAAGCTCCGACAGGCGGACAGTTAGAGCATTGCTTTGCTGATCCGGCAGCTTCTGCAGCTTGTCTTGTTCCAGATGTATAGGTGTTAACTTTCCTCTGGAGTGAACTAGGCAGGCCGAGAGAGGGATCATGCTGCATGGGTAACACATGGTTTCTTTATTTTAGCCCAGGCTTTGTGCTATAGAGAGGCAATAACTCCATCCCCGGTCTTAACCGGTCTCGGAATCAAAGCGAGAAGTAACTATTGGCCTTAACAGCTACACTCGCCACCGCCATGGGTAGTAGTTATTAAGCCTTTTTGAAGCACAGTGTACCAAACTATCGTCTGTCAAGACGGAAAGGTGCCAATGAGACAATTCTCATTTTTAATGCGTTATTAATCTCTCTAGATGTTAATACTGATTTCATGCCGTTGAAAGCATTTTTTGCCATTCCTATTCTCTTTTTGATTTCCATTTCACATCTGCCATCATCAGATATTATATGTCCAAGATAAGAGAAACTTGTTACTTGTTCTAGTATCTGCCCGTTTACTGTGATGTTCATTGATGACCTTTCCTTTTCACTGCTAATTATCATAGTTTTTGTTTTTTAGATGTTAATATCTAAGCCACATTCTGCACTGTGCATGTTTGCCTCTTCCATTAGGTCTTGCAACTCTTGCTCACTTTCTGCTAGTAACACGGTGTCTTCAGCAAATCTAAGATTGTTTATGATTCTTCCATTGATGCTTAGTCCAGGCATTTTGACTTGTTTAAAAATTATTTCTGAGTATAGGTTGAAGAGGCTTGGGGACAGTACACATCCCTGCCGTACTCCTCTTTTTATCTCTATAGGCGACGAATAGTTATTACCGCATCTAATAGATGCAACTAGTTCCCAGTACAAGTTACTAATAAGTCTGATGTCATTTCCGTCTACTCCTATATCTTGAAGGCACGTAATTAGTCGTTCATGTTGTACTCTATCAAAATCTTTCTTGTAGTCTATAAAACAAACATTATACTGTTTTGAACTTCTATATATTTTTCAATTAACATCCTCAGACAGATAATTGCTTCTCTGGTGCCGCTGTTTTTGCGGAACCCTTATTATTCTTCAGCTACTTCCTCATCTATTTTATGTTGAATTCTTTCTAGTATGACCTTGAGTAATATCTTAGTTATGTGGCTCATTAAGCTAATAGTTCTGTAATCCTCACACTCAACAGCTCTTGGCTTCTTCGGTAGTGTGATGAAAATGGATGTTTTCAAGTCCTTGGGATGTACCCAGTATTATATGTATCATTACATAATTCTGTGATAGTTTCAATGCCAAAGCTGGATGAGGATTTTATCATCTCTGTTGTTATCTTGTCAGGATCTGCAGCCTTTCCTTCTTTCATCTTTTTAATAGCCGTTACTATTTCAGCCATTAATAATTTGGTCCATCTTGAGTATTATACAATTTTGGTCTATTGACCCTGTTTGTCCCAGTATAAATCTTCTGTGTACTCAGTCCATCTTTTTATTATGTCAGTGTTATTAATTATAACTCTCTGATACAACCGTTTCCTGTTATATTATTTTTCTTCTTTGTAAATATTTTTATGTTCATGCAATTCTTTCGAGTTGTATTTTATTTCCAGATCCTGGTCAAGGTGGTTAAAAGCGAAAAATGGGCAGAGGTGTGTCAAAGAGTAAGCACAGACAAGTCACTGAAATTGTTCTGGCGACTACATAAAAGCATGAGTGGTGTAGTCAAGAAAAAGAGCATTTCTGACTTCCAAGGAGCTGACCTCATCTGGCAGAGGACTGACGAGGACAAGGGCAAAGCCCTATTTGAACGCTACCTTGAGCAGAGCAACCAGACAGACATGGGAGGCCGAAATCTGGCCAAGGAGGTCACCTCAGACAGATGCAAGGCCCAGAACACTTCGGATGAAGACACAGTGACAGTGAAAGAAATCAAGGCTGTGCTTCGACGATCAAAAAACAGTGCTCCAGGTCCTGATGGCATAAGATACGACGACATAAATAGGTGTACCGACAATGAGCTAGAGATACTAGCAGACATGTACAACAACAGTATAGGGAGTGCTAGCATCAAGGAGGAATGGTTACACAGCTATCTGATTCCCTTGCCGAAGCCTGACAAAGACCACACAAAAATTCAGGGATATCGAATTATAACCATGCAGAATACAATAGGCAAGCTGCTGGAGAAGGTAATTGCCAGGAAAATATCAAGCCAACTAGAGAGGCAAGGTGTTTTCCCACCTACCCTGGGTGGGTACCGTCCAAAAAGAGAAACCTGGACCAATGCAGCAGTCTTTGCCCATGATGTCTATGAAGGTTTCCACTCAGGCACTGAAACCGTTGCTGCAGCGATTGATCTTGAGGACGCATACAACAGAGTACCACTGGATTTTTTAATGTTTCAGCTTCTTGAACTAAACTTAAGTCCATTCCTCCTTAGTTGGATCGCTGCAGCCCTCTTCCAACGGAAAGTAGTTTTTAGATGTGGCAGTTGGACTTCGGAACCAACAACATTATATCCTGGCCTACCACAGGGATCACCATTATCTCCGGTACTGTTCAACGCCTACACAGTGAGAATCACCAGTGAGCAGATCACTGGACCTGGCAGGACATTGTCATATGCCGATGATGTTTTAGTGTATCGTCAGGGTAAGGATAGAGAGGAGGTTGCTGTGGAACTACAAACCGAACTCAATCGCATAAGTACTTGGTGTGATGAAGCTGGGGCAATGGTCAACCCAACAAAGGCAACAGTGACTTGGTTCTCGTTGAATAATCATATTGTCAACACTCCAACACCAACTGTAATGCTGTGTTCAGAGACGGTGGAAAGAACGCAGGCAATGAATTACCTGGGGATACGGTTTGATCGAAGCCTTGCTTATAATGTTCACATAGACCAGGTGATAACAAAGGCCAAGCAGGGGTTGACAGCGATGCGGGTGATGGCGGCAGCAAACTGTGAGCAGCGCCATCTATGTCTTCTGTACGAGGGGCTGGTCATGTCTGTTTTGGAGTATGCAATGGCAATCCTGACTCTCAGCCATAAGCAGATAGAAAGGATGGAAAGGATACAGAATGAAGCTATGCGCATTATTCTTGGATGTACAAGAGATACAGCATGCAGGGCGATGCGCTACATTCTTGATTTTCCAACCATTGAAGAGAGAATACAAGTTTGCAGGGCACGTGCCTACCTCAGAATTAACGCAAACACACAACATCCACTGCATAGTGAAATTAGGAAGGTGAAGGGCAGCAGGTTAAAAAGAGGACGGTCGTGGATGGGTCAAGCCGAAGACATTCTTCAACAGGTGTGTTCACTTGAGGACTTAGAACCTGGCGAGGAGTGGGTGCAAGTGCCAACAGACTTCTGCACATCCTTTTCAGTTTGCATCCAACTAGATAAAAAATGCAGACAAGAAAATCCGGCTGCTGTTGAGGCTGAAGTACAAGCGTTGATTTTCGAGAATTCGCTAGACGGTGACGCGGTCATCTACACAGATGGGTCGGTCGTCCGACATGTGAGAAGCTCATGGGCCTTTACAGCTCGGGGCGGAGGGAGAATTGTGAAGGAGGAATCTGGTGCTTTCACTGAAACCACAAGTAGCCTGACCATGGAAGTCATGGCAGTAAGTAAAGCAATAACATGGCTCGAGACACAGACATTCACTAGGGCTTGTTTCCTTAGCGACTCAATGAACATGATCAAGAGGATAGAGGAGGGGTCGATCCGAAGAGAATGGTTGCTGCCTCTGAAGCGATCTCGGCTGGCAAAGATTAGTTTCATCTTCGTGCCAGGGCATGCGGGAGTACAAGGAAATGAGCGGGCTGACAAGCTCGCAGGTGAGGCTACTGTGGAGGGTGGACGCGCCATGGACCAGGCTGACATTCTGAATGCTCTACGAGAAGTGAGACTTTTGCGAGAACCAAGTGATGACTGTGAATCTACAACAATGGCCAGACTGCGAGAGCAGCAAATTAAAAGAGGGGTGGCTAAAGAAGAAGACTACGCAGGAAGCCAAAGAAGATTGATAAACCAACACAGAACTGGCGTCGTTAGCCGCTACACGCTGCGGGATTTGCTGAGGAGGGGATCCGAGCACTTATGGACTGAATGGTTCGATGTGCAACGAGGATGATCTGTCGACTAACTAACTAACTAACTAACTAACTAACTATCTATCTTTTACATATCGCAGTCAAGCTGTAATGCATTGCATTTACATGACGTCGCAGTCAGCCCCAACATTGTTTGGTTGTTCGTGTGCCATCATGATTTGCCGTGTCTTCGCACGACCAAATGTATACTTCGTACTATAGCCATATGTCTATCTTTTACATATCACAGTCAAGCTGTAATACATTGCATTACAGGATGTCGCAGCCAACCCCACCATTCTGTGGATGAACGTGCTTCCTAGGCAAGTTTGCAGATGTTTTTCTGAACGAACGACACCCATTTCATGTGCGCATGTGTGTGCGTATGTTGCCTCACAATGAATCACACATTTAAAAGCATTGTAACTCTTAATACTGATCTCACCTGAATTTGGTAACAGGAAATAAAATCACGTAGCTCAGTGAACAGTTCCACATATTTAATTCTGCGTTATAAAGTGGTATGGTACAATACAATCATGTAGTAATATAGAGCGCCCTTGACGCAGGGTCGGCATCTATTTAACATATCTACGAATGATCCTATCTCACAATGTTCTGTTCACATTGACGCCTAATTTCCATTCCACAGTTCCGTCGTTCATAATTCGCCTAGGTTTCTGTTCCCAGTTCATCCATATATGGCTTCTTATCAACAAATTCCTCGTCCTGTTGTTCACTTGCAGATCATCATATCATTGCATCCAGATATCCACTTGACACAGAATTTGGAAAACATAACCACTTGGTAACAGGCCTTCACAACGTCTGCCTCTTTGTTGTCCTATGACGTCTCGTATCTCTCTTGGTTTCCTTGTTCATCATCCACTTTGGTGCATCCTTATGCAAAATCCTATAATCCTTTTTCTGTATCTACTTTTGGCGTGTTCATCATATGGCATTATGCCCCCCCCCCCCCCCCGACAAAAATGATAAAATCATTATATATATATATATATATATATATATATATATATATATATATATATATATATATATATATATACATACATATATATACAATCTGTAATTATGCCTCATAACCTTCCTACAGCATACGTTATAACAATTGCTGAATAAGATCTTATTGGTCGCGTTACCCACCCTAAAAAAATAAAGTTATATGAAGGACACACCCTCCTGTCCAAACCACCGTTGGACGTCGTATGGCCCCGTCCCATGGGTAGGTCGTTCCAACTAATTTTCATTTGTCCCTACCTTTTCCAAATGGACAAGTGTCGTCACTCTAGGTAATACCCGGAGTTGTGGACGAGGGTAGTAATTGGGTACCACGCACTCCATATCAGTTGCTGCTGAATGTTGTCGCTGCTCATGCATTTCCTACTTGTTTTTCCATCAAATGTCTGTAGTTAAGGTAGACGCCATTGCTTTTCCTTATGCACAGAGATACTTTCGAGATATTTTCCATTATTATCAAATGTGGATATCTCAGAACTATTAATCAATCTTAAATTCAATTATTAACTGTTATTAACTAATGAACCATTTATTACAACTTTAACTATTCTAATATCATACTAATTAATACAACACAGTTAACTATTTTAATAATTAATTAAGTAATTTTATATATATATATATATATATATATATATATATATATATATATATATATATATATATATATATATATATATATATATATATATATATATATATATATATATATATATTATAATAGTATTCACATAATGTTATTGTTAAACACACAATGTTTCTACCTAGATACTTAGGTATATTGTTCCTTCGCCTGCATCTTCATATCCGCACATTAAGAAATATGTCGTCCGAATAGCTCATAGTGACATATAGTTCAACATGAACTCTAATGTCTTTCACTTGGTAGCTGCATTATGTCACCCTGCCAAAATTGACAAATCGACATATGTATCTATCCGACCAAATTATATACTTGTAATAATAATAATTACACAATTGATGATTGTTATATACAATGTTATTTAACCAGGTGCTATTGTAGCAGAATGAATATCCTATCTGTTATTAGCTTAGGTGTGCAAGATTAGAGCACGCTTGAGCATCCTGATAGAACAGTAAGAAGGATGCTCAAGTCGTGACGTAGGTTGTTTTGGGTAGTTACCGCTAAAGCCGAGACGAGACAAGACAACATCATATTTAGTGGTCTCTGGATTTTTTATCGGCCATCATGAACCAATAAACCTGTTTTAAAATGAATACATCAGAACTTACTTGTTGATCATCTGTACCAGTATTGTTACAGATGGATTATTGGCGCCGCACCCAGGATTCGATTTTTGCTTGGATGTCGTGTATAACGTGAAGTACGAGAACCAACATGCCACAGCGGACTTTCATGAAAAATTTGTTACCAACTTGCTGAGGTATGAGTCAATAAATTTTTAAGACATTCATTAAACAAAAAGTTCAAAACCGGACCACTTTTAATTGAGTTAAAGTCAAAATGAAGCATTTTTCGGACTACCTAAATTAAAGTCATACATATCAAGATTTTTGGATGGAGCCATCTTCATAACATGGTTGCCTGTGGAGTTTTACTAAGCTGTTTCTTATCATAACTACTTGAAGTAACGTGATTTTGTCAACATGCTATGAAGTTTGACCTGCCATTATTACAGCCGTTGGTTAACCTTGCGTTTGAAGGTCAGCCAGTTACATACTAGGACTGTCCAGGTCCAGGAGCAAAGAAATCTCAAGACAGTTATAAACAACTCGAATTAAATGGAGAACTCGTTTTGAAGGAGCTGTTATCTTCCGTATATCAAGATCACTTAGGACGAACTCAAAAGCCGTTATACTCATTGAACCTTGACCTTGAGTATCTGAAGAAACACGAGAGGAGCTTATATTGAGACAAGCCTATTGCTCCTTCGTTTGGAAATTACGAGAAAGTACAGTCGTGTTTGCTCATCCTGAACTCTAGCATATCAGAATGTTTTTGAACAACCAAAGCGAAAACCTCAATAGGGAACCTATTGTTGCTGAAGAGGGGACCCAAATTAAATCGCTTTATCGAGCTAGAGCCGCTTTCAAGTCGACGCCTTGAAGAGCCCTGTTAGGGTGAAAAGAAATCTCAAAACTGGTAGGGGCCCGTCCAGGGGCTGAAAGTAGCGAAACCTGAGACGTTGGAAGAAGGATGTCACTGAAGTTACGTAATCGTTTGGATGGCTTCAAATAATACGGACTCCAGACGTTTGTGTTATACGTGAACCGTGGCAAGGAAAATTTTCAGCTAACGTACGTGAATTCACTTTTCTCTTGGATCAAGGGAAGACATGGTTGACGGTAATTAGTTAAAGTGTAACTGCTAGGAGAATGTTTTTTAATGTGATTTAAACAAGATCATTTAGATAAATTCTTATAAATGTGACTTTGCTTGTATAAGTGTATAGTGAAATATTTCAGCATGGCCGAAGAACAAAGTTCACTGGCACAAGTTTTGACTGGGGTAGGAACGGTAATAGGTAAACTCAACACAGTCATGAAACAACAAGGAATGGCAGCTGAAATTGTTAAATTTAGCGGACAGGCGAAAGATTTTAAGAAGTGGATAACTTCAATAGAGAAACATGCATATTTGGTGTCAGCATCAGATGAAGAAAAAATGAAACTTGCTTATCAGACGGCGACAGAACCGGTTTCTGATCATATCAGAAGGAAATTAGAAGCTAGGGTAGATGAGACATGGGAACACTTCAAGGACGATTTGGCACATAAATACGCTGAAATCACAGACCCCCAACATGCGTTTTCAGTGTTAAGACAATCCAAACAAAACACTGGAGAAACTGTACAATTGTTTAGTGATAGGTTGATTAACCTGGCTGAAGAAGCATTCTTAGGACAGAACGTACGAGGAGAAGAGGTGGAGCGGATGTTGGTCGGGATTTTTGTAGATGGTATAAAGTCAGACTGGACTGAAATTTAAGCTGATGAGGGAAAATCCTGAGAGGTTATCACAAGCTGTAGATATAGCAGTACAAGAGGAGAACTTGAGACGTAGATTTAGATTGAGAGTAGGACGAGAAATAGGAACCAGTCGAGAAGACAGGATTGAAGAGCCCATGGAGATAGGACAAACAAGGTTCGGATGGAATAGGAGAGGAGGTATACAGACATTACAAGGAAGTAACAGAAATGCTTATGATGGAAGAAGACAAATGAGAAATCCTACAAGTGAGACGGTAGGTAACACAAATAACACAAATATAGTCTGTTGGGGTTGTGGCCAAAGGGACACATTTTTCGCTTCTGTGGTAACAGGCGTGTCCAGTCGAATACACAAAATAGAAATGGCAATAGCAGATTAAATAGGAATGTTGAAGATAGACACAGAAGTTTTACAAGTCCAAGAACGCAGGAAAACCGGCGCCCTACCTATTAAATAGGACCTGTAGTAGGAGGGAAAATAACAAGGTCCCAAGATTTAAAGAATATTTTAATAACAGGTATAGTAGGATGAGTAGGGAATGCTTTCAACTAGATGAAATCAAACAGTTTACAGAGAATAAAACAGATCCCAGCTCATGTATAATAGAAATAGGAAAATATAGAGTTCGTACATTAATTGATTCGGGAGCTCAGGTTAGTGTAATCAAAGAAAGTTTTTTATACAAAATAATGAGAAATTGCAGAATATTTAGGAGTCATAATAATCTTCACTCTGTTACAGGACAAAATTTACAAGTAGTTGGCCAAACAATAATAAATCTTAAATTAGGGGGAATCAACATAAGACATCTTTTCCATGTAGTGAAAGATTTAAATAGAAATATGCTTATAGGTAGAGATTTTCTAATAAAAAATGGTGTAAGACTTATGTTTGATCTACATAAATTAAAATTCAAGGACGTGTACGTAGATTTAGAGGAGGACATGCATATATCAGCACTGGTTAGAGTTAAAATGTCTACGACGTTAAAACCACAGTCGATTAATTTGATACAGGCAAAGGTAAAAAGAAATCCGTATTATTTAGTAGGACACACAGTTAGAATCACTGAATTGCAAAGGGAGGTAATTGATGAGCCTGGTCTAGAAGTTCCGGATGGAATAATATCATTAGATAAACACTTAACTTTTCCAGTAATGATTATTAATAACACAGGTAGAGAAATTAAATTATACAGAGGATGTGTAATAGCCAAAGTAGAACATGATATTAATGACATATTAGCAACAGATAGAGTAGAAATGCCGAGAATAAATTATTCAGAAACTCCTAGTGAAAGAATTAATAACAGACACAGACGCGAAAGAAAAGGGAACGTGCAGAATGATGAATTGATCCATCCATTCAGAAGACATACATCCCAAATACATTCAGTAGACAAAATAACAAGAGAACAAGAATTGTTAGCACAGTTAAAAACTCCACTAGAAAATAAGAAAGTATTAGAACAACTTATAAAAGAGAATCAGGATGTGTTTGCAATCAATGACTTAGAATTGGGAAGGACAAAAACAGTTACGATGGAAATAGATACTGGAGATCATCCACCAATCAGTTTTAAACCATTCAGAACTCATCTAAGGAATAGAGAAATTGTTGAAAAAGCAATAGAAGATATGTTAAAAGCGGGAATCATAACAAGATCTAAATCAGAGTGGTCATCTCCGATAGTAATTGTGACCAAGAAGGATGGGAGTCATCGCTTTTGCTGTGACTACCGGGCGTTGAACAAAATCACTAAAAATGTAGCGTACCCATTACCGGTGATTGACGATATTTTAGGCTTACTTAATGGGTCTACTTTCTTTACCACGTTAGATGCAAGATCAGGATTTTGGTGTATACCTATGTCCCAAGATGCCCAAAAGAAGAGTGCTTTTTGTACACACGCAGGTTCTTACGAATTCTTACGAATGCCTTTTGGAGTACGTACGGCGCCCTCTTATTATATGCTATTAATAAATCAAGTATTAGAGGGTATGCAAAAGTTTGCATTGGCATACATAGATGACATTTTGATTTATACAGCAGGAGACGTACAAGATCACCTAAAACATGTAAAATTAGTATTCGACAGATTAAGAATACATGATGTTAAACTGAAGCTCAGTGAATGCGAATTGTTAAAAACAGAAACAAAGTATTTGGGGTATATTATTAATAGAGACGGAATTAAACCAGATCAGGATAAGGTAAAGGTTATTAGAGAACTACCTCCTCCAACTAACGTAAAGGAAATTCGTGCGTTTATCGGAACCTGTGGGTATTATCGTCGTTTTATTCCAGGGTTCTCAAAAATAGCAGAGCCTATTACTAACTTAACTGGCAAATACGCTAGATTTAAGTGGGATGATGAATGTCAAAAAGCGTTCGAGTTTTTAAAAAATAGCTTAACAGTAGTGCCACTATTGACATATCCAGATTTGAATAAACAGCTAATATTATATACAGATGCTTCAGATAATGCTATAGGAGCGTGTTTGGTTCAACCATATGAAGGAAAAGAATCTGGAATACCAGGGGTTAAAAATGAAAGGCCAATCTATTTCTTATCACATAAACTTAGCAGGTCTCAGCGCAAATGGTCGACTATTGAGAAAGAAGCTTATGCTATTCATTATGCTCTTCAGAAACTTAACTATTATCTACATAACGCAAATTTCATCATTAGAACTGACCACATGCCTTTAAAATCTTTATTAGAAGCTCCAGTGCAGAACAGAAAAATACAGACATGGGCGTTGAATCTACAGGGATACAATACTAGAATAGAATACATACCAGGTAGGAACAACACATGTGCAGATTTATTGTCTAGAATTCCGTATCCACAGTCATCAGGAAACACGGAAGACGAAGGTGAACCGGAAATAGACGACCGAAACTGGCAAGTAAATATATTAGATTCTGCCATAATAAATAGAGAAGATTTTGAGAGTTTACCGTCGGATCAAGAGTCTGAACCTAGAGCAGAAGACCCACATTTAGCACAATTTAATATGAAAGAAGAACAAGAATTAGATCCAAAAGTTTTAGAAATAAAACAGAAATTAAAAGAAACGGATGAGAATAAGTATAAGAAGAATTATTTAGTGTTGCAAGATGATGACCAGTTATATTACATGAATGAAAGAAACGAACAGTTAAGGAAATATATTCCAAAACATTTGGAAGGTGAAGTTTTAAAGGCGTATCATGATGAGAATGGTCATCTCGGTCGTGATAAGTTAGTAAAAGCACTTACGAATAAATATTATTGGCCGAATTTATTCAAAACTGCTTGTAAATACGTCGATACCTGTGAAAAATGTAGATTAAGAAATATGAAAACAATCAAATGTCCCTTACAGGATACTGATATTCCACAATTTCCAATGCAGAAAGTGAGCTTAGATATATCAGGTCCTCACCCTAGAACACTATCGGGGAATGTATATCTAATTCATATGGTAGATATCTATAGTCTGTGGCCGGAAGTTTATGCAATCCCAGATAAGAGCGCAGATACTATCATTAATATTTTTTTACAGGAATTCATACCAAGATTTAGTTGCCCACAGATTGTACTCACGGATAATGGTAAAGAATTTGTGAATAAGAAATTTGAAAAGTTATTAAAAGATTTGAATATAAACCATATAAAGACCTCATACTATAGACCTTCTTCAAATGCTAAGAACGAAAGACAACATAGAACATTGTACGACATTATAGCAAAGATTGTCGATGAACATGAAAAAGATTGGGATCTATTCCTGGGACCTGCGCTTAGCGCTATACGCACAAATCAAAATGAGAGCACAGGGTTTTCACCATTTTATTTATTACACGGGAGAGAGCCAATACTACCTATCGACAATCTGTTAAAACCAAGACGTAAATATATGGGGGAAGATTTTCAAGAAGTCATTATACAAGAAATGCATAAAGCGCATGTAAGGTTAAAGAACAATATAATTAAAGCTAGAGAAAGACAGAAAAGGTACAGAAACGTGAATACAAAATTACAGGAATTCAAAGTAGGTGATAGAGTTTATTATAAGAAGCATAGAAGGAACTCTAAGTTTGATGCTCGTTGGGTTCCAGGTTATTACATTTTAGAAAAGTTAGGAAATGTATCATACAGTATAAAGAACCAGATCACGGGACATATAGCAAGGGCACACGTAGAGCACTTAAGAAGAGATAATGATGATAAGGAAAACAATAATTATAATAATAATTATTATTCAGACGCCGTATACTTAGATGAACAAGTCGTCAGAAGAGCTACAATACCCCCAGATTTTAAAAAAGATCCAGTACAAAGTCAATTAATAACAACTCCAGTTTATGATGATACTCAGGAACAGACAATACCGAAAACGCTAATAAAAGAAGAAAAAAATAAGTATGAGGGTTATTATGATAGTGTAGAATCTATGGAAGAAGAGATAGATGCTCCATTTAAAAATACTAGACAAGCAGCGAAAAGGAGAATAGAGAGACAGAGAGAAAAAGAAGTGAAAAGACAGAGAAGAATTAGGGAAAATTCATCAAGCGACGAATATATACCCCTATTAGAAAGGTCGTTAAGAAACGATGATAAAAAAATTAGATTGGATATAGAAAAGAAAAGATTGGCAGCTGCTAGTAATAGACATACAGATGAAGAAGAAATGGATGAAAATTCAGAATCCAATAGTAGTATGGAAGAAAGTAATACTTTACATGAGGAAGAAGATATTGATGTGGAGATAGCACTTATTCAAAGAAACTTGGAGTTACTGAAGAAATGGAAACATGGGAGATAAATTGATAGGAAATACTGCAGATAGCAAGATATAAATTTGATGATTTAAAAAAAAAAGGAAAGTGATATTTGATGATGTATATGACACATTTGTTATAGAAAAGGGTTCTATTGATACTTATATTGAGTGTCTTGAGGAGTAGACATGACACTATATATTTAGGTATTAAGATAGCTAATATGGATGTAAATTCGAGTGTGGTATATTTTACTGTAATTTTATTGCCAATTGATTTTATGATTTGACTTCTTGAGTTTTCTTAAATAGATAAATAAGTTATTGTTAGTCCATAAAAGAGACTAACAATGGATAGGATGTATGTTATATTATTCTGAAATATGTTTTTCTTTGAATGAGTTGATACCTTTATTTGATATGAGGGGAAAGATAAATGATGTAGTAAAAACTTGGGGGGGGGGGGGGGGGGGTATGATGTCCTGTTGTGATTTTATTTCGCTTAACTCATAATTTAAGTGAATTGTCTTGTGTGTTGAATAAGAATTACCTTGTTTATAAATATGTTAGAAATTAGTTAAGTTAAGTTTAATTTACAAACAGTTATGGTTTTGTCCAGTATAAAAACAATACACGGGGCTTTATATAGAGCCCTTCGTTCAGAAAATAGTTAATAAACTACTGAGGTCTAGTAGAGAGACACATTCTCTTTGTGAATAATAGGTTCATGGGTATATTCTGTTAGCAAGTTTGCTGTGATAATCAGCATAGAGAGGTTGATGATATGGCTATGAAGTGTTGGAAACATATGCCGGGGTTACTACACAAATAAGATGGTTATGGGGAAGTTAAAAATAGGAGCTGCATTAAAGTCAGCATTGATTGAATATATATGGATTGGATGCCATATTATATACGTGAATAACGTTTAAAGATGCTGTGATAGTGAAACAAATATAAGAAGTTGGTTGATAGAGAATAGATAAAAAGGGGGCTGTGAATGGCAGTGCATAAGGTTGGGTATATGGGTTAGATAAACAAGGAGGCGTGTCATGGGATGTGAGGGGGCAAAATATAGGAGCTGTGATAAACAGCGTTAATTAATTTAAAATGTTCATGGAATATGAACATTGTTTCATGGTTGAAGGTGAGATAAGTGAAATATAGACAAGGTTGTGGATGGCAATATAAATATTGAGTATATAAAAGAAAACTTGGATCAACTTAATTTATAATGAACAGAGATGTAATTTCATAAGATATATTTTTGAAAAACTTTCTATAAAAGTTTTTTCGTTTGCAAGAGAGGTAAATGTGATTGTTGTTGACTATTTCTTTATACTTTTCATAAATTGGGTGCGCACCCCTTCTTTACCCTTTTTTCCTAACTACATTTTTTCTGTCTATCCTGTGTTGTGTGGAGAAAGAATGAGAAATTTCATAATGTCAAGTGTATACTAACGATTATTACGAGCCATTCTTATGATATATAAATTTTGTAAAGAAACTTTGAAGAGCCAGAAACGAAGAAGAAATATAACTTCATAGTGGTTTGCTATGTGGCACGGGAATGAGGTACAATTAGAAGGAAATATTTACTTAAGGTAGAGTTAGTTTGGGGCTTAGAGAAATTATGGGGGGAAGGAGAGAAGGTGTAGAATAAAGGGGTTAGGAGTTAAGACTTTTGAAGAAGAAAAGTCTTTTTAAAGAAAGGGAGGTGTAGCAGAATGAATACCATATCTGTTATTGGCTTAGGTGTGCAAGATTAGAGCACGCTTGATCATCCTGATAGAACAGTAAGAAGGATGCTCAAGTCGTGACGTAGGTTGTTTTGGGTAGTTACCGCTAAAGCCGGGACGAGACAAGACAACATCATATTTAGTGGTCTCTGGATTTTTTATCGGCCATCATGAACCAATAAACCTGTTTTAAAATGAATACATCAGAACTTACTTGTTGATCATCTGTACCAGTATTGTTACAAGTGCAGGCCGACGGCAGCACTCAGATATATAACAGAGAACCAACCTCTGTCATAAGGCCGGGGAGCTCATCACATCGGTCTGAGTCATGGTAAGACAAGGAAAGACTAGAGGAAAAGGGCAGAAACCCAGTATATACCCTAGTGGAAGATCCTACCATTTGACATTTCCCCAATCCACCCAACCATCCTCAATCTCCCTAAATATTATCCCACTAAATTGTCCTTAACTCACTGAGTTAAATGATATCACCAGCTAGTTTAAGCTACGTGATAGACTACTGTTGCCGACGCTCTTATAATACGTTCTATCAACGCACATTACTACACTCGATTCCTAAGAATAATCTAATGTAGATCTATTTAATTAAATACCATATAGTTATTCCTGTTTGAGATGGAGACTACGAAATCACACACTGGATAGATGTCCGCCGATATAAAACAATAATAGACACTATATTCTCTCTCCAGAAACAAACTAGGAATACTGCACACGTCCGTATCGCTTCACAACTTTTGGTCGACTACCATCAAAGTTGTTTATCCAGACTCTTTCAATACTGTATCTGAATGACGTCACAAAACTATCTAGACACTAGGCGTCTAGAAGCTATTTATCTCTCTTCGTTTCCGACTTAACGTAAACAACTGACTGGCTGTCCCCTTCATCTGGGAAATCGTCCCGGTACTTCAAAAAGTCCCGCTAACCTGTAATCTGGAGACCTGTTTTCCCCCACAACAAATGATCTTGCCGACTTTTACCCAGAGAGTCTGTTTATCACATCAAAAGGATGGCCGCCGCCTGCAGACGAATGGCGCGACAGTCCTTCCTCGATCAACAACACATCAAAGAATGACGGCTGCTTGCAGACGCATGTCGTGACATATCTTCATCGATCGACAACTTCAAGATATTACGTGACATAGGCCCCCTCCTAAGAGAGTAGTCCGCATCAACTCTTTCTTATTGGAGGTTCGATCCAGATTATCTATTCCTCTTCTTTAGGAGCTGGACGTCTAGACAGGAAATCAGCTCCAACATTTTCCTTCCCAGGTATATACTCCACCGTGAAGTGGTAGGGATGAAGCAGCAACGACCACCGCATCAAACGGGCGTTGAGCTTCTGAGAAGTGGCCAGGAACATCAGGGGTTGATGATCCGACTGGACCTGAAACTGAACTCCATACAAATAGGGCTGGAAGATTTTGCACAGCCCATACGAGAGACAAACTCTCTCTCTCTCTCTCTCTCTCTCTCTCTCTCTCTCTCTCTCTCTCTCTCTCTCTCTCTCTCTCTCTCTCTCTCTCTCTCTCTCTCTCTTTCTTTCTCTCTCTGGACGGTCGAATAATTCCTTTCAGCCGGGAGAAGTTTCTTGCTTGCGTATGCCACTGGTTTCAAAACCGAAACATCGTCTTTCCCTTCCTGTAACAAGGCTGCCCCAATTCCAATCCCACTCGCATCCGTTCTCCACACGGCTTGGAAAGGTCGGGGAGTTGTAAAGCAGGTTTGCTGACCAAGGCCTCCTTCAACTGACTGTAGGCACTCTCGCACTCGGGTGTCCATACGATTGGATCCGGCAATCCCTTTTTCAAGGTTTCCGTTAATGGAGCTCCCAGTTCAGTGAAATGCGGGATGAATTTCTGGTAAAACCCACACAACGAGAGAAAGGATCGCACATCCTTCTTCGTTTTTGGCCTTGAAACACGTCTGATCTTTTCTAGGTTCTTCTCCTCTGGGACAATTTGTCCTGGAGTGATGTGATGGTGTGACCTAGAAATTCCAGAGTCTGGTAACCAATCATGCACTTGGTTGGGCGAGCGGTAAGCCCTGCTTCCATGAGCCTATTGAAACTCTCTCCAAGGATTGCAGATGGTCATCCATGCTGTCACTAGCAATCAGTATATCAACCATGAACGAGATCATGGACGGATCCTGTAAGGGATCTAGCAAGTTCCTCATCATGCGAGTAAACACACTAAGTGCATTGCTGAGTCCAAGGGGCATGACCTTGAATTCGTAGTGTCCACTGGGAGTACTGAAAGCTAACAGGTGTTGAACCTCTGGTTTGAGCGGGATCTGATAGTAACCCCGACTCAGATCCACTTTTGTGAAGTACCTAGCCTTATGGAGCCTAGCGAATAACTGAGTTGGATTCGGCAAAGGTTCCACCTGAAATTGAGTGTGACTGTTCAGAAGTCGATAGTCTATACACAACCGGTGTTCTCCACTTGGTTTGCGTAACAAAACCACCCCTGCATTATATGGGGATGTGGATGGCGCAATCACATCATCTTTCAGCAGTTTCTGTATTTCCTCCTCCAGGGCCTTTTCTTTAGAGAATGGCACTGGGTAAACCTTTTGGCGAACAGGCTCTTGTGTGGTCAAGGTCATATCGAACTCAACCAACCTCGTTCGTCCTGGTTTATCAGTCAGTATCTGCTTATGAGACTCGAGAACCTGGGTAATCTTTTCCCTCTCCTAGGAAGTCAGATCAGGGTTCACCTGCACATTCCTATATGTTTCCTGGTGTACCAGTGGATATTCCCTGCCCTCGTTAGTTCCCGTTTCAGTCTCCACTGCGACTGCCATTGCCATAAAGTGGGCTGTTTTGTCTCCGGGTCTCTCCTCGTACTTCCGCAAGAGATTAATATGGAAAATCTTCGACTTTCCCCAGATCTGGATCTGATAGTTGGTTCTGGAGACCACCCTTTCCACGGGAAATGGTCCTTGCCAACCTATTTCCAGTTTGTTGGTTTCCGTTGGGAGTAGCAACAAGACTTTGTCTCCCACCTCTGTCGCATGTCTTTTTCTGGCCTTTCTCAAGTTCTGAGTCGCCAGAGTCCATCCCTTGTGAAGTTTTTCTTTCAGTTCCTCCACGTATTTATAAGAGGAGATCACTTCTTCTGACGTCCCCTCCTCAGACCAACTCCTCAACATGGCTTCCAATGGTCCCTTGATCGGACGACCAAACAGCAAAGTAGCGGGTGGTAGTCCTGTTGAGCGATGAGGCACTTCCCAATAGGCGTAAAGCGCTGCGGGGATATATTCATCCCACCTATCAGGTTTTTCGTGTGCCAGTTTCCGGATAATTGTCATCAACGTGCCGTTGAAACGCTCTACTTGTCCGTTGGCTTGAGGGTGGTAAGGGCTGGTATGTATATGGTTAGACTGGAACACCCTAAATACCTCCTCCATAAGTTTCCCACAAACCTGGGACCCATTGTCCGTCAGAATCTGATTCGGGAAGCCTAATCTGGTAAAGGCCTCCATCAGTGCGTCAGCCACTCGTTTCGAGTCAATCGTGGTCAATGGTATAGCTTCACCCCACATTGTACAGCAACCCACCATTGTGAGTATATACATGTTCCTCTTCCTAGTCCTAGGAAGTGGACCCACAATGTCGATGGCTACCCTCTCGTAAGGAGAGTTCATGATGGGCATTTCACCCAAGACCACCGGCGCTGTCCAGTGTTTCGGTGCCACCCTCTGGCACTCAGGGCATGACTTCACATACCGACGCACATCACCGGTCAATTCGCTGCATGGTGGCGGCAACACCCATATGCCCACTAAATAAGATGGTATGCCCCATATGAAGAATTTGGGAACGGCAGGCCTTCGGGACCACCAAATGACCGTGTAAGTTGTCTCCATTTCAGGCTCTCATGTAGAGTATCCTATTCTTCATGTAGTACTGCCCCAGTTTTGGTGGATCAGAACTTCTCTGCAGCTTCTTGTAGCAAGGACGTAAGGTTGCATCCTCACTCTGGGCAGTTCGCAACTCCCCCGGCAGTGGGTTAGTGACAATTGCTTCTGCCTGATCAGTTCTCGTCTGAGAGCGAGTCTGAATTGCTCCCATATGGATTGGCTCCCTGGGAATTCCCAGAAAGACATACCGGCAACCGAGGATGACGGGGAAAATGGGATCGGTCAATACAGCGGCCTTGATTGTGTCGGTGACATATCTTGTCCGAATCTCCACTTTGGCGATTGGCAACTTCACTTCATGGCGACAGCACTCTTCTGTGCAGGCTGTATCTCCATGGTCTCACCTGTGAATTGTTCTGGGTGTACCAGATCCGCAGAAATCACGGCCTCCTCGTCCAAGCCAGTGTCTTATAGACACTCAAGTTGTCGGCCGTTAACCTCTGTCAATTCCACTACAGGTGGCTTATCCTGGTCTGGAGTCTCTTCCTCGGCCTCGACTTGTTCGGTGGACTCCACCTTAGGTTCCACTGGGCACACGACGAAATGAGAGTCTCCTGACTTAAACCTGCAGTCTTTAGCATTATGCGTGTTCGACCTGCAGTGTTTGCAATATTTCCCTGTCCTAGATTTTCTCGTGCCGGACTTCGGTGAGCTCTACTGGCCGAGAGCTTCCTTGTCGACCTTAGCATTTTCAGTGGCAACCTCCTTTAAAGCCACTTGACATGCCGCGAAGTGAGGGCTCGTAGCCATCGATTTGCATTCCCTCGTATTGTGAGAGGGTGACTTACAAATCGAACACCACCTCTCCGTCCACTGTATTTTTGGTGAAGAGTTCGAGGTGCCCTTGCTTCCCTCCTTCGTCTTCTCCAAACTCTCCTCTGAAACATATGGTTCCACTTTCTTCGTTCCCGTGCTTTTGGATTTCTTCCGGTAATGTTTCTCCTGACCTTTGGTGTTTGTAGAAAGTTTTTCTCCAGCCTCGACGAACCGTTCTGCCAATTTCGTAACGATGTCAATACGTTCCGCCCCTTGTTCTCCCAAGAATGTCATGAGAGGTTTCGACATTTGCTTTCGCATCTGGTCGACTATCATGAATTCTTCCAGACTCTCATAGTCATGCGCGAACTCAGCCAAATCCATCCACTTATGGGGATAGGATTTCAGACGCAGACTGTAGGTGGCAAACAACTCTCCCGGTTCTCGTTTCGCTGCTCGAAATTTTTTCCGGTAGGTATGTGACGTAACTTCGAAACGTTTCAGCAGAGCCGTTTTCAATTCGTCGTAATTGTTCTCGTGTTCTGGCGGCAGGTGGGAGTAAACCTCGTAACATGTCCCACGTAATCCCTGGGACAACTTAAGACACAATTTGTCACGATCCAGACCCATAGCCACAGACATGGCCTCGAAGCGTTGTAAGTACTGGTCGATCTTCTCTTTGCCTTCTTCATAGACAGCCAAAGGAAACTTCATAGCTTGGTAATTATGTCCACCCATTGGGGGTTGAGTCAGGGAGAGAGGAGCCTCCCACTGCTCCCTCGGTTTCCCCACTAGATTGCCTCTTCAGCTCGAGTTCCCGCATTCGGTTCTCATGCTCCCTTTTCTGAGCTTCTTGTTGAGCTTCCAATGTCTTAGCAGCTTGCTCCGCTTCAAATTTCTTAGCAGCTTGCTCCGCTTCAAATTTCTTAGCAGCTTGCTCAGCTTCAAGTGTCCTAGCAACTTGCTCAGCTTCAAGTTTCCTAGCAGCTTGCTTAGCTTCAAGATTCATAGCAGCTTGCTCAGCTTCAAGTTCTAACCTTTTAGTGGCTTGCTCAGCTTCCATTCTTTTAGTATCTAACTCCATCTTTCTTAATACCATCTCGGCCTTCCGATCTTCCCTTTCTGTTTGACGAAAATCTCTCCTTACCTCATGTATGTAATCTGCTAGTGCAGAACCCGACAAGCCCATTCCTTTCCAATTGCCATTAGTTCTGCCATATCTTATTTAAGAGTGGCCATATTTCAGAGAGGTGAGTCAGCAGGTTAAGTGTAAATGTCTCTAAACAATATATAGATATTCACTAGTTAAATTTTATCTATATATTTAACACCACCAGCACAACACAAAACAATCTCTCAATGACAAGAGTAGAATTAGGACCAAAGACCTATGTAGACTTGTGAAGTGTGAACAGGTTAGACAAGTGTCTTAACTCCTATCCACATTCACCCCAGGTGGATCCTCATTAATCTGATGTCACGTCGAGATATCCCGTGTCAAGCGATCCCGTGTCAAGCGATCCCGTGTCAAGATATCCCGTGTCGAGAGGTCCATGTCGAACCCCCAGTAATGTCGTAATATATATGTGTGTCGTCCCTGGGTCGAGGGGAATCAACACCAACATTCTTTTAACCCCATATCATTATCTTGAGGATCTTCTTGATTTCTGTCCACAATACTCCGTCAGTCCCTGGATCACTCTCTTTCTCTCTTACCACTGAACCATGTCCCCTCTCATTCTTTTCCAAAACACACTACACAACACTGGCTCTAACAAAACAACAAATTAGTTTAATAGAGAAAAGTGTCATGTATGTGCAAAGTGTATGTGTAGAATGTCTGTCGTATAATCTAGTGTGTATGTAGAATCAGACCGAATAGCTCAGGAGCAAAGTCTGTTTCACCACTGTACTGGCCACACAACAGCACCATATATGAAGGACAGAAGACCTCACCCAAATGATGTGTCTCTCCGGCCAAGTGTCGACTTCCTCCAATAGCTTTTGGATAGTCCGGATGCCTGGTCATCAATAGTGGAAACAGTCCAATATTGACCATCAATCTAACACACACAGTGTAACTACTCTGTTCATAAAAGTTCTGTGATCAGAGAATCCTAAAAATAATGTTACTGTCACTTTGAAAAACTAAATGTTAGTATTTCACTTTTTGTAGGAATTCCCCAATTGTAACACACAGTGTTAATTGGTAATGATAGGTATTCCCCAATGTTAACACACAATGTTAATTTTCCAGGTATCTATATCTACTAGTGTTCCTGGTACAGGTGTTATTGTCAGTGTCTTGATTTTACTGTGATGAAAACTATCACTTAGGAAAACACACTTATATAATCATCGTTTCCTGCTCAACAGAGGCCAGGTTCCTGCAGACCCTCTGGGTTATGGGCCCAGTGCAAAAGCCTCTCAGTAAACTCTGCCTTCAATAATCGAGTCATGACCATTCTTCTAGCTTGTAGTAAAATATAGTGGAACCTGTTGAAGAGAGAACACACCTGGTGAGAGCAACCCGATTCCAACCTTTATTAGATGAGTGTAGGCCGACGGCAGCACTCAGATATATAACAGAGAACCAACCTCTGTCATAAGGCCGAGGAGCTCATCACATCGGTCTGAGTCATGGTAATACAAGGAAAGACTAGAGGAAAAGGGCAGAAACCCAGTATATACCCTACTGGAAGATTCTACCATTTGACATTTCCCCCATCCCCCAACCATCCTCAATCTCTCTAAATATTATCCCACTGCATTGTCCTTAACTCACTGAGTTAAATGATATCTCACACCAGCTAGTTTAAGCTACGCAATAGACTACTGTTGCCGACGCTCTTATAATACGTTCTATCAACGCACATTACTACACTCGATTTGTAGCAGAATGTATTAGTTAGGTGTGCAAAGCTACAGCACGCTTGAGCATCAGGATGGAATGAGAGGAAGGATGCTCAAGTCGTGACGTGGCTTGTTGTTGGGGTTAGTGAGTAAACACCTAGGACTAGAGAAGAGAAGTCGCCATCAGGATTGAATTGTATTCAGATTTTGTAGTGGCCATCAAATTCAAATAAAGCTTGATTTATATTCACCCAGCAGAACTTGTTAGTCCTCTCTGTGTGCACATTGTTACAGATTCCTAAGAATAATTTAATGTAGATCTATTTAATTAAATACCATATAGTTATTCCTGTTTGAGATGGAGACTACGAAATCACATACTGGATAGATGTCCGCCGATATAAATCAACAATAGACACTATAGTCTCTCTCTCTAGAAACAAACTAGGAATATTGCACACGTCCGTATCGCTTCACAACTTTTGGTCGACTACCATCAAAGTTGTTTATCCAGACTCTTTCAATACTGTGTCTGAATGACGTCACAAAACTGTCTAGACACTAGGCGTCTAGAAGCTATTTTTCTCTCTCCGTTTCCGACTTAACGTAAACAACTGACTGGCTGTCCCCTTCATCTGGGAAATCGTCCCGGTACTTCAAAAAGTCCCGCTAACCTGTATTCTGGAGACCTGTTTCCCCCACAACAAATGATCTTGCCGACATTTACCCAGACAGTCTGTCTATCACATCAAAAGGATGGCCGCCGCCTGCAGACGAATGGCGCGACAGTCCTTCCTCGATCAACAACACATCAAAGAATGACGGCTGCTTGCAGACGCATGTCGCGACATACCTTCATCGATCGACAACTTCAAGATATTACGTGACAAGGTCAAGTCTGTCTTTGAGACGAGAAGCCGTGTCTTCGACTAGTTGTATCATATTGACCTTTTACCCAGAGAGTGGACCTACAGCCGAAGGCTTGATGAACCGACCGGGTCGATATCTGTTGCGTAGTTGTTCCTAAGTTTAGAGGTAACACATTTATACTGGGCGTCGCTTAACTAAGTTTGTATTTCAGTTGTGGGTCAGTTTTCGACCAGGCCCGGCAGTTGTGCCGGAAGACCTGTGCTCTGACCTAGTCAGCTCAGTGGAACAGTCGGGTTAAGCGAATGACCAATACATTCGAAACCCTATCTTAATAATGGTGCACATTAGGGAAATACTGTTCTGATAGAATCTCTCTTGAACAGAGCTGTAATTTGATTCCCCCAATGTATAGGTTCGACATTAGTACTTTGCAATCATTAGCATGTGGTGGTTCGAAACACGTACTTTGTAGTCAGCCTTATGTGACGCGCGAGAACCACAGCATGCGTTTCTCGTTAAGGTGAAACCCAACTATGTAGAAGGCTATAGGCTGTGAGGTGATTATTGCCGCCTAGGCTGGTTGTTATTTAACCGGGCTTGGTCAGAGGGAGGAAAGATATCTTCACACCTTCTAGGGTGAAGATACTGTTCTGATAGAATCTCTCTTGAACAGAGCTGTAATTTGATTCCCCCAATGTATAGGTTCGACATTAGTACTTTGCAATCATTAGCATGTGGTGGTTCGAAACACGTACTTTGTAGTCAGCCTTATGTGACGCGCGAGAACCACAGCATGCGTTTCTCGTTAAGGTGAAACCCAACTATGTAGAAGGCTATAGGCTGTGAGGTGATTATTGCCGCCTAGGCTGGTTGTTATTTAACCGGGCTTGGTCAGAGGGAGGAAAGATATCTTCACACCTTCTAGGGATTTAACCTTGGGCCAGCATAGCGGTGGGGAGACACCCACTCACGTAACGCGTGTATATTTCATCAGTGTTATCCGACTCCACAATTCCTTTGATGAGAAAGGAACAATTTGTCAGGCTGGTCAAACTTTCTATTGTCTCTGTACTTTCACGGAACCAGATTGGTTGGGGTGGTTAATTCCTAGGCAGCAAAAGGAATGTATTCATGTGTTGAGTGTCTATATACATATACATACACCCATACATAACAAAAATCCAGGTATCCGGGGCAGAGGAGTGAAAGCGACAAACACAAGAACACAAAACTCTTCGGTTGTTTGTCTGGTCTTTAATTCAGTATTCAGGTTAGTTACCATTGCAGTCTGAGCATCTTCCAGTAACTTTGGAGGTGTCATAGAATTCTTACCTGAGGTATCCTGCTAGGCTTTTCTACTTTTCTGATGAGAGAGAATGTGATTAAGAAAGATGATTCAGGCCATGACACTCGATGATCTCCATAGGAGGTATGGAACGTTACCATCCTCATGAATGGACCCTACATTATATCTACTAGCTATTAGGTATGAGATGGTAGGGAACGTGTCATCCTATCTACTTTTTACTAGGTATGAGACGCGTGCTGAAAAATTACTGAACTTAAGTTAGGATTACTAAGTGTTGTAACCTAGCCTGTCGGTGGGATATTTCTGGAAGTTCAAACATACCATAATGGTCTGGGCTCGAGGGGCTGACCACGGAAGAGAGGGAGTCAGTGTATGTATATTGATGAAGTATGTATTATGCCACGGTGTGATGGAGTTGTACACCTGTCCTGTTCTTGTTTGCAGGAACCTCTTTGCTGTTAACTGGGCGCTGTGGGCGACTGCCCTTTGTTGTTGCTGATTCCTGTTGGTGGTTGGCTGTCCGCCTTTGATGTGTGATGTGGACTAGTTGCTATTGCTGTTTCGAAGAGCCTCGAAGGCATTACACAGGATCAGGTGAATGTTTCATAACCCTGTGTTTACAAACTGACATTCAATCAAGCACGGACAGAACTCCAGTGGGATGATGAGATCGTCTACCAGACTAATCTAACTGACTACTCAGTTAACTGTTCATGTCTGTTTGTCTGTCAGTTGTCTGTCTGTTCGGCAGAGTCCGAATCTCCAATAAAGATTCTAGATTCGCTTTTAATAAGATTGTTCTCTTATAGTCAGTTAGATGTCTTCATGTATCAACAGTCTTCATCTGAGTAGGGTCGTCCGGGCACCGTCCCGATGGCAATTGGTGTGAGGGTAGACGGAAGTTAATCAAGAACCCCAACTAAAATATAGTTATATCCTTATATACTTAGATCCGGGCCAGTGTTGTCACACCAGATACGGTACTTGCTACTTAACGGTGAATTTGCGCACGGACGAGATGAAAGTAAGCCTGTAGATGACACTAGTCGCCCTATCCTATCTCAAGTGAACCAAGTCGACAGACCGCCACTTTGCAACTGAAGTTCTAGTCAATATGTGTTTTTATTAACTCCGAAGCGAGGGTTCAAAGGTGATAAAGTTCACACATGGTTAAATGTACATATCACGTGACCATAGTTAATCCTAATTGTTGGTTACTCTTGACTGTTTGGCTCGTCCGTGTGTTACTTTTTTTTCGCATATCCTTTACAGGACAAGTTTTACTTACTTTCAGTAGTTTGACATTACTTTCCGAACGACCGGCTCACATACCTCCTTAAGTAACCAGCGCGACGCGATCCGCTACCGAATCTCCCGCAGCTGTGTTTTGTACGTGAGTATACGGGATTAGGATCAACGTCCTTAACACCTTCGCCAGGGAGACCGGCTGTGTGTTACTGGCACCTATAAATAGTTACACTGTAATCTACCATGCTTGACGTAGGAGCGTCTATCTGTCCATACAACTGGAGAGGATAAGGTGGGGGGGAGGAATATAATAATGACAGGATTTTCAATTTTTTGGGTGTCCATCGACAAGGGTATTTGAACTCATCGATAAGGGTATTTGAACTCAATTAAATACACACACACAAATAATAATAATTTCCGGCGGGGAGTCTAACCATAGTCTCCCGCATGAGAGGCGGAGATACTAACCACTACACTACCGAGGACACAATTATATTTCCACAAACATTAATAATGTAGTCAAACGTAGGCCATGTGACCGCCCGTTTGCGAATATGTCACGTCACCAACCGTTTGCGAATAATGCCCCTACATTATTGTCGGATACGTCGAGATTGATGGCTTAACCCCAAAGAGATAAAGGATAAAAACTCCTTTTTCCCAATGTGATCCTGCCCGTTTAATTAATTTAGCTGTACTGACTCAATTGTTTGAAACCAGAAATAGAGTTTTAGAGAACCAAGGAATACTTTCAGGAAATAACTGAAAAAGTTGTATTCCCTTTTAGACCCATATTATCCTTTAAGTGGTTCCTTGCCTCTCCTCTACCAACTAATTAATTATATCTAGGGTAGTTTAAAACAATTTGACTATGACAAGTAAAATGCAATCAATACATGACATGACCTCATTTTTTTTTTTTTTTTTAAATTTAATAAACACAAACATGGATTTTGTAAATTGCATTCAAAATAAATTACAATTTCCTGTCATAAAATAAGGACATGTATATATACCGTAAATATACAGAATTGATGTGCCAATTATAACAGCTATATTTTTCCAAGTGGCATGTACTGCTAATCTTTTACTGGCCTGGATGACCTGAAGAAAAGAACTGTCTACACTCAGCGGAATTCTCCACTTCCAGCTTTGGGAATCCCTCTGGCTATCAATTAATTGCTGTATGTTCTGTAGTCTTAGTGTTCCAGGGCGTAGTAGAACATAAGTTGGCTCTTGGTTTTCTTTTCCATTGTTGGCAGGTAAATGTTTAAATAAAGATTACCTCTCCTATGAGACAAATGGAATGGTTGCAGGTAGATAAGTTTCTGCGCTACTCTATCAAGGGCATCACTCAACAATGTGCTCACTCAACAGGTGCTGCATTCAATCTTCACCAAGTCAGGTCTGGATTTACATGAGTAAAATCACTACCTCATCCAAACAGGACGACTTCCAACACTTCAGCGACAGGTTTCCGAATCTGGGTGCGATGTTGTAGGCTGATGTTTCCTATCTTCATTTAAAATACTTATATTTAAATCTTATGTTTAGACATATTTCATCATTCCCTTCGCCTCAGATCTTCTCCTCGGCTTGTGTTGGGCTGGTTCACAAACAAACAGTTTCATTCCAATTCCAATTCCAATTCCAATTTTCAAAAACAAAAATTCCAATCTCGGTCTCTTTCAACCTGCTTCTTCAGCGTTGGTTAGAGTGGAGATCCGTGGGTTTGTGTGTTTTGACACTGTTCCTCTTTATGCTCTCTTTCAAGTTATTTTGGCTCGTGCTGTATAGCTCCCGCTCCGGTTGGTTCTTGTGTTGGCTTGACTTTCGTTGATCCTGACACATTGCGATCTAAGGTCGGGTTTGTCCGGTTCCGCAATCATCCGGACAATGCTGTGCTTCCTTGTTCTAGTTTTTTTTTTTTTTTTTTTTAAGTTTAAACTAGTATAAGGTATTTTATTTCCTGTTGTTGTCCTCTCCGATACTGATCCCCGATCTAGTTAGTCCTAAAAAGGACTCGTCGTATGTGTAGGCCGGCACCACCTGGTCAGTTCAAATCCGTTGTCCGAGTCCATCCTTCCCTCTCTGTTCACCTCCAGCGCCTGCGCTCAATACGCCAAGATGTCGTTATCAGTCCCCCAGATACATCCAGTGGCCCCTCAAGGAGAGACGAGCCCGATATAATCCCTCATGCTCGCCACCGCCTAACGCTCCTTTCCAGGACCACACCCAGGACATCCATCCAATGCCAAACAGATGGATGTCCTGAAAAAAAGGAAAAAAAATTGTTTATAGTTTTTGTTTATTGAGACATAAAACGGGGACGTAAAGGTACAAACTGACATTGAACAGATACAGACATGAATGATGTCCTCTCCACCTCCTGGTTTCTGTCTTCTTTCTTAGGTTGAGGTTATATTTCCTTTCCAGTTCGGCATATGTATTGCCTGACCAGCTTCTGTATCTCTGCATTACTCTCTACATGCAGGCATTTCGTCATTGTCATTGGTGTGTTGGAATTGGTGAAGTAGTCTCTTAACTCCCTTCGCTCATTATTGTATTCGCTGCATGATATTAGAAAATGTTCAATTGTGTCTTCTTCCTGGCATGGTATGCATAATTGGTTTTCTCTTGTGCCTTTCCAGGTTCCCAGTCTGAGTTTCCAAAATTTTCTGTTTGCTGGTGCTTTTATATTGTTACTGACTTGTGGTTTGTTACTGGGTTGGTCCAGAACCTGGTATGCATGTCTACCTTTAGCGTTGTCTCGCCACTGTTTCCGTCCATTCTTGCAGAATGTAGGTTTTTATGATGCTCTTTCCTTCTAATTGTTCCTAGTCCTGTATTAATTTTATGTATACTGGTTAGGCCGCTTTTTGCCGCTCTATCTGCTTGCTCGTTTCCCGGTATACCCCTGTGGGCGGGTATCCATCCGGTGGTTACTTGACATCCTACGTATTTAAGGTTGGTTGCTGTCGCTAGTATAGCCTCTTTTATGTCGGGTCTATTTCCTCTAGTGTAATTTCCTAGTGTTAGCACTGATGACAGTTAGTCTGTTAATATACATAGTTTTGTTGGGGGATTTTCGGCTGCCATCTCCAGACCTTTTAATATGGCTACTAATTCAGCTGTGCATACTGCTGTCTGGTCTGTTAGTTTGAACTCTCTTTTTAGATTCATGCATGGTATCACTACTCCTGCCCCTACCTCGCCTTGTTCGTTCTTGGACCCGTCCGTGTATATTGTGAGGTTGTCTTTACTAATTTCGTCTATGTAGGCCTCGGCCGTGTATCTAGCCTCTGTATCATCTGTGTTCTTGGTGATGATCTTTGCTAGGCTGGTATCTGTAATTGGCACTGTACTGTTAATACCCATGGTGGGTTTACTGGCTTATATAAGTTATTGTCTGTTTTATGGTTTCTTCTAGTTCTACATTTTCCTTCATCTTTTCCGCTGCGTCCCATCCCGCCGGTCTTTGCATCTTTAAAATCGGGATGCCTCCCCATTTCTGCGGTTGTCGCTGAAGGTTTGGTAGGCCGGGTGGGCTTCGTCTTGTACTACCTTTAACCAGTAGTTGTATGTCAACTGCTTTCACCTCAGACTCAGTGGCATTACTCCTAGTGCTACTTCCATGGCTGCTTTGGATGTCCCTTTGCTAGCGCCCAGTATGGTGTTTAATGCTTGGGTCTGAATGGTGTCCAGCTTCATCTTGCTGGCCTCTGATGCTGCTTCGTATACAATGCTGCCATATTCTATTTTGCTTCTGATGAGCGCTTTGTAGAACATCAGCATTGTTTTGGTTTGGGCACCCCATCCATTACCCTTTATCATCCGCAGTAAGTTGTTCATGGTTTTGCATTTGTCCACTGTCTGTAGTATATGCTTTGTCCAGTTCATCTTCTCGTCTAGAGTCATTCCGAGGAAGACTGTGCTGTTTAGTCTTTTGATTGTTTCCCCTTTTATTTTTATGTTATTTCTCTTTGGTAAAGTATGTCCTTTTAAACTGAATATCATGTTTACTGTTTTGTTTGTGTTTATTTGAAAACCCCTTTTGTCCATCCAGTTGGCTATTTTCGCTACCTGTTTCTGTAGCAGGTTTCGTGTCAATTTGATGTTCCTACCACTTCTCCATACAGCGCAGTCGTCCGCAAATTGTGACATTCCAGTGCTCGGGTCATTGATTTCTTCTGCTAGGTCATTGACAAGTAGTGTAAAGATTGTTGGAGAGATGACCGAGCCCTGGGGGATGCCGTTCTCTTGCGCATGTGGGTTGGATACTTCATTCCCTACCCTCACCGTGTAGCTTCTATCTTTGAGGAAATTTTGTATGTATTTGTAAGTTCTTCCTATTATGCCTATTTTCTGTATTTTGACCAGTGCAGCTTCTCTCCAGAATTGGTCGTACGCCTGGGCTAGGTCCAGGAATACGGCTATCGTTTTTCCCCTCTTTTGAATCCTTTCTTCACATGGTTTTCGAGTTTAATTATTTGGTCCATCGTGCACCTGTTAGCTCTAAATCCGGATTGTGTATGGCTATAGAGTCCATTCTTCTCCATGTGGTATGTTATTCTTTTGTTTACTATCGTTTCCATGACATTGCCCAGGTGTGATGTCAGCGATATGGGTCGGTATGAGTCCGCCCTCGGTGGGTCTTTGTTTTGTTTTCTAATTGGTATCACAGTGGCTGTTTTCCATTGTTTAGGGATATTTCCCGTTTTCCATATTTCATTATACAGTTTTGTGATTGTTATTATGGTGTTATTTGGTAGTTTTTTAAGGATGGTGTAATTTAAGTATATCAGGCCCCAGCAGCTGTTTCAGATTTTTCGTTTAGTGCTGTCATCACTTCGTCCGTCGTGATGTCTGCCTCCATATAGTGCTGTTCACTGTCCACGTGAGTCGGGGCCTTGATCTCACGTCTCATCTTCTCCCTTCGTTGCCTTTCTTTATCTCCTAGTTTTTGGTTAGAACTTACTTCGTAGAAGTATTCGCCAAACACATTAGCTTTGTCTAGGTCTGATATTGCTAATGTCGGCTTTTTGATGGTTGGGATTTTAATTGTCTTGTTATTCCCTTTAATTGCTTTTATTTGTTTCCATACCATGACTGTTGGTGTATCTGGGCTGAGTTTCTGGCAGTATCTTCTCCACTCCTTTTCTTTTGCGTGTCTTACTGCTTTGTTTGCTTCGTTTCTGTACTTCTTGCATTCTTCGAAGTTCTCTTCTGTTCTTGCCCTTCTGTACTTCTGTAGGGCTCTCTTCCTGTTCCATTGAGTCTCCGTGCATTTGTCGTTCCACCAAGGCATTGGGTTTTTGTGCCCCCTTTTTTTTGGTGCGTTTGGTACGATTGTTTATTCGTTTTTATGCTATCAGGCATATTTTTGTTTGGGATGTGTTTTATGGCTACCTGTAGGATGTTATTGGTTAGTCTCGCCGTGTATTTCTCAATGTTTTCTGTCTCCTGTTTCTCAATCTCTGTGTTCGCCATTTCATCTTTGAACTGTTCCCACTTTGCTTTTTTGAAATTAAATGTTGGTCTGTTGCTGGTGGGGTTTAGCCTCGTCTTTGTTCTTGTATTAATTATAATTGGTAGATGGTCTGTGTTCGTGTCTTCTGTCACCTCCCATTAACTGCTTGTTAGATTTATGGATGCTATTGTCATGTCAATAGCTGTGTCCTGGCAGTCTAATCTGGGGCTTACCCTAGTCATACTCCCGTCATTGAGTACTGCTAGCTGGTTGTCTTCAATAAACTCCATTAGTTTATTGCCAGCTGTGTTACTCTTTCTCGCACCCCATGTGGTGTGGTGGCAGTTGAAGTCTCCTACTATCATGGTGACAGTTGAAGTCTCCTACTATCAGGGTGTCTGTTGTGAGTCTGCTCTGTAGTTCTTGGGTATCTTCGTCCTCTATAGCCCCATTAGGGCAGTATATGTTTATTATTGTTAAGTTTTTAGGGCTACCTGTACTAGTAGCAAATACACACTCCAAGTTCTTGGTTAGGAATGTTTCCTGTGTGGCTATTTGGAACTTATCATGAACTAGTATCCTTTCCGCCCTGTCTTTTCTGATTACTGTGAACCCCGGGCATCAATACTTTTGATTTGGTTTTAGGTGGGTTTCCTGTAGGGCATATATACTGTTCTGGCTTCCCAGTTGTTGCATAATGTCTGGGAGTTGGTTTTTTATGCCGCTACATTTCCACTGTATTATCTTGATATTGTCAGTGTTCATTTTATTACCGCAGTTTATTGATGTCTATTATTGTTTCTAATTTGACGTCGCCTCCTTATCTTTCTGAATCATTGCTGTTATCATCATCCTGGTAGCTGCTTTCTTCCTCTAGATCCTGCAATTGTTTTCTCTGGAAGTATGTAGTTGGGCTTTCCTGGTTTATTCCCCTTAGTTTTGCTATCATCGTATTTCTCAACGATTTCATTTCTTCCTGGATAATTTCTATTTTCTTGTTTACTTGTTGAATTCCTGTTTTGTAGTCCATTCCTTGTGACTGTATCTTTCTCTCCTTGTTAATAAACGCCTCCCACCTTACCTCATTTTCTTTTTCCATTTTTCTAATTCTGTTTTCCTGTGCCTCTACTTTCTTTCTTATATTATGCATTTCTTCTACCATTTTCTTGGTGGTTTCCTCCATCCTTTTTGTGGCTTCCTCCATGTATTTTGTGGCCTTTGTCAACTTTTCTTCTGCATCTTGTACTTTGTTTATTATCTTTCTTTGGTTATCATCGTTTAGGCTAGTGTCTTGTCCTGTATTTGTTTGGTCCTGTTGTCTGTTGCCTGGTGGTTTATCGGCTACCTGTGATCTTAGGTTGGTTAATTCTGTCTGCAGAATTCTTACCTGGGACTGTAGCTCTGGGCTATTTATTGGGAATTCCTGCCTCAATTTTGTTACCCTGATAGGGGTTTTGTCAGTACGGCTTCTCTCCATACTTCCAGCATGGTTTTGTACTTCGGGCAGCCTTTGTATCTAGCGCCGTGGTTACCCCTGCAGTTTGTACAGAATCTTTTGGGGTTGTGCTCTGCATAATCCGTGTCCCCTTTAGCAATTTTACATTCACTCCCCCAATGCGGCCCACCACAGCACTTGCAGTCGGTAGTTTCTGTCTGCATGTTTGCAGAAAATGACCATACTTCTGGCAGCGAGCACACTGTGCCACTGGTGGCACGAATTTTTCACAGTATTTGTGTTTCTTATTTAACGTTATGTGTTGTGGCATGTCCTTGCCTTCACATTTTATTGTGATGACTGTGGTTGGCTTACCCTGTTTGGTCACTATCCTCTCCCCCTCTAAAATCTTTACGTGTTTGTTCTCTTTTATTAGGTCGTCTAAGATCTCTGTTATGTCCCTTGTGTCATGGATACCTTTAACCACAATGGTGCAGCTTGGTTTACATATGCTAATGTCTGCACTCGTTCCATGCGGTAGTAGTATTCTGGACTGTTTTATTCCTGCATGCGGTATTTATTGTTTTGACATACAAGCAAAGATAAAACAAGCAAAGCTAAAAGAGTAAATCATATTCCATTAACAATTGGAACTTGGAATGTACGCACCCTACTTGACAGAGACGACACGTCGGGTCCAGAAAGACGAACAGCACTGATTGGGAAAGAGCTGGGCGGGTACAACATCGACATTGCAGCCTTGAGCGAGACACGACTTGCAGAAGAAGGCCAAATATGTGAAATAAGTGCCGGCTACACATTTTTCTGGAGTAGAAGGAAAAGCGAGGAAAGACGCCATTCCGGTGTGGGATTTGCCATTAAGTCGGCCCTGGTCAGCAAATTAGCTGGATTTCCAAAGGCTATAAATGACAGACTCATGACCATTAAGTTGCCCCTGCTGAATTGAAGGAAGCATGCAACCATTGTGAGTGTCTACGCACCAACTATGACCAACGAAGGTGATGTCAAGAACAAGTTCTATGAGGACCTGAACAACGTATTAACATCTGTTCCCAAAGGAAACAAACTTATACTCCTTGGGGATTTCAATGCCAGAGTAGGCACGGGCACCACATCTTGGAGTGGCATTATTGGAAAACATGGTGTCGGAAATTGTAACAGCAATGGACTCCTCCTCCTTCAGACATGTGCCGAACATGATCTCCTGATTACAAACACAATTTTCCGTCTCCCCATGAGAAATAGGACATCGTGGATGCACCCTCGCTCGAAACACTGGCACCTCATTGACTATGTCATCGTCAGGAGGAGTGACAGACAAGACGTTCGAGTGACAAAATCCATGTGTGGTGCCGAATGTTGGACAGACCATCGTCTCATTGTCTCGAAAATAAACATTCACATCAGGCCACCACGGCGTCCTCAAGGGGTGAAAATGCAAAAAAAAAAGCTAAATGTCACCCGCCTAAACAGCAAGAAAATGCAGCAGTCGTTTGAAAATATGCTGGAAGACCGCCTCAAGCCCAATGCTGCAGCTAAACAGGATACAGAAACAGAATGGAGAGCCCTAAAGGACATAATTTACAACACTGCTATGGAAATCCTGGGTCCAGCCCCCGAAAGCATAAAGACTGGTTTGATGAAAATTCCGAAGACATCAACCAATTGCTGGCCGAGAAACATCTTCTCCTCAAGGCACATTTGAATGACCCGAAGTCAACATAAAAAAAAGATGCCTTCAAGAACATTCAGAGAGTAGTGCAGCAGAAACTTCGGCACATGCGGGACTCCTGGCTGAGCAGCAAAGCTGATGAAATTCAGGGCTTTGCTGACAGACATGATATGAAAAACTTCTACGACTCACTGAAAGCGGTCTATGGTCCTACATCACCAGGCATAGTTCCCCTCCTCAGTGCAGATGGGGGAACATTGGTCACCGATAAGAAAGAAATCCTTCAACGCTGGGCAGAGCATTTCAGCAACATCTTAAATGCAACTTCCTTCTTCGATGACGAAACCATCAACTGCCTTCCTCAAGTTCCAACCAATGAGACACTTGATGACCTGCCAACCATAGTGGAAGTAAACAAAGCCATCCAGCAACTATCCAGCGGTAAGGCACCTGGTCCTGACTCCATCCCAGCAGAGATATACAAGGCAGGTGGGCCGGTCCTAACAGAGCAGCTTCACCAAGTCTTTACAAACATATGGGTGAACGAGACCATGCCACAAGATTTCAAGGACGCGTCAATAGTCCACCTTTACAAACGTAAAGGAAACCGCCAATCCTGTGACAACCACCGAGGCATCTCCTTGCTTTCAATTGCAGGGAAGATACTCGCCAGAATTCTTCTCAATCGCCTCACAGCCCATCTCGATCAAGGTCTTCTTCCTGAGAGTCAATGTGGCTTCAGAAAAGAACGTGGAACTGTTGACATGATTTTCGCTGCAAGGCAGCTGCAAGAGAAATGTCAGGAACAGAACTGCGAAATGTTCTCCACTTTCATTGACCTTACCAAGGCTTTTGATACAGTCAGCAGAGAAGGACTGTGGAAGATTATGGCAAAATATGGCTGTCCACGAAAGTTTGTCCAAATAGTGCGGCTATTTCATGATGGCATGCAGGCAAGAGTACAGGAAAATGGTGAACTGTCTGAACCCTTTCCTGTCACCAATGGAGTGAAGCAAGGATGTGTCCTGGCACCAACACTGTTCAGCCTCATGTTTTCAGCCATGTTGATGAATGCCTTCGAGAACGACGACATTGGAATAGACATCAACTACCGTATGGATGGAAAGTTATTCAATCTCAGAAGGCTGAAAGCTAAAACCAAAATTAACAGCGACACCGTCAGAGAGCTCCTGTTTGCTGATGATTGCGCTCTATACGCCAACTCAGAGGCGGACATGCAACATAATGTTTCAGCTTTCTCACATGCCTGTGCCAACTTTGGGCTCAATATCAACTTGGAGAAGACTGTAGTTATGTACCAGCCAGCTCCAGGGAATAATCACACTGTGCCGAATATCAAAGTGAATGATCATAGACTAAGTGTTGTGGACAAATTCACCTATCTTGGCAGCACTGTGTCACAAGCTGTCCACAATTGATGACGAAGTGAATGCAAGAATCTCCAAGGCCAGTGCGGCCTTTGGCAGACTGTACAAGAATGTATGGGACAGAACTGGAATAAGCCTGCAAACAAAGCTAAAAGTCTACAAAGCAGTTGTATTATCCACACTGCTATATGCTTGTGAAACCTGGACTGTTTATCAGCGACACGCTAGGAAATTAAACCACTTCCACACAGTCTGCCTAAGGAAGCTACTGAAGATTAAATGGCAAGACAAGATTCCAGACACTGAAGTCCTAGAAAGAGCGTCCATGCCCAGTATCCACACTCTACTGATGAAGAATCAGATTCGCTGGGCTGGTCACTTGACTCGCATGCCAGATCACAGGCTCCCTAAACGAATTTTTTACAGCGAACTGCGTTGTGGTAAACGCTCCCAAGGTGGCCAGAGGAAACGCTTTAAAGACACTCTGAAAATCTCACTGAATGCTTTTGGAATTCATCATGACACCTGGGAGGCTGCAGCCAGAGACCGAAATTCGTGGCGTGCATCATTACGCAAGGGTGCAGTCATATGTGAGGCAACCAGGACTGCAAGAGCAGTGAAGAAAAGGCAGGACAGAAAAACCACTGCAGGAAATCCTCCTCCAGAAACGTCAAGCATTCTTTGCACACATTGTCAAAGAACATTTCGAGCCAAAATAGGCCTTATCAGCCATCTTAGAACCCACGGCCCCATACCTTCAACCCCACTGGATGAAATGAATGGTCATCATCATTCTTGATGGACAAACAACATTTATTGTTTTAGTTGTTCCGGTGGTGACGTCACAATGGGTCGATAAAAAAGCGGATTATCGCCGCAGAGAATGAGGCGGTGTCAAACTTTTATCGTCGCCAGGAATTATTTACCGCATGTTACGCTTGTGAAAATATAATATATCACAATTATTAGCAAATGTTTGCTTATAATCACTCCGTATACGTTTTGCACTTCCATTAAAATGTCTTTTCCTGTTGTTGTTGTTGTTGTTGTTCCATGCATGCTGCAAACGGATGCCAACCCTTCCGTTATCTGAAAGTCCAAATTGACACCACAAATGAACACGAGAAGTTGTGGCGTACTCGAGAGATCAGTAGACTCATACAGCGCCAAAGAATACCACAACACGTTCCTAGTTTTCTCGCGTATCTGTAGCACTATGTTCTCTCCAAATTCTTCTGTTCTTTGCACATCTGAACTTGCCTTAAGGTAGATAGTTCCAAACAAATCGGCGTTCTCAGGACACAAGTCATTTACTGCTTCCATAATACACTCTTTGATGAAGTTGCCATCAGTAAACTGTTTTCCTTGTTCTGCCGTCTTATGCACAATGTTGTAGCTTGTAAGAGTGACAGATTCTTTTCCAGCAAACTTTATCGTGAAGAGATTTCTTTCTGTTTCAAAACCACGTTTCATGGACTCATATTTCTCAGAGCGTAACTTTCCAGAAAACTTTCAATACGTTGATAGATGTTTTGTTTCCTAATGACACCGAAGATTGTACTCTTTCAATATGGCAACACTTTAGCTGCATATTACGCAACTGGTTTTCCGGTCCTTTGTTTCCACAAAGAAGTACTTTACTCCCCATTCTTCATTGATAACGCGACACTCGCCGTCCACTTTTCTTTTCTTAATAGCCATAATGAAGGGTGAAGTACACGGGATCTGAAAATGAAAAAGACATTGAATTAGAAACATAATTAAAATCCTATTGACACACAAGAAAAGCAGGCGACTAGGGGTCACTGGTGAAGCTACGGCTCACCATAGGTACATATAAAGTTTATAGGTACCTATGGTAATAGAATATACCTCATAATAAGGCTTGAAAACTATATAAATAGGACCGGCCTAAATAAACAGCCTAGAGCAGAGTTTTTCAATCGGGGTTCCGAGAGTGGCAGCCAGGGGTTCTGCCGAAACAGACCGAAATTGCCTAAATGCAACATTTCTGCACATCTGGGTTATTGTTGTTGTTGTTGTTTGTCCATCAAGAATGATGATGACCATTCATTTCATCCAGTGGTGTTGAAGGTATGGAGTCGTGGGTTCTAATCTGGGTTATTACATAAAGTAGGACAGACACCTGGATCATCGCACAGAGTTCCTTGAGCAACGTAAACATGTGCGTAAGGATCTGCTCCAGCAGAAAGATTGAAATACACTGGCCTAATATTTTCGTAATACCACGAGGATTCTATGGCATTTTTATGCTATGTTTGCCTCTGTTCACACTTGTAGTTCACTTACCTATCACTATCTAACACAGAAATCCTTGTTACATACCTATAAAATGGATGACTGGCAAAAATAAGTAAATATGTCTGGAGCATTGGACTTGTGTTGACAGCCGGACGCATCTGGGGGAGGGAAAGGTGTGTGTGTGTGTGTGTTTGTTTGTTTGTGTGTGTGTGTGTGTGTTGCTCTTGAAACCCTGGTAATATCAGAGAGTAAGCGGCGCTACAACGAGCCGGGGAAGGACTTGGGATGGTGCGAAATAAGTAAATATTACAATAAACAAGAACATCTAGATACAATAATTTATAACTGAAAATTGTAAATTTAAGACACATAGTAGCCAGGAAGTCTCCGCACGTGTGGCATCAATCAATCAATCAGGTTCCGTCTCCACATTGAAGGTTGGCTACAAAGGATCTCTAACACTGTCTCTCGCCTCGACTGTACATTATATCGGGCTGATGTTCGTCCATCTACTTGATGTTATCTTCCCACTTGTATCGTTGTCTACCTCTTGCTCGCTTGCCCTCAGCCTTGCCCTCCAGTATGGTTTTTATAAGAGTATCATGTCTTTTAACGTGGCCGAAATATTTCACTTGCCTCCTCTTTATTTCTTTCATCAACTCTCTCTTCATTCACAGTTTTTCTAGAACCTCTGCATTTGATTGATTTTGTTTCCACGCGACATATTCATCTGTATATCCACATTTCCAGAGCCTCTATGCGACTTTCTAGTTGCTTGTTCAATGTCCAAGCTTCAGCGCCATAAAGTAGTGTTGTAATATACGTAGCATTTGACAATTATCATTTTTAATGCGCTGTTAATTTCTCTAGATGTTAATACTGATTTTGTGTGGAGATCACCTATTATTCTAAATATAATATTGACATTTAAATTGTATCACAACGCCTCGAGTTCCATACGTTATATCAAGCATTGTCGAGTACCGTCGGCGGGCCGGATGAAATGACGTCGGGGGCCGATCCGGCCCGCGGGCCGTAGTTTGGTGACCCCTGAGCTAGAAGATGTCAAACATGTATTGAAGAAAAAGCAAATGACACCTCACCAGGGCCCGATGGGGTTAGGTGTGCCCACATGATGGATATGAGTGGTGGGAGAACTTATGGAGATGGCTGCTTGCTTTAGCCTGACCATCAGGGTGACATCAGTACCCCAGGTTTGGGTGCATAGCTATTTAACACCATTTCCTAAACCAGGCAAAGATCATTCAAAGCTAAATGGATTTAGGATTATTACCCTACATAATACTTTTGACAAGGTGCTGGAGAAGATCGTTGCTGTTAAGCTTCAGGAAAATTTAGAAAGGGAAAAGCTCCCCCCCCCCCCCCCTTTCCCCGTAAGGTTTGGGAGGGTTACCGGCCAGGGAAAGATACTTGGTCAAATGCAGCCACTTTTGCCTACGATGTTTATGAAGGGTTCCAAAACAGACAGGAGACGACGGTGGCAGCACTCGATTTCGAGGACGCGTACAGCAGTCAGATATGATATTTTGATGTACGCTCTTATGAAGAAGAGAGTATTCCTTGGTTGGTGAATTGAATTGCAGCTGTTCTGTATTCTCATAGCGTGGTTCTCCGGCTGGGTACATGGACCTCTGAGCCATGAATCATAGCCCCCGGACTACCACAGCGGTCAGCAGTTTCCCCTGTGCTTTTCAATGTGTATACGAGCAAGATTGCCAGCCTCGAAGCTCCAGGGGCTGGAAGGATACTAACATTTGCAGATGATGTTCTTGCATACAGGCAGGGGAGGGACAGAAATCAAACAGCTCAGGAGATGCAGGCGACACTGGACAAAGTGATGGCGTGGTGTACGGAGATGAATGCCGTCATTAACCCAGAAAAAGCGTCTGTCTTGTGGTGCTCTCTGGAGAATAGGATTGTCAAAGCTGACCTCCCAAGCCTCACAATAAATGGTAGAGCTGTGAATAGAGACATGATGTGGGTATGAAATGTGATGAGGAAAGTAAACTGGCCACCACATCTCCTTGTGAACCGAGATGATCTCCGTGGTGTAGTGGTTAAACCGCTGGCCTCGCGCTCCGAAAGAAATGGGCTTGTTATGGGACACAGTGATTCGGTTCATGGGTGTCATTTTCTGGGAGACTCCTATGGGGGTCGTAGTGCACGTGCTCTACGCGACCCCTTTTGATAGATCCCTCTGTGGAAAGGGATCCAGCCATCTGGGATAAAAACCAATTGCAATGAAATCATCCCATTTACCTTCCAACCTTATTCAATATGTCGTGGCCTAGAAATTGTGAAAGCCGAACAATTCACACTCCGTCGGTAGTATATGCTGTGGGACCATCTCCACCGTATACAGACAGACAGACAGACAGACAGACAGACAGACAGACAGAGAGACAGACAGACAGACAGACAGACAGACAGACCGATCGATCGATGGATGGATGGATGGATGGATGGTTGGGTGGGTGGGTGGGTGGATGGGTGGGTGGATGGGTTGATGGATGGGTGGGTGGATGGATGGATAGGAATGTAAGTATGAATGTAGGTAGGTACATACGTAGACAGGTAGGTAAGCAGTTAAATATTCAAACAACTAAGTAAGTATGCATGTAGGTATGAACACCATAGGACAGACAAGCAAATAAGCCGATTGGTAGGTATTCCCAGTGTCAAGGTCTCACAATTATCAGGCTAAGGGACACAAGACACGAAAAGAAACGGTGCTCAAAGAAGGGAGACAAGAAGCAATGACCCGAATGTTCGAAGGCTCGAACATTCGAGAATAGTCAGGTCGAATTGCCTACTGCGCAATAGACCCAGGCGAAATCCACCTAAAGCGTGAAAGAGCAACACCCACGGGGTTGCACGAGACAGCCAGCACCCCGTGTCTGTCGGACGCAAGCTAACAGAGGTCAGACGGCTATTGGATAGCTGACTGAAAGGAGGGTTTAGCTTCCAGGGACAGAACATATAGATATTGGTGTAGAACCTATAGATTGATGTTATTAGACAGATGCTTTGTCGATGTGTATGTAAGATATATTGAAAGAAGTGCGAGATGACTGTTCGTCAGATTAACATTATATTAAAGTAGATTGATAATGTTCGCACTTGTAGTTATGTTATATCTTTGATCGCCTGTCTGAATCCGAGTCTTCTACCTCTAGATCTGAGACGTTGACAGGTTTACTTGGGGGTTCAAAGTCCGTTTTGGCAAGCCCAAGACAATTAAAATTAATATATTGACGGTTCTTGGCTTTACCAAATAAAAACTATAGTTATACATGACAAAGTTGTGAAATATTACAGCTATTACTCTTCTGAAAATCTGTTCTATCTGTCCCTATGTAGAAGTATAACATAACAATGTTTTCTCTCCATGTAACATGACATTGACTTGACATGACAAATAACTGTGACAAATTACTAATGTTTTCCTCTCCAACAACAGAGTATGCCACGAGAAAGTTGTCGATGTAGAATTGTTCTCCTACAGAAGTTGAAAGAACCGGAGAACCAAACAGCGATAGTACAGCAAAGACTACAGTAAATCAGATAAGTCCCATATATATGTTTATAAATTGTATCTCTAAATAATACTCATGTTTTTCACATGTAAATTTTATGTATTGAAATATTGTGCTCATATGCAAATTTTTTGTCTAAGTAAAATATACCTGTGTAATTACTAGAAGTAAAGAATTAAGGGACATAACCAAAAGTTGTATATCAAAAACTTTTCTAAGGGAATTAATTTCTAAAAATGTAATATTACATTAACGTAGAAAATGTCAACACTAGAAAAGTGCATTGAGCTAGGGCTGAAGCTAGGCTATACAGCAGATAAACTAGCAGAATGGAGTCAGAAAACTCATGCAGAAAATCTAGTAAAGGAATAAAAAGAACACGAAAGACAGGAACGTGCAGCAGAACGAGAACAAAAGAAACTAGAAATTGAAGCGGCTAACAAAAAAGTAGAGATGGAAACAGCAGCTGCTAACAAAAAGGCAGAAATTGAAGCGGCTAACAGAAAGGCAGAATTAGACGCAGAAACCAAAAAATTAGAAATTGAAACCAAAAAACTAGAAATAGAGGCTGCGATTAAACAAAAAGAAATTGAGTCACAGACACAATGAAATGTTAAACAATTAGAGATTGACTCAAATATGGAAATCTCAGTTAACAAATTAAAAAGCAAAGAAGAAGAACAGAAGTATAACAAATATAAAGGGATCATCAAACCCTTTTGTTCTGGCGACTCCGTCTCTGCATGGTCTGAGAACTTTGAGTGTATAATGGCCTACCACAAGATTCCAAAACAGGATTGGCCGATGATATACATGAGAAATTTGGCATTGGAGCCATTAAAAGTTATTGAAACTATCCCACAGGACATGATAAAAGACTACGATTACATCAAACGTAGAATCATGCAGCATTTTTCTTTAGACACAGCAGGATACCAACTACAATTCTCAAAACCATGTCCCAAACCTAACCAAACGTTTATAGATTACGTTTTAACAGTTCAAGATATATTCAATAAATGGATCTCATCAGCTAAAGTCAACAATAGCTTCGAAAAATTGAGAGATCTTATGATAATAAAAAAAAATTATTACATCTGTATGTCGCGAGAAAAATTTGATAGTTTCGATCGATGACAGAAAGAGACATTCGTCTACACAAACATCGGCATCCCTTTGATGAGTAGGGGACTGAGGAACAAAATAAGGCGCGTCAAATGTCTACACCCGGTCGGCATTTTGTTAACAAGTTGTTGCTCGAGACGGCACAAAAGTGCCATCCGTATGCGAGGCGGTAGTCGGCCTTTGATGTTGTAGACGGAATGTCTGGACAGACGTCGGATTAGTCTTGTGATGTAGGGGACATGATTCCCCAGATCCCAGACTAGCGGGACTCTTGGAAGTGCCGGGACAAGTCCCAGATGAAAGGAAAATAGACGGCGGATTGATTCCAGTCAGTCGAAAACAGGCGAAGAAAACCAGACTCTGGACTGATTAGCGTCTAGACTTGTTGGTGAAGTCACTCAAGCCCCGATTTAAAACCAGTTGCGGTAAACAAGTTGGAGTGAGTCGACAAAAGGTTCTGAAGTGTTAAAGATCGGCGCAGTATTCCGAGTTATGTTAATTGAAAGAGACGATAGTGTCAAAATGTTGATATTTATCGGCAGACATAGATCCAGTCTGTGATTGCATAGTCTCAATCGTCAACCGGGATAGGCATATGGTAGTCTATTAATCATATCTAACTTAGAGTATGATTAGGAATAGAGAACAGTACTGTGCGGTGATAGAATGTATTATAGGTGCAGTGCTAGAATGTTCTATAAGTGCGGTGATAGAAAGTATTATAGGAGCGTCGGCACTAGTAACTTATTGTGTGGCTTTAACTAGCTTGTGTAATATATCATTTAACTCAGGGAGTTAAGGACAATGTAGTGGGATAATAATTAGAGAGATTGAGGATGGTTGGGAGGGATGAAGGGAATGTGAAATGGTAGGATCTTCCAGTAGAGCATCTGCTGGTTTTCTACCCGTTTCCTTTAATGTTTCCTTGTGTTTCAATGTCTCAGACCAATATGATGAGCTATTTGGCCGTATACCAGAGTTCGGTTCTCTGTTATAGATCTGAGTGCTGCTATCGGCCTACACTCACCTAATTAAAGTCAGAATTGAGTTGCTCTCACCAGGGGATTCTCTATTCTACAGGTTCCACTTAGAGGTCCACTTGTTGATGGTGATACGATATACTACCAAGAAGTGAGTATCAAAGTTGAGGAAATATGATGGCTCACGGATTGAAGACAGAGGTTACTGAGAGGCTTGTACACTGGGCTCATGGCCTAGTTGGTCTGCAGAAACCTGACTTCTGCTGATCAGGACTTGATGAACATGTGTGACTTTTCCTTGATGCTACATCAGAACACTATACGTAACACATATACCAATATATATAAATACCTGGAACATTAATAGGTTGGGTTTTTTAATATGGGAAAAATCGTATAACCAGTGACTTATGAACAGTTATAATTTCCCATGTGACATTTAAGTTATTGGAAAGATTCTCTGATCAACAAACATTATTGAACAGTGTAAATTCACAGTGTTTGGTAGAGTGAAGACCAATATCGAGCAGAATCTATCATTGATGATCAGCGTCCTGATTGTTCGAGAGTGATCGGAGAAAGTCGTCACGTGGCCGGAGAAACATCTTCTTGGTGAGGTTTTCTGTCCGGAATACTTGGTGCTGTTGTGTGCTCAGCACAGTGATGTAACTAACTTTGCTCCTGATTCACTGGTCTGATTCTACATACACCATAGACTATTCGACAGACATTCTACACATTACACACACACACTTCTCACACACATAATTTTTGCTTTAATAAATTATTTGTTGTATTTATTTGTTAAAGCTAGAGTTGTTGAGTATGTTGTGTTGGGGAAGAATGAGAGGGGGCATGATCCAGGGGTGAGTGAGAGTAAGAAAAAGGTGTCTACAGACTGAAGGAGTTTTGTGGACGGATTCTGGTGGTTTCTCTAGGACAATAATATTGGGTTAATTAAAATATGGGTGTTGATTCCCCTCACTCCAGGGACGACACTAAAGTAATAAAGGATTACTACGACATTTATTGGGGGCTCGTAAACGTGATCTTTTGACAGCGGGATCTCTTGTAGACGGGATCTGTTTAAAGAGGGATCTCCTGACAACGGGGTCTTTTGACACGGGATCTTTAGTTAGAGGACGGAGATATTGTTAGAGAGAGAATCCAGCTGGAGTGAATGTGGATAGGGGTTAAGACATATCTTACCTGTTCACACTTCACATGTCTGCATAAGTCTGTGGTCCTGATTCTGCTCTTGTCACTGAGTGATTGTGTTGTGTTGTGGTCTTAAATATATAGATTAACTGTAATTGTTCATTATCTATATATTTATCTTGGAGTTAATCTACACTCTATCTGCTGACTTACCTCTCTGAAATATGGCCACTCCTAAACTAACTACGGCAGAACTAAAGGCAAAGGGGGAAGAAATGGGTTTGTCGGGCTCTGCACTAACAGATTACGTACAGGAGGTGGAGAGGGAGTTTCGTCAAGCAGAAAGGGATGATCGAAAGGCTGAGATGGAATTGAGAAAGATGTAGTTAGAGACTAAGAAACTTGATGCTGAGCAAGCCACTAGAAGGCTGGAACTTGAAGCTGAGCAAGCAGCTAAGAAATTTGAAGCTGAGCAAGCAGCTAAGAAATTTGAAGCAGGGCAAGCAGCTAAGAAACTTGAAGCTGAACAGGCTGCTAAGAGATTGGAAGCTAAACAAGAAGCTCAGAAAAGGGAGCATGAGTAACGATTGCGGGAACTCGAGCTCAAGAGGCAATCTAGTGGGGAAACTGAGGGAGCAGTGGGAGGTTCCTCTCTCACTGGCTTAACATCAGTAGGTGGACATAGCTACCATGCTATGAAGTTCCCTCTAGCGATCTACGAAGAGGACAAAGAGAAGATCGACCAGTACCTTCAACGCTTCGAGGCTATGTCGGTTGCTATGGGTCTGGAGCGTTATAAAAGGAATCTCAAGCTATCCCAGCGATTACGAGGGACCGGTTACGAGGTCTATTCTCGCCTGCCACCAGGACACGAGAACAATTATGACGAGTTAAAGACGGCTCTGCTGAAACGATTCGAGGTTACGTCACATACCTACCGGAAAAAATTTCGAGGAGCGAAACGAGAACCGGGGGAGTTGTTTGCCGCCTATAGTCTGCGTCTGAAAGCCTATCTCCATAAGTGGATGGATTTGTCTAGGTTCGCGCATGACTATGAGAGTCTGGAAGAGCTCATGGTAGTCGACCATATGCGAAAGCAAATGTCGAAACCTCTCAGGACATTCTTGGGAGAACATGGGGCGGATTGAATCCACATGGTGACGAAATTGGCAGAAAGGTTCGTCGAGGTACATTGGGAGCAGCAGAAAACCTTTCTACCAACACCAAAAGACAGGAATAACATAACCCGAAGAAAGCCAAGAGCACAGGAACTAAGAAAGTGGAACCATATGTGAAAACTTCAGAGGAGAGTTTGTAGAAGACGAAGGAGGGAAGCAAGAGCACTTTGAGCTCTACACAAAAACGACATTGGTCGGCGAAGTGGTGTTCGATTTGTAAGTCACCTTCTCACAATACGAAGGAATGCAAATCGAAGGCTAAGAACCCTCACTTCGCGGCATGTCAAGTGACTTCAAGGGAGGTGGACACTGACAATGCCAAGGTCGACAAGGAAGCTCGCCACCAGGAGAGCTCATTAAAGTCTGGCACTAGAAATTCTAGGACAGGGAAATGGTGCAAACACTGCAGGTTGAATACGCACAATGCTATTGACTGCAGGGGAAAGTCAGGAGACTCTCAATTCGTTGTGTGCCCCGGGAAACCTAAGGTGGAGCCCACCGAAGAGGTCGAGGCCGAGGAAGAGACTCCAGACCAGGATAAACCACCTGTAGTGGAATTGGTAGAGGTTAACGGTCGTCAAGTGGAGTGTTTGTACGACACAGGACTGGACGGGGAGGCCGTGATTTCTACGGATCTGGTACATCCAGAACAATTCACAGGTGAGACCATGGAGATACAGCCTGCACAGAAGAGTGCTGTAGCCATGAAATTGCCCATTGCCAGAGAGGAGATTCGGTCAAGATATGTCACAGGCACCATCAAGGCCGCGGTGTTGACCGATCCCATTTTCCCCGTAATCCTCGGTTGCCGGTATGTCTTTCTGGGAATGCCCAGAGAGCCTATCCATATGGGAGCAATACAGACTCGCTCTCAGACGAGAACGGATGAGGCAAAAGCAAATGTGACCTACCCACTGCCAGGGGAGTTTCAAACTGCCCAGAGTGAGGATGCTACTCTACGTCCTTGCTACAAGAAGCTGCAGAAAAGTGCTGATCCACCCAAACGGGGGCAGTACTATATGAAGAATAGGATACTCTACAGGAGAGCCGGAATGGGAGACAACCTACACGGTCAGTTGGTGGTCCCGAAGGCCCACTGTTCCCAGATTCTTCATATGGGGCATACCATCTCATTCAGTGGGCATATGGGTATTACCGCCACGATGCAGCGGATTTCCTGCCACTACTATTGGCCGGGATTGACAGTTGATGTGCGTCGGTATGTGAAGTCATGCCCTGAGTGCCAGAGGGTGGCACCGAAACACTGGACAGCGCCGGTGGTCTTGGGTGAAATGCCCATCATGAACTCTCCTTTCGAGAGGGTAGCCATCGTTATTGTGGGTCCACTTCCCAGGACTAGAAAGAGGAACATGTTCATACTCACCATGGTGGATTGCTGTACAATGTGGGGTGAAGCCATACCGTTGACCACAATTGACTCGAAAAGAGTGGTGGACGCACTGATGGAGGCCTTTACCAGATTAGGCTTTCCTGATCAAATACTGACGGACAATGGGCCCCAGTTTTGTGGAAAACTAATGGAGGAGGTATTTAGAGTGTTTCACTATAACCATATACATACCAACCCTTACCACCCTCAAGCCAATGGACAAGTAGAGCGTTTCAACGGCACGTTGATGACAATGCTCAGGAAACTGGCACAGGAAAAACCTGATAGGTGGGATGAATATATCCCAGCAGCACTTTTTGCTTCTCGAGTCTCATAAGGAGATACTGACTGATAAACCAGGACGAACGAGGTTGGTGGAGTTCGAGATGACTTTGACCACCCAAGATCCTGTTCGCAAAAACGATTTACCCAGTGCCATTCTCTGAAGAAAAGGCCATGGAGGAGGAAATACAGAAACTGCTGGAGGATGCCGTGATTGCGCCATCCACATCCCCATACAATGCGGGGTTGGTTTTGTTACGCAAACCAAGTGGAGAAAACCGGTTTTGTATAGACACCTCCAGTGAGGATGAGTTAGAAAGTGTAAATCAGAATGAAAGTGAAAATGAGAGTGAAAATGAGATAGTGAATGCCCTAGAAGTCATTGACATCTTTGACTATGATGGTTGTAACACAAGTAAAAAGTTTCAGCTAGACACAACCCTTGAGTGCGGCCATACAATACCCATATCGAATGAAATGGCCAATGCCGCATTGTCATCAAAAGGCAAACTTCAATTTGTAAAAGGGTTTGTGAATAACCAACCATGTAAAGTAATGCGTGACAGCGGCTTGACCCTGGTTGGGGTAAGGAAGACACTGGTTAAAGACAGTGACTACACAAACGACTATGTAACATGTCGCACATTTACAGGCACGACTGAAAGATACCCCTTAGCTATGACCGAATTTCGAACACCATTCGTTTCAGGACACGTGCTATGTGCCGTGTTGCACAATCCATGTGCTGATATAATTGTTGGGAATCTCCCCAACGTAAAAGCATGTTCAGAAAAAGAAATCCTAAAGTGGGAACAAGAAAATTGCAAAAATGAACCAGGCAATAATTCCACGACAGCTGAACATAGTGTCAATTCTCCAACTGCCAAAAGTATCAGGGAGACCACCAATGACGAAATTCCACAGGAATTAACCGAGGTGTACGACACAGGGGCTGTACAATCTATTAATGAGGCCACATTAACAAAATCTCGAACTGAGTGTACCTTCAACCCACACAAGCCGAAACCTGCAACTGTACAACATATAACAGAAGCCAGTAACGCAGTTACTAGATCAGCAACTGAAAAAACCCATAACGACCACCAAAGAAGATTCCACAAAAATTATTTCCCCTGAATGAACCAATAATGATTTCAGGCAAAATAAACATCAGGAACCAGAAATACTAACAAGAGTTCCAAGGGACACTATCATTGACAAAGTATTACTAAACACAAACAAGTGTCATTACACGTGTTCCACTCCAATCCGTCATCTTTCAATGACACATAAAACAAGAACAGTCTAACAAACAAATCTGCAGAAAGTTTTACAACTACCAAATTAACATCACCAGACAACTATCATGCAAACAAACAGCATGCAAATAAGACCACACAAACAATTAGCTATACACAAAATCAAAATACTAAACGATCGCATACGAACAAATCGCTTTTTCGCATGAACATAAACAACAAACGACGGTTCTCAACACCCATCGGCAGTAAAACAATCAATAAAATTGTAACAAAGTCACAACCCATCAGTTTGACAAACAAATACAACAAGTCCTCTAATACACACAACGCAACCAAACAACGCACTAACATTCACCAAATAGTAGAACTGACATAGGAAAACTACTGACACTTTTGCTACTCTTGCTATCGACACAACTTGCAACAACACTGCTTATCTATCAAAATATATCTCTGACCACAATCTTGACAACAAACCAACTATTCATCATAATCACCATCTCACTCATGTATCAGTCAACATTTCGCTGTACCAAAAAGGTGAAAACCATATTACAATTCATTCATTTCTATTGGTGCAAAATTGTTGATATATTTCTGATATATGACTATTCTAAATTCATATCCACTCTTACATTTTTTAGGACTATTATTACATCCATAATCATACAATTGTATATTAGTTGGAATTGTAAGAGTATCAGTTTAGAAGATGCAATTTGTAAATTGAAAACCATTTTTTCTAATCCACCTATCCTGCGATTACCAAATTTACTGTCTCAATTTATATTTAAAAAAGATGCAAGTACTATCGCCATTGAAGGCTGCCTAATGAAGAAGTATGATGAAGGAGATCATCCTAGACGTTATGTCAGTCGAAAATTGAAACCGGCTAAGACAAAACACTCGACAGCTGAACGTAAAGCATTAAGTCTGGCTGATTGTGTTCTGAAACTGCAGAAATTTCTACGAGGCGTCCACTTCATAGTCCAGTCAGACAATTCGCCATTGCTGGTCATCAAAGACGGTAGACCAAAGAATAACAAAGTTGCCCGCTGGTCTCTTATTTTGCAAGATTTCAGTTTTGAGATCCACCACAATAAGGGCTCGAACAACGTCATTCCTGATATTCTATCAAGACTACCGAATACACCAGCTGAGTAACGTCAACTACTCAACCAGTATGCCATATTAGAATCTGTGATATGATTTTATTAGGACGCATGACAGTGAGTGGCACACTCACCAAAATACTGCAGCCTAATTACCGACATATCCTAAAGTATTATACTGTTTCAAACGAAAGGACTTCGAAACTAATGTTATTCACTACTGAAGGAACCACCAATCAGTTACATCCAACGGACATATAGAACATTGCCTATTATTTAATGTGAATTCATCACCAACTATGGAAGGAAACAGGACATTGGACATTATTCGATCGACATGTCACTATTTATGCGACATAGCTTGAAGTACCACACTAACTGTGACAGAGTTACTTCGATTTACTTTCTATTGATTAACTTTGACAGGACCATCTACACACGCCATTAAGGAACGACAACACGAGGATCATCGATGGAGTTAGTTAGTTTAGTTAATTAAATGTTAAATAAATGTTTGTATTATTACCTATTTAAAATGTATTAACATGTCAATTTTTCGGTTAATTTTTCAATTACAAACACATATTTCTTATAAAAGACGTTGAGCAAGAAGTCAACGGAATATATTGTTAATATAAAGACTTTCGTTTAAACCATTCACTTTTTCTAAATCACTTCAAATTCTGTTGTAAACCATGGTAGTATTGTAGGTACAATAAGTACCTATTTTTCACACTATATTTTTCAAATTTCGCCAAATTTTCCGAAGGGCGACAACCTTTGCCTTAACTTAACTTGTCAATTTTAACAAAAAAGATGATTGAATGAAAGACGAGTGAAACAGAGCGCGAATGAAATAAATGAAGGAATGATGTACATAGCGTACAAATTGTACGCACCACTAGTCAATTATAATTTGTCTGCGTCTGATGTAAAATGTAACACTTGTCGAAAGATTTTTATACGTGTTTAGGTAAAATACAAGACATGTAATATAGTCAGTCTAAGAATCACTGCTCGAATATCCAAGTCATGAATTACGCATATTGGGTAACTCAGGACAACGGATATGTTAGCTCGTGACACTTAAAGAAATATTAGACACCACAAACAACACACACACTTATCGCCCACATTAAACACATCAGCTTAGAAACACATTCACAAGACTCTACAAAAACAGTTAACTCACATACAATTTTATAGACAAACAAAAAGGAGAGTAGTACACACGAACATGATAACATGGATATCAGTGATTAGTCGATGAAAACAAAGTATTCATGTATTCGGCACTACATGCAACATACGGAAGTAAAAGTGTATACAAGTACACATGAAGGGGAAAGGATGTGCATTGATTCTTAAATAGGCCAAGGCAATGTGCCTTGATGTAACTCTGTAAAAAGAGTTCATTATCCTGGGTATCATATTGGATACTTGAGAAGGACGTAGTTGTGGAAACACATAGAGCGTCAGGATACTTCGGTCTGGGTAGCTGGAATTTAAGAATAGGAAGAGAGTGAAGCTCTTCTAGCAACCACCCTGAATCGCAGTACTCAAGATGCATGAGTTGCCAGTACAATAATACAGATAACTGAGTTCCCATCCACTAAATTACTACTTCAAAAGAAAGATCGATTACGGTGATCCCTTGACAGAATTAGTTCAGACTAATTAACTCATTTAAACCATTAAGAGAGGGGGAAGGGAGACACTGTCAAGGTTTCACAATTATCAGGCAAGGGACACAATACACGAAAAGAAACAGCACACAAAGAAGGGAGACAAGAAACAACGACCCGAACGTTCGAAGTCTCGAACGTTCGAGAATAGATGGGTCGAATTGCCTACTGCGCAATAGACCCAGGCGAAATCCGCCTAAACCGTGAAAGAGCAACACCCATGGCATTGCACGAGACCGCCAGCACCCCGTGTCCGCCAGACGCAAGCTGACAGAGGGCAGACGGCTACTGGACTGGACAACGGACTGGAAGGAGGGTTTAGCTTCTAGGGGACAGAACATATAGATATTGGTTTAGAATCTATAGATTGTTGTTGATAGACTAATGCTGTGAAGTATAAATTATATGATGCTTTGTCGATGTGTATGTAAGATATATTGAAAGAAGTGCGAGATGACTGTTCGTCAGATTAACATTATATTAAAGTAGATTGATAATGTTCGCACTTGGAGTTGGTTAGATCTTTGACCGCCTGTCTGAATCCGAGTCTTCTACCTCTAGATCTGAGACGTTGACACCCAGTGAGTTGAAATGAATACCTTAAAAGTGTGATAGACGTGACAATAACCATGCCATTGTCTTGTAACCTGTCAATATTGTTGTTAAGGATGTCAAGGCGAACACTGTGACATAACGACAGTTTAAAGATGGTCGCCCATCTTGTGACATTCACCAAAGGGGAACAGCATTTTATTATCTGTGTTTTGGTTAGCTTTGGGGTGAAACCTATAGAAATTCATCGGCGAACCAATCTGGGCCATTATACATGGACACGAGTTAGATAGCTGGTGGATTGGTTTGCTGGTTGTGTTGTTGGTTGGCTAGTTGGCTCGTTCGTTCGTTCATTAGTTAGCTAGTTAGTCAGTCAGTCAGTCAGTCAGTCAGTCAGTCAGTTAGTTAGTTAGTTAGTTGGTTGGTTGGTTGGTTGGTTGGTTGGTTGGTTGGTTGGTCCCCATATCATCCCCATGGCACAAGGAATTATCAATCACAAAGAGAACTGGTTACTCGCATCAGAAGAAGACAGTCCACATTTTGGGGGTATGCGGTGAGAAGGGGAAAGCTGGAGTATGTCGTCACAACAAGAAGGCTGGAGGGGAAGAGAGGCAGGGGGAGACAGAGAGAAAATGCCCAACAGTTTGAGATCGTGGCAATGAGGAAAGTCGGTATCAGAAATGACTGGAAGCACGAGAGACAGAAGAATGTGAACTGACATGATCACCAACGCCACACAGCAGCGACTATAAGAAGAATAAACTTGTTCTTTGGAAATCGTGTATGTACAACCTGTTGCCATCTGTTGTAGTTTGGGGCACACTTGAAGTGTTTAAAAAGTCGGTGTCTCTGGCATTGCATTATGACTTTCAGCTTTTGTATTGTATATGTGTCCTCTAACTTCTACGCAGTTAGAGAAAAAAATACATGCTTGCTTATTTGCTTGTGTTCGCTGGCTGTGAACTCCAGCGTGAAGTCCTGTATGTCGGATGAATACATCCTGCTGTCCAACATCAGTGTGATGTCATACCGGACCTGAGGTTTGCGTGAGTATCCGTTGTTCCATGTCTGGCTTATTAGTGTGCAGACTGGTGGTTCCTCGCCATGCAGGCAGATACTCTCCGACTTCGGAGGAATCATCGATCCTACTGATGTTAGCCAGGTCCCCAAATGGACCTGTTGCCCAGGACGCACGGCGTGGACTTGTCAGCAGGTCTTGGCCAGTATAGATCCCGGCACTGGTGCCTTGGAAACACCTCTGCGTCCCTAAAAAAATACATAATCTGTTCAGTGCAAAGTTTGTGACTGCCATGAGTGAGATTGTATTGCTCATGTACGAATTGTGTTGCTATATTGTCATGGAGTTGATTGGTAGTGTTTGCCAGTGCTTGACGCTGGTATCTGTCAGGGAGTTATTCTCACACTCTGTCTAACTTTCGTCTGGCGAAGAACATCCTGTTGTTCTACCGGCGTGAATCTTAAGTGACTGGTTGTAATATCACTCTTTCTACCTTTCTCCAAGTCACAACATATATATCACATAACAGTCTACAGCACGTTAACACTGACTTCTTCATAACGAGACAGCTGCATCAGTTTTTACACGGTGTATTATATCTTTCCTTTAAAATAATGTCAAATCAATGTCACTAAAACAATAATACTTGCACTCGATCTCTATCTTGTATATCTGTCGCTCGAACAATCACTGACGTCGACATTCGTCCACAGATTCACAAACGTTCCATCTGTACAGACATACAGACATGGCGGCTAGAAGGACTTCTGCCATGTGCCATTCTCCGTTCGACCTCGAACGCGGTCCAGACGTGAATGATCTCTCACGGACCTGTAGTCCGTGCTTGACCTTCGCTCAGCTTATTTCGGGCAGAGTGGTTCACAATCCACTCGATCTTCACGTCTGTCACTGAAATGTGCAAGACTCTAGGTCACCTGCACTGAGTGGTACTTTGATCCACGCCAACTCCATGGCAGTGACATGCCTTCTTTCTTGGACATTCGCACTCATACAATATATTCAAAACATTATAGGGATTGGCGATACCAATTCCCCTTCAAGAGAAATTCAAATGCTGTCGGACTATTCAATAAATGTAAACATTACAATTTCAACTACAGGAAACTTGACGTAAGCTCGTTAATATTTGTATAATAAGTTACAAGCAGATGTGCAGCATTCTATAAGTTTTACTTATATTCAAAGAGTTTTATCTATATTCTGATTGCAGATTTTAAGAAATCAAAGTATTTCTAACAATAAAATGATGCTTTGAAAATGAAATATTTAGGCTCTATAGAACCAAACATTTATAAAAGAGAAGGTTGCCTCCCTTTGACTAAATCGCATCGTTGTTAGTACGTTTGCCTATCAAGACGGGCCTTACACCAAGGTGGCACCCTACACGAAGGTGGCACCCTACACCAAGGTGGTGTAGGGTAAAGAGAGAGGGATAGTACCTCACGGTGAGTGGCAACCATATCCCAAGGGATAGACCAGGATCCTATTTGGTTCCCATCTCTTTACCTAGCTCATGTATGGCTCCACGAATACCGCTTGTGTACCGCGGTGGCCACACCACTGGCAACAGTCTTGGCTGACTGGCTAAACTACATGAGTGAAGTAGGGGTAATATCCTACTAAGGGAATGTCCATCCATAGTACACAAAGACTGGGACGGTGGAGAGAGGGATGAATCTAAATCGATCAACAGCTTCGAAAGTGAAACAGCAGAGTGTGTGGCACACATGAGGCGTGTTCAGGACACGATAGTGAACATGGCTGGCCATCGTGGAAGAGATTGGGACCTCACCATGTAATATCCCAAAGACAGCAATGGTAATTCAACAACAAGAAAAAAGCGATACAGGTAATTCTTGGGCCCCCTGGAGATGAGCCTGTTGTAAATATTCACAGGGAAGAGACAACTCCTATAGTGAATAAGGAAGTGCATAATGACGACTGCACCCCAAATTCTTTTGAAAGGGTGCATTCTGACAATACCTACCTGAAAAGTAGAAGGAGAAGTCTGAGAATTGGTACGTGGAACGTACGCACCTTATATCAAGCAGGGAAGTTTGATAACCTTATAGCAGAGGCAAAAAACATGAATTTGGATATCTTGAGCGTATCTGAAACAAGATGGACAGATACAAGTTATATAAGGAGAGAAGATTACGTATTCATTAATTCAGGAGGAGATCATCACGAGAGAGGAATAGGAATTTTAGTAAAACGATATTTAGAGAAAAATATTAGTGAATTCTGGACTCATAAAGATAGGATGATACTTCTCAAAATTAAGGCAAGACCATTCAACATAGTAATTCTTCAGACATATGCTCCGACAACTGATTACAGTGATGAACAGCTAGGAAGAATACTATGAAGACCTACAACAAACACTAAAAGTTGTAAAATCATCAGAGGTCCTAATTGTCATGGGAGACATGAACGCAAATGTCGGAAAAAATAAATATAAGCAGATAGTAGGGCAATATGGTATGGGACAGAGAAACGACAGAGGAGACCGGCTGATACAGTTCTGTGAAGAAAACAATCTTATTGTTTGCAACACATTCTTTCAACATAACCCTAGGAAACTGTATACATGGAAAAGCCCTGGAGATAGAACAAGAAACCAAACTGACTACATTATGATTAGAAATAGATTTAAAAACAATGTTAAAAATGCTAAAACATACCCTGGTGCTGATATCAACTCTGACCATAATCCTGTAGTATTAAAATTACAAATACAACTTAAAACTCCCCCGATGTGTCTCCACCTGCCGTGATGGGGGAGCTTGCGTGTCCCACTGACCCCATGTGCTGTGTCGATGGATGAAAACTACATATCGGACAGCTTATGGGATAGGGGCCAGAATAAGCGAGACACAACCTGCTGCTCTGCAGGTAGACTGAGGATAGCAGTCAAAAGTTTTAATCAGGCGCACGAAGGCAGAAGTTCTTGGTCCGAAGACGCACTATAAGGCTCTCTGTCGAGGGTTGTGGCTGAACGCCTCTAAGCCATAAACCCTCGGATGTGAGAGCCTGGTCGATACCCACCAACCAGAAAATGGAGGTGAGATTCTGAGCACGCTACATGCCCAGTCCAGATACTTGTCCGAAGGCTCTCAGCTGAGGGATATGAGGGATCCCTAGATGAGAGGGCCTGGCCGTTTCTCGCTCACTTCTGCACGGAGGTAAGGTGCTGAGCCGGCAGCACATGTAGCCTACCTCGTGAGCGAGTACAAAATGGTAGAAGAAGAGCCCCAGTCATAATGGTTATCAAAACTGTCTGTATCTACCTCGTAGAGAGTCTAGACAAGGTGGAAAAAACGTCTCAATAACACGAAATGGAACGCACGGCTAGCGAATCCATTGCGTGGCCCGAAGTCCAAAGTGAAAGCTTACCTAGTGGATATCGCCCGCAGACTGACCGTTCCTGGTGTGTGCTTGAGCGACCAGTGGCAAGCGAAATGCCCAACACATGGAAGTGAGGAATTAAAGCAGCCATGGGTAGGACGTGGCAACTCCTCGGGTGAGCCCAGTCTCAGAGCAATATGTCCCGGCTCTGCAATTATGGAAGCCTCCTTGGATAGCAGGGGAATGCCCATGATCTGCCCATGATCTCAGCCCTTTAAATGTGAGAAGAAATACATTCTTATGGTTCGCCTCAGATAGAGGGCATGCATTGTCACTAGCAAACCTACTTATGTGCAGCCTCCTTGGTGGACCTCCGAGGTAGAACGTGCATGGAAATTCAAGAGAGCAGCAGTTAAACAGTTACAGAAAGTGCGGCGGACACCCCAAAGCTCACATGAGGAAATGAGAAAAGCTTCGCAAGAAAAGAAAGCCAAGTGGAGGAATTCAAGCGCTGTGCAACAGAGCCCTTACGAGCGAAAAAGGAACACTTTATGAATGAGACTAGAGGAGATAAAACACAATGAGATTTCTGCAAATTGCATAAACAGATGGAAACGAAAGATCGTCGTGCCACAGTGGGTACAATATACAGAGATAGCGGTTCGCGTTTGACAATGGACAAAGAGAAAGGGGAAGCTTTCCCGCAGAGATTTAGCACTGAAGATCAGAACGATGGGGACATCAGAGGCTAAGTTAGAAATCTATCTGGTACCATTAAAGATACCTACTGTGAGGATATCATTCAGCTAGACCAGGGGTCACCAAACTTTTTTCTCGGCGGGCCGGATAACTGAAAAAAATGACGAGCGCGGGCCGCATACTCATTCTGTACAATACTTGCGCCGGTCTCCGTGGCGAAGGTATTACGGACGCGGTTCGTAATCCCGTATACCCGCGTTCGAAACACAGATGCACGCGATTTGGTAGCAGACCGCATTGCGCTGGTTTTTTACGCTATGGTATGGGTGCGGGTCGTTCAGAAAGTAATGGCAAACTACTGAACGTAAACTTGCCAAGACAGCAACAACAGCAAAAAATGCTGGTGTTGACTGCAAACGTCCTGTAAAGGATATGCAATTAACGTTAACAACACTTGCAAGCCAGAATGAACGCTCTGGAAAAAAAAGACGAAAAACTAAGTTAATCATGGGTGAGTGGAGTGCAATGCACACACAAAAACAAAGACAACCAACATATTTATTTACTACAAAAGGTTATCAAAGAAGGCGACGTTAGCAACAAAGATAGTTACATCAGACCTAGTGTGCACATATACGAATCTCACAAACTAAGCAGCAAAAAAGGTTAGTGAGATTTGTGAAGCTGATATTTGGCTTTCAAGATTTCATCCATGTTTGATTTGGAATTGCAGCATCCAATCTAGAGAATTGCTTTCAAATGTTCATCAGTCAATCTCGTTCGATGTATTGATTTCACATATTTCATTTTTGGAAATGTTTGCTCACAGACATAAGTTGTTCCAAACACTGATACCATTTTTTTGTTTCATATCTTTTACAGGACATCGCTGTCAACATCAGCATCTTTCAGCTTATTGTTGATTTCTTGGCAAGATTACGCTCAGTAGTTTGCCATTGCTTTCTGAGCGACCGGCTCACATACCCCGTAAGTTACTGACGCGGAGAGAACCGCTACTAATTCTCGCTCACATCACGTTACTTACGAGAGTATACGAGATTACGGAGAAATTCGTGTAACTCCTAGACCAGGGAGACCGGCACTGATGCCATACCAGCGGCAAATTGCTTCAGTTTCGGAAACTCAACATCAGTTAAGCAGCGGTAAAATTCAACAAGTTTTCCTTCTCTGTGCTTCTCTTTCAACAAGTCATTTGCTTGCAAATCAGTGATCTTCAACTGTAGTTCAACTGACACATCATCAAGGTTACAATCAAACGGATTCTGGAACAGAAGAATGTCACTTTCAATTCTGTCAAGATCTGAAAATCTCTCCAACAAATGCTTCTTCAAGTCACGAATAATTTTTTTTTTTTCTTCGGAAAATCGAGTTTGACATCTTCGGCGATTGTAGCGCACAACTCTTTGAAACAATGAAAATGAGAAACGTTTTCTCCTTCCTGTTGTACTACTATATCTACCATGTTGACATGTCTAACTCTATCAAAAGCCTTTGTGTAGTCAATAAAGCAAAGGTGTATATCATTGTTTACTTCTATAGCACGTTCAATAACTGTTCGAAGCATATACACAGCATTTACTGTACCCTTTCCTTCTACAAACCCACATTGTTCTTCATCTATTTCAGGTTGTATTTTCTTCCTCACTCTTTGCATGATAATTCGTAGCAAAATCTTTGTGATGTGACTCATTATACTAATTGTTTTTTGTTGATCACATTCCAAGACTCCTGATTTCTTTAGGATTACAATAAATACAGAGTTACATAATTCAGAAGGTTTATCTCCAGTATCATATAATGTGATGTCGACCAATAATGACAGCTTTGACAGCCAAGTATGATCTGGCAGCTGTGGATCAGCTCTATTGTTTTCAGTGAGGAAAATATCTATTTCGTTTCGGAGCTTGTAAAAACGAAACAGAACTTGACCGCAGCTGAGCCACACTCACTGATGTGTGATAAGGCAAGTCACAGAAGTCAGAATCAATTTCTTAAAGAAACGCCTTGCCAGATAGCGAGCACGCCAACATAAGATACGGAAAGAGGATAAAGGGATTTTTCCTAAGGATACACCAAAGTGGATAGTGAACCAACGAAACTAAGGGATACAAGAGACGTCACAGGACAACAATGGCACAGACGCTGTGGTGCCATCTTCAAGGTTAGATGTGGTTTTTTCGATGGTGGAACCGAATTGGATATTTGGATGCAAGCAAGTATATTTGAGCTTCAAGTGGATAATAACCGGAGGCAATTGTTGGAAAGAAACTATGGAACTAAATGAATCTATCAAGAAACGTAACGGCCAGGAGCACAGAATAGTGGAATAGAAATAGGCTAGGTGGCAAGGTGAATAATGATGCAGGTATGAACGTATTTAATTGTGCACACGTTAGATAGGCGGGTACCGATATCTAGTGACACTATATTTTATTGTTTAATTTGTGACACCAAATTAAAACGGTGTTAAACTTTTACTGGAGCCACGTCCTTATTTTCATTATCGAGTTCGCTCTTTGTTGGTGTTACGGTTTCTACGAGCTAAATTAATATGCTTGTTGTGGATTCTCAATAAGTTATAGGAGGGATCAACAGCGCAGCAGCATGGGGACTCTTCACGGGCCAAGTGTTTTCAACATTGCTTGCTCCCACCACGATCCACAAGTGAAGTAAATAGAAATAGATTGAATTTCGCATCAGATATATCCACAAGGTGTGCACGGAATGAATGTCTACACCCCAGAATACACCGAGACGCACCATATAGAACGCGCCGGAAATTAGAACGTTCCAGTTAAAACAGTACAAGTAATTTATGAAAGAATATTTGTTATTTTGAAAGTGCTTGAGTAAGGTAAGAGGAACATTATACTACATTAATATTAATATACCTCTTTTATCGGGCACATACACGAAAGCTGACGTGCCTGAGAATGAACAGATAAGAACAGATAATAATAACGAACACCACTATATTTGCAGCGACATTTGCACGTCACGGAAAGAACTGCGCATTTGTACACGCACCATTTGGAGCATACTAGAGAACGCGGCGTTGTATTAAGGAAGAAACGATAATGCTAAACATTTTGAAGATTGGAAAGCTACTCAGGAAACATTGTTCAGTTTGAAATGTCGAACACAAGCAGTTATAACAGTATTATGAAGAGACAATAATCCTCACACGGATTATAGTGAACAATATATATATTTCATACTGTTGTCTCAAAGATAGTAGGCCTTGATACCCGCGGGAACACTGCTCTGTCATTACACAGTGATCGGACATTTGGTTGCAGTATCAGCAGAATACGATACACATTGGTGTTTAGCAGAGGAGCTAGTGATAATACATGGAGAATTATCTGTCACCAGAAACTGAATTTAGCAGCGTCGATACACTCTGATCTTCAACATAGACGAGAAGAGAAGTACTTCAGGAATACCAAACGACAACATACTTTAGATTTTCACATCATACGTTACTGGAAGTGGATGAAACACATGTTACAACGACGAGCAACATACGGTAGCAACACAAAATGTCTACGATTATTTTACACACATCAGAACTTATTTGCATCTGGACCTGCACCACTATATTGACTGACGCGAGGACATTAGGACACTGCCACATGGATCGATAACAATACTGCAAAGATCACTACACAACATGCGAGGAGGAAGGTCTACGTTTATACACCACCACTGATCAAGTTTGCTTCAGAAATCGGTGACAGGCGCTAAGTCTAGGGTGTCTAGTGTAAAATAATTACACTATCGTTACAGATACGTATATCAGTCAATCACTGCTTCAGTACACAATACGACACTCATCGTAATAACGGACACACCACCTGTTTAATTATTTAACCAAACGCTTACAGAAACAGAAATAATAATTTATGAACTTCAACCATGGATACACTGGTGTATCCATACTCAAGTCAACGACGTTAAGAACTATAAAGGACACCAACGCTTGTAAAAAGGCCAGTACAATTTTGATTTTTTGGTTGTTGCAATTGTAATTCTAATTAGGTGCAACCATATATATTAACAAAGTAGCGATGACGAAGTCCGCTTTAAAATAATTAGTGGGTGGTTGGGATGTTGCTCTTCTCAAATATAGCTACGATCACGTCGTTATTTAAGAAGACGTTATATACCCACAATCGTCAGGTCGTCACGAAGTTAATTTGTGGCAGTCTCACGTGTTGTTCGTGTTGTTGGTATTATAGTGTGTTGTTGTAGTGTTACAGTGGTATTATATGCGTAATTGAGGATCGATAGTTGGTCAATATTTTTGTCTTTTGTCTATGTAAATATGTGTTTACTTCACACGTCACTAGTTTTCTATCGTTGTTAACTGTCTAGTGTTATATATTCTTTATACTGAATACATTTTTAATACTATTTTCTGTTGTTTACATAAAATAACAGTTAGGATAATTCAATAGCAATAAGTTGCCGAATTTCTTTTTGTTCGAGTTTACATTGTTGTTGAGTTTATATTTTGAACATTTTCTCCAACATGTGTACTTGTCTATATTGTACACTCTATTTTCTACGCGCTTGAATATCGTCGAGTCCTTTGCATTCCTCTATCTTATTTCAGCTAGAGTAGTGATAATTAAAATAGGACAACATGTCGACACTTCAGGACTTCATGGACATAGGTGAGAAGTCTGGTTTGACCGGCGTAGAAATTAGAACATGGGAAAAACTGGAGTTCAGCGAATTCCAAATGCAATTAAAGGAAGAGAAACGACTTCAAGCAGCACGCGAGAAAGAAGAAAGACAAGAAAGATTAGCAGCAGAGAAAGAAGCGAAACAACTTCAAGCTACACGTGAACGTGAAGAGCGACAAGAGAGATTAGCTCTTGAGAAAGAGTTAAAAGAAAAGGAATTAGCGTTGGAACGTGAGAAAATGGTGCTAGAGAAAAAGAATTAACTCTAGAACGTGAGAGGATAGTGGCTGAAAAAGAGAAACTAGCATTGGAAAAAGAGATGAAGGAAAAACAAATAGACGCAGAAAAGGAAGTGAAGGCAAAACAAATAGCCGCAGAGATGAAGGAAAAACAACTGGCATTCGAAAAAGAAAGACTTGCAACAGAAACACTCTGGAAGGACAAAGAAGTTGAAGGTAATTTAAAAGTCAAGGCAATGGAAATGGATCGTTAGGCTGAGATAGAACGAGAAAAATTACAAGAAAAACAGAACGATCCAGTGAAGAAATACCAAGGTCTATTTCGTAATTTCCAACAAGGTGATTCGGTAAGTTCAAGATTACTAATTTCGAGGTTTTGGTAAAATTCTACAAGATTCCTGAACAGGACATACCGATTCTGTTCCATCGACATCTCGCGCTGGAACCTTTAAAGGTATTTAAATTATTACCTGAGAAATTGCGTACCAACTACAAGTATATGCAAGATCGTGTTCATGCACATTTTACTTTAGACGAATCGGGGTTGCGTACAAAATTCAAATCACTTATTCCTAAGTCTAACCAAACCTTCCTTGATTTTGTTTCTTAAACATCTTCATGCTTTGACAAATGGCTGAAGGCAGCTGATATTGGGTCGGATTTCGATAAAATTCGAGATCTAATAATAAGAGATAAACTTCTTTCTGTTGTGCCAGAATCTATGTCTATTTTTCTGGTTGAAAATAATTGTAAATCACTTAGTGAGATGGAATCTAAAGGAGAATCATTATATAATGCACATCGTGATATATTTGCCAATTGTGCACAACCAGAGCTTGTCAAGGATCGAGCGCCAAATTCCAGAAAGGCAATGGTAAGTTTAAAAAATTCAATAGTAGGAATAGAAGTGGTCCATATCAATACTTCGAATGAACATTATTCCTGAGGAACTAAGTATTTACTTAGAGACAAGTTATGTGATGATATTAAATAAATGACACTGAGAGCATAGTGTACTTACATTGACATGAAAGAGTTAGTATGTGAACATTATATTATGTGAAAATTTTAATATATGGATAAATAATCAGTACATTGGTTAATTGTGTTATATAAGTTTACTTATGATATTAGAATAGTTACTGTTAAAATTGTTAATTAATGGTTAAATAATTAATAACGGTTATAAATTGCACTGGTTAGGTATCCAGATTATGTATTTATCTAGATTGTATGTATTCTACGATATCCACTAAACAAGTACACTGGGTTGTAATAGAAAATATCTCTAAAGTAGCATTGAGCATGAGGAACAGAAATGGCGTCTACCTTACCTACGGACATTTGATGGGAAAAACAATCAAGATATACAGCGAAAACATTGAGCAGCAACTGATACGGATTGCGTGGTACCTATTACCTCCTCGTCCGCAACTCCGGGTCTTGACCTAGAGTGAGGAAACTTGTTCATTATTTAATATTACTTGTGTTATATATATATATATATATATATATATATATATATATATATATATATATATATATATATATATATATATATATATATATATATATATATATATGATGTCATCATTTAGTCCAGGAGGGGGCATAATGCCAGATAGCGAGCACGCCAACATAAGATACGGAAAGAGGATAAAGGGAATTTCCCTAAGGATACACCAAAGTGGATAGTGAACCAACGAAACTAAGGGATATAAGAGACGTCACAGGACAACAAAGGCACAGACGCTGTGGTGCCATCTTCAAGGTTAGATGTGGTTTTTTCGATGGTGGTACCGAATTGGATATTTGGATGCAAGCAAGTATATTTGAGCTTCAAGTGGAATAACCGGAGGCAATTGTTGGAAAAGAACAATGGAACTAAATGAATCTATCAAGAAACGTAGCGGCCAGGAGCAAAGAATAGTGGAACAGAAATATGCTAGGTGGCAAGGTGAAATGATGATAGGGGATGAACATATTTAACTGTGCACACATTAGATAGACGTGATCTCGGTGGACGGGAACCGATCTATAGTGACACTATATTATATTGTTTAATCTGTGACACCAAATAAAAACGGTGTTAAACTTTTACTGGAGCCACATCATTAATTTCATTATTGAGTTCGTTCTGTGTTGGTGTTACGGTTTCTACGAGCTAAATTAAAAATGCTTGCTGTGGATTCTCAATAAGTTATAGGATGGATTAACAGCTTAGCACGGCTTTAACTGACGGTGATTGAGTGCTTAACCCGGAATAAAGTTCACAGCAGAAACGACTGGTTTCAGTACACAAGAAATGTCTAAGTCTTTCCCCACAGAGTGCTTGCTGACGTATGATGCAGTGTATGAACAGAGCGCTCGGAATTTGCAAATTTTCCAACTGAGTCCTGATTTGTACCATCAGACTCTTCCTCATTCCAGTCATGTTTTTTCCTCCATCAAAGCTGATTCAACTGAAGGTTATACGTTTTGAACTTCCATTAAAATGTCTTTTCCTGTTGTTGTTCCATGCATGCTGCAAACGAATGCCAACTCTTCCGTTATGTGAAAGTCCAAATTGACACCACAAATGAACACGAGAAGTTGTGACGTACTCGAGAGATCAGTAGACTCTTACACAGCGCCAGAGAATACCACAACACGTTCCTAGTTTTCTCGCGTATCTGTAGCACTATGTTTCTCTAAATTATTCTGTTCTTCCCACAACTGAACTTGACGTAAGGCAGATAGTTCCAAACAAATCGGCTTTCCCAGGACATAAGTCATTTGCTGCTTCCATAATACACTCTTTGATGAAGTTTCCATCAGTAAACTGTTTTCCTTGTTCTGCCATCTTATACACAATGTTGTAGCTTGTAAGAGTGACAGATTCTTTTTCAGCAAACTTTCTCCTGAAGAGATTTCTTTGTGTTTCAAAACCATGTTTCATGGACTCATATTTCTTAGAGCGTAACTTTTCAGAAAACTTTTAATACTTTGATAGATGGTTTGTTACCTAGTGACACCGAAGATTGTACTCTTTCATTATGGCAACACTTTAGCTGCATATTAGGCAACTAATTTTCCGGTTCTTTATTTCCACAAAGAAGTACTTTACTCCCCATTCATCATTGAAAACGCGACACTCACCGTCCACTTTTCTTTTCTTAGTAGCCATAATGAAGGGTGAAGTACACGGGGTCTGAAAATGAAAAAGACATTGAATTAGAAACATAATTAAAATCCTATTGACACACAAGAAAAGCAGGCGACTAGGGGTCACCATAGGTACATATAAATTGTATAGGTACCTATGGTAATAGAATATATCTCATAATAAGGTTTGCAAAATATATAAACATGGCCGGCCTAAATAAACATCCCAGAGCAGAGTTTCTCAATCGGGGTTCCGAGAGTGGCAGCCAGGTGTTCCGCCGAAACGGACTGAAATCGCCTAAATGCAACATTTTTGCCCATCTGGTTTATTACATAAAGTAGGACAGACACCTGGATCATCGCACAGAGTTCCTTGAGCAACGTAAACATTTGCGAAAGGATCTGCTCCAACAGAAAGATTGAAAAACACTGCCTAGCGACTAGCTCGATTAACACTGTGATCGGGGAATTCTTCTGAGCTGGGGATAATATTTTCGTAATAACACGAGGATTCTATGGCATTTTTATGCTATGTTTGCTACTTTATTGCCTCTGTTCATACTTGTAGTTCACATACTTATCACTGCGTAACATAGAAATCCTTGTTACATACCCATAAAATGGAAGACTCGCAAAAATAAGTAAATATTTCTGAAACATTGGAATTGTTTTGACAGCCGGGCGCATCTGGGTTAGAGAAATGTGTGTGTGTGTTGCTATGGAAACCATGGAAATTTCAGAGCGTAGGCCTTGAGATGGTGCAAAATAAGTAAACATTACAATAAACAAGAACATCTAGATACAATAATTTATAGCTGAAAATTGTAAATTTAAGACACATAAGGCCAGAAGGTCTCCGCACGTGTAAATCAAACAATCAATCAATCATACTTCACTTCAACACCGCAAGGTACAAGAGAAACATGCTGAGATGAGATGAGATTCCCTACCCCAGCACCCAGCCATGTTGCTTATCATAATTCCTTGTCAAAGGCTGGAATACAGGATGGGTGGCAAGGGGAAAGGTAAGGGAAACTCTTGGAATGATAGTATTAAAAAGAATGACCAGATTTAAAGCATTGCCATGCTTAACTCATTCTGTACTAGGGATCTCACCATGCATTTGTTGGTTACTCCTGATATGATCTGCAATTCGTAACTCCATGTGCCCCATTTAGTTGTTACAGCAAACTGCTCTGTCCCACTTGATATTTTAACTCCTACCTAATGTATTCATTTTAACTATTTCAGAGCCACACATTTATTGTTAGTTTATGAATGACAATCAAAATGTGTTGCACTTTACTAAGAAATCATTAAGAAAGGCGGGAGTGCTGTGTATCATTGTAAAAGCACACCACTGATTTAAATTTCCTGTATGCATATGGTGCATGGTGGTTGCCTTGTCCATAAGAAACTGGCAGACTACTCGTGCATATGTGTGTGAAGTGGTGTCATGCACAAAACAGGCTGGGTGTGTAATCAAATTCCTGCACCTGTAGGAAAAACCTGTGAAGTAAATTCATAATGAGATGTTCACCTTTTATGAGAATTTCTGCCCTTTGCATGACACTGTGAAGTGTTGGAAAAGTCACTTTCATGCGGGACACAGCTACATTCAGTATGAACCAAGGGACAGCAAGCCATCCTTTGTGGGTGATGCATGCAACGTTGCAAGAGTTAAAGACCCAAGTCCTCTCAGACAGGCACATAACCACCAAGACAATCATGGCTGAGTTAGGATTATGTTAAGGGACCACATTAAAGACAGTAGTTGCTGCAGTAGAATGTAAAATGGTATGAACATCACATATACAAGATCATGTGGCTTTATAAGGTACGGTAACCATTTCCCTTTATTCTCCAGCACATAGAAAAGCCAGGTACATATTTTCACAACTCATTGTCTTACAGTGATTCTGTTACCTGTTTGTGAACCAACTAAATAGGTTACATAGCCATAGAAGTTGTCTTGCCTTCACAGGAGTTATTTAGATATATACATTCCTGTAGTAAAATAAAAGCCATTTGACGGTGAACTTTTAAAGCATTGTCTTGTGTGTTTTTGTCTGTTTGCTCGCTTAAAACTCAAGCATATTCCATACAATTGCTACTACTTCTAGTGAACTGGACTGGCATATGGATTAACTATCCCTATTACCAGTGTCCCTTGCCATCAAATATACCCACTCCGACTTCTGAGGTACTGTAATTTACATCCCCAAGCCAAGGACAAGAAGTCAACATATTTGTCCAACTGACCAATGTAGGGGTTGAACCCGCTACCTCGGCATCAGCACACCAGAAGTTTAAGAGTGAGCGCTCGAATCCATTCAGCCATGCTGACCTCCGCATTGTCTGGTATTTTAGTGGGGTTTTTTTTAGTGAGAGTAAAGGGAAAGGGCAATAATCTAAGCTGTACTTATGGAGTATGGTCGCATAATTGCTTCCCCTCTGTTGTGACTGCATCTTGATGTGGTAGGGGGCTTGCATGTTCCAATGACACCCAAGAGCTATGCCGGCGGTATCGTAGCTATTGGTAGGCTATCCCATTTCAGATTGGACTAGATGAACAAAGACAACCCTGCTGCCTTTTTAGACGGTCAAAGGCTAGGGCATGCGCACTGGACAGTGAGATGAACTGAACCACAGTCTTGATGAAACAGTGCAATGTAACGTGTTCTATGATGACGTCAGGAATTAATGGCTATTTTACACACCTGCCAGCACAATGATCTGGTGTTTGAACTCTTGTATTGGCAGAACTTTATGCCTGATCAGTATGGTTCTGGGGTGAACCCAGTCTCATCAAAGTGGCACCAAATATCTCGTGAAAAATAAAGGCAGCTGGTGCAATACTGACCCCTTAACCCCTTGTGTGTTGTGGGGTCCCTAAACATATATCCATATCCTGAAGATATCTTATTTACATTGTCATTTCATATACAAATTAGGGAAAGGTAGTCACTGAGTGACAGACAGACCTAGTGTCAACAATATACTGAAGTCTTTCTGTCACAATCTCTTGTTACATCAACTAATCACTAATTTAACATTTTCTATCCCATAAAGTTGCTTAAAAGTCGACAGGGTCGACTTCATTGCACCGGGTTTTTATCCCATATGGTTCAGTCTCTTTCCGCAGTGTGGTCTGCCGAAAGCGTCGCACAAAGCAAGAACTCCGTAGCTCCAGCGGTGACCCCCCCTAGGAGTCTCAGAAAAGTAATATCTTAACCCACTCTACTGCGTTTGTTACTTTACCTCTGTCTGTTTCAGACAGTAATTAGTAAGC